>CAUYWW010000270.1:368224-739224 GCA_963576845.1 Megachile leachella
TGATAGTGATACGTATATTTATTATAGTTCTTGCGATAATAACTGCATCATATGGGTAATAATGCATGTTATATTGAGAATAATATAAGTAATAAGTACAATTATTACAGTTCTGGCGATAATAACTGCATTATATGGGTAACAATGCACGTTACATTGCTAATAGTATAAGTAATAAGTATAATTATTACAGTTCTAGCAGAAATACCTCCATTATATGGGTAATAATGCATGTTATATTGATAATAATATAAGTAATAAGTATAATTATTACAGTTCTAGCGATAATAACTGCATTATATGGGTAATAATGCACGTTATATTGCTAATAATATAAGTAATAAGTATAATTATTACAGTTCTAGCGATAATAACTGCATTATATGGGTAATAATGCATGTTATATTGATAATAATATAAGTAATAAGTATAATTATTACAGTTCTAGCGATAATAACTGCATTATATGGGTAATAGTGCATGTTACATTGATAATATTGGGAGTAATAAGTGTATTTATGATAGTTCTAGCGATAATAACTGCATAATATGGGTAATAATGCATGTTATATTGATAATAATATAAGTAATAAGTATAATTATTACAGTTCTAGCAATAATACCTCCATTATATGGGTAATAATGCATGTTATATTGATGATAATGATAGTGATACGTATATTTATTATAGTTCTTGCGATAATAACTGCATCATATGGGTAATAATGCATGTTATATTGAGAATAATATAAGTAATAAGTATAATTATTACAGTTCTGGCGATAATAACTGCATTATATGGGTAACAATGCACGTTACATTGCTAATAGTATAAGTAATAAGTATAATTATTACAGTTCTAGCAATAATACCTCCATTATATGGGTAATAATGCATGTTATATTGATAATAATATAAGTAATAAGTATAATTATTACAGTTCTAGCGATAATAACTGCATTATATGGGTAATAATGCATGTTATATTGATAATATCGGGAGTAATAAGTATAATTATTATAGTTCTAGCGATAATAATAGTAAAATATGGCAAATAGTGCAGGTTATATTGATAATAATAAAAGTAATAAGTATATTTATTACAGTTCTATCGATAATAACTGCATAATCTGGGTAATAATGCATGTTATATTGAAGATAATAAAAGTAATACGTATATTTATTATAGTTCTAGCGATAATAACTGCATAATATGGGTAATAATGCATGTTATATTGATAATAATATAAGTAGTAAGTATAATTATTACAGTTCTAGCGATAATAACTGCATTATATGGGTAATAATGCACGTTATATTGCTAACAATATAAGTAATAAGTATAATTATTACAGTTCTAGCGATAATAACTGCATAATATGGGTAATAATGCACGTTATATTGCTAATAATATAAGTAATGAGTACAATTATTACATTTCTAGCGATAATAACTGCATTATATGGGTAATAATGCACGTTATATTGCTAATAATATAAGTAATAAGTATAATTATTACAGTTCTAGCGATAATAACTGCATTATATGGGTAATAATGCATGTTACATTGATAATATTGGGAGTAATAAGTGTATTTATTATAGTTCTAGCGATAATAACTGCATAATATGGGTAATAATGCATGTTATATTTATAATAATATAAGTAATAAGTATAATTATTACAGTTCTAGCAATAATACCTCCATTATATGGGTAATAATGCATGTTATATTGAGAATAGTATAAGTAATAAGTATAATTATTACAGTTCTGGCGATAATAACTGCACTATATGGGTAACAATGCACGTGATATTGCTAATAGTATAAGTAATAAGTATAATTATTACAGTTCTAGCAATAATACCTCCATTATATGGGTGATAATGCATGTTATATTGATAATAATATAAGTAATAAGTATAATTATTACAGTTCTAGCGATAATAACTGTATTATATGGGTAATAATGCACGTTATATTGCTAACAATATAAGTAATAAGTATAATTATTACAGTTCTAGCGATAATAACTGCATTATATGGGTAATAATGCATGTTATATTGATAATATTGGGAGTAATAAGTATATTTATTATGGTTCTAGAGATAATAACTGCATAATATGGGTAATAATGCATGTTATATTGATAATAATATAAGTAATAAGTATAATTATTACAGTTCTAACGATAATACCTCCATTATATGGGTAATAATGCATGTTATATTGATGATAATGAAAGTAATACGTATATTTATTATAGTTCTTGCGATAATAACTGCATAATATGGGTAATAATGCATGTTATATTGAGAATAATATAAGTAATAAGTATAATTATTACAGTTCTGGCGATAATAACTGCATTATATGGGTAATAATGCACGTTATATTGCTAATAGTATAAGTAATAAGTATAATTATTACAGTTCTTGCGATAATACCTCCATTATATGGGTAATAATGCACGTTATATTGCTAATAATATAAGTAATGAGTACAATTATTACAGTTCTAGCGATAATAACTGCATTATATGGGTAATAATGCACGTTATATTGCTAATAATATAAGTAATAAGTATAATTATTACAGTTCTAGCGATAATAACTGCATTATATGGGTAATAATGCATGTTACATTGATAATATTGGGAGTAATAAGTGTATTTATGATAGTTCTAGCGATAATAACTGCATAATATGGGTAATAATGCATGTTATATTGATAATAATATAAGTAATAAGTATAATTATTACAGTTCTAGCAATAATACCTCCATTATATGGGTAATAATGCATGTTATATTGATGATAATGAAAGTGATACGTATATTTATTATAGTTCTTGCGATAATAACTGCATCATATGGGTAATAATGCATGTTATATTGAGAATAATATAAGTAATAAGTATAATTATTACAGTTCTGGCGATAATAACTGCATTATATGGGTAACAATGCACGTTATATTGCTAATAGTATAAGTAATAAGTATAATTATTACAGTTCTAGCAATAATACCTCCATTATATGGGTAATAATGCATGTTATATTGATAACAATATAAGTAATAAGTATAATTATTACAGTTCTAGCGATAATAACTGCATTATATGGGTAATAATGCATGTTATATTGATAATATTGGGAGTAATAAGTATATTTATTATGGTTCTAGAGATAATACCTCCATTATATGGGTAATAATGCATGTTATATTGATAATAATATAAGTAATAAGTATAATTATTACAGTTCTAGCGATAATAACTGCATTATATGGGTAATAATGCACGTTATATTGCTAATAATATAAGTAATAAGTATAATTATTACAGTTCTAGCAATAATACCTCCATTATATGGGTAATAATGCATGTTATATTGATGATAATGATAGTGATACGTATATTTATTATAGTTCTTGCGATAATAACTGCATCATATGGGTAATAATGCATGTTATATTGAGAATAATATAAGTAATAAGTATAATTATTACAGTTCTGGCGATAATAACTGCATTATATGGGTAACAATGCACGTTACATTGCTAATAGTATAAGTAATAAGTATAATTATTACAGTTCTAGCAATAATACCTCCATTATATGGGTAATAATGCATGTTATATTGATAATAATATAAGTAATAAGTATAATTATTACAGTTCTAGCGATAATAACTGCATTATATGGGTAATAATGCATGTTATATTGATAATAATATAAGTAATAAGTATAATTATTACAGTTCTAGCGATAATAACTGCATTATATGGGTAATAGTGCATGTTACATTGATAATATTGGGAGTAATAAGTGTATTTATGATAGTTCTAGCGATAATAACTGCATAATATGGGTAATAATGCATGTTATATTGATAATAATATAAGTAATGAGTACAATTATTACATTTCTAGCGATAATAACTGCATTATATGGGTAATAATGCACGTTATATTGCTAACAATATAAGTAATAAGTATAATTATTACAGTTCTAGCAATAATACCTCCATTATATGGGTAATAATGCATGTTATATTGATAATAATATAAGTAATAAGTATAATTATTACAGTTCTAGCGATAATAACTGCATTATATGGGTAATAATGCACGTTATATTGCTAGTAGTATAAGTAATAAGTATAATTATTACAGTTCTAGCGATAATAACTGCATAATATGGGTAATAATGCACGTTATATTGCTAATAATATAAGTAATGAGTACAATTATTACATTTCTAGCGATAATAACTGCATTATATGGGTAATAATGCACGTTATATTGCTAACAATATAAGTAATAAGTATAATTATTACAGTTCTAGCGATAATAACTGCATTATATGGGTCAAAATGCATGTTACATTGATAATATTGGGAGTAATAAGTATATTTATTATGGTTCTAGAGATAATAACTGCATAATATGGGTAATAATGCATGTTATATTGATAATAATATAAGGAATAAGTATAATTATTACAGTTCTAACGATAATACCTCCATTATATGGGTAATAATGCATGTTATATTGATGATAATGAAAGTAATACGTATATTTATTATAGTTCTAGCGATAATAACTGCATAATATGGGTAATAATGCATGTTATATTGAGAATAATATAAGTAATAAGTATAATTATTACAGTTCTGGCGATAATAACTGCATTATATGGGTAATAATGCACGTTATATTGCTAATAGTATAAGTAATAAGTATAATTATTACAGTTCTTGCGATAATACCTCCATTATATGGGTAATAATGCATGTTATATTGATAATAATATAAGTAACAAGTATAATTATTACAGTTCTGGCGATAATAACTGCATTATATGGGTAATAATGCACGTTATATTGCTAATAATATAAGTAATAAGTATAATTATTACAGTTCTAGCGATTATAACTGCATTATATGGGTAATAATGCATGTTATATTGATAATATCGGGAGTAATAAGTATAATTATTATAGTTCTAGCGATAATAATAGTAAAATATGGCAAATAGTGCATGTTATATTGATAATAATAAAAGTAATAAGTATATTTATTACAGTTCTATCGATAATAACTGCATAATATGGGTAATAATGCATGTTATATTGATGATAATAAAAGAATACGTATATTTATTATAGTTCTAGCGATAATAACTGCATAATATGGGTAATAATGCATGTTATATTGATAATAATATAAGTAATAAGTATAATTATTACAGTTCTAGCGATAATAACTGCATTATATGGGTAATAATGCACGTTATATTGCTAGTAGTATAAGTAATAAGTATAATTATTACAGTTCTAGCGATAATAACTGCATAATATGGGTAATAATGCAGGTTATATTGCTAATAATATAAGTAATGAGTACAATTATTACATTTCTAGCGATAATAACTGCATTATATGGGTAATAATGCACGTTATATTGCTAACAATATAAGTAATAAGTATAATTATTACAGTTCTAGCGATAATAACTGCATTATATGGGTAATAATGCATGTTATATTGATGATAATGAAAGTAATACGTATATTTATTGTAGTTCTAGCGATAATAACTGCATAATATGGGTAATAATGCATGTTATATTGAGAATTATATAAGTAATAAGTATAATTATTACAGTTCTAGCGATAATACCTCCATTATATGGGTAATAATGCACGTTATATTGCTAATAATATAAGTAATGAGTACAATTATTACAGTTCTAGCGATAATAACTGCATTATATGGGTAATAATGCATGTTATATTGATAATAACATAAGTAATAAGTATAATTATTACAGTTCTAGCGATAATAACTGCATTATATGGGTAATAATGCATGTTATATTGATAATATCGGGAGTAATACGTATAATTATTATAGTTCTAGCGATAATAATAGTAAAATATGGCAAATAGTGCATGTTATATTGATAATAATAAAAGTAATAAGTATATTTATTACAGTTCTATCGATAATAACTGCATAATATGGGTAATAATGCATGTTATATTGATGATAATAAAAGTAATACGTATATTTATTATAGTTCTAGCGATAATAACTGCATAATATGGGTAATAATGCATGTTATATTGAGAATAATATAAGTAATAAGTATAATTATTACAGTTCTAGCGATAATAACTGCATTATATGGGTAAAAATGCATGTTATATTGATAATATTGGGAGTAATAAGTATATTTATTATGGTTCTAGAGATAATAACTGCATAATATGGGTAATAATGCATGTTATATTGATAATAATATAAGTAATAAGTATAATTATTACAGTTCTAGCGATAATACCTCCATTATATGGGTAATAATGCATGTTATATTGATGATAATGAAAGTAATACGTATATTTATTATAGTTCTAGCGATAATAACTGCATAATATGGGTAATAATGCATGTTATATTGAGAATAATATAAGTAATAAGTATAATTATTACAGTTCTGGCGATAATAACTGCATTATATGGGTAATAATGCACGTTATATTGCTAATAGTATAAGTAATAAGTATAATTATTACAGCTCTTGCGATAATACCTCCATTATATGGGTAATAATGCATGTTATATTGATAATAATATAAGTAATAAGTATAATTATTACAGTTCTAGCGATAATAACTGCATTATATGCGTAATAATGCACGTTATATTGCTAATAATATAAGTAATAAGTATAATTATTACAGTTCTAGCGATAATAACTGCATTATATGGGTAATAATGCATGTTATATTGATAATAGTATAAGTAATAAGTATAATTATTACAGTTCTAGCAATAATACCTCCATTATATGGGTAATAATGCATGTTATATTGATAATAATATAAGTAATAAGTATAATTATTACAGTTCTAGCGATAATAACTGCATTATATGGGTAATAATGCATGTTATATTGATAATATTTGGAGTAATAAGTATATTTATTATGGTTCTAGAGATAATACCTCCATTATATGGGTAATAATGCATGTTATATTGATAATAATATAAGTAATAAGTATAATTATTACAGTTCTAGCGATAATAACTGCATTATATGGGTAATAATGCACGTTATATTGCTAATAATATAAGTAATAAGTATAATTATTACAGTTCTAGCAATAATACCTCCATTATATGGGTAATAATGCATGTTATATTGATGATAATGATAGTGATACGTATATTTATTATAGTTCTTGCGATAATAACTGCATCATATGGGTAATAATGCATGTTATATTGAGAATAATATAAGTAATAAGTATAATTATTACAGTTCTGGCGATAATAACTGCATTATATGGGTAACAATGCACGTTACATTGCTAATAGTATAAGTAATAAGTATAATTATTACAGTTCTAGCAAAAATACCTCCATTATATGGGTAATAATGCATGTTATATTGATAATAATATAAGTAATAAGTATAATTATTACAGTTCTAGCGATAATAACTGCATTATATGGGTAATAATGCACGTTATATTGCTAATAATATAAGTAATAAGTATAATTATTACAGTTCTAGCGATAATAACTGCATTATATGGGTAATAATGCATGTTATATTGATAATAATATAAGTAATAAGTATAATTATTACAGTTCTAGCGATAATAACTGCATTATATGGGTAATAGTGCATGTTACATTGATAATATTGGGAGTAATAAGTGTATTTATGATAGTTCTAGCGATAATAACTGCATAATATGGGTAATAATGCATGTTATATTGATAATAATATAAGTAATAAGTATAATTATTACAGTTCTAGCAATAATACCTCCATTATATGGGTAATAATGCATGTTATATTGATGATAATGATAGTCATACGTATATTTATTATAGTTCTTGCGATAATAACTGCATCATATGGGTAATAATGCATGTTATATTGAGAATAATATAAGTAATAAGTATAATTATTACAGTTCTGGCGATAATAACTGCATTATATGGGTAACAATGCACGTTACATTGCTAATAGTATAAGTAATAAGTATAATTATTACAGTTCTAGCAATAATACCTCCATTATATGGGTAATAATGCATGTTATATTGATAATAATATAAGTAATAAGTATAATTATTACAGTTCTAGCGATAATAACTGCATTATATGGGTAATAATGCATGTTATATTGATAATATCGGGAGTAATAAGTATAATTATTATAGTTCTAGCGATAATAATAGTAAAATATGGCAAATAGTGCAGGTTATATTGATAATAATAAAAGTAATAAGTATATTTATTACAGTTCTATCGATAATAACTGCATAATATGGGTAATAATGCATGTTATATTGAAGATAATAAAAGTAATACGTATATTTATTATAGTTCTAGCGATAATAACTGCATAATATGGGTAATAATGCATGTTATATTGATAATAATATAAGTAGTAAGTATAATTATTACAGTTCTAGCGATAATAACTGCATTATATGGGTAATAATGCACGTTATATTGCTAACAATATAAGTAATAAGTATAATTATTACAGTTCTAGCGATAATAACTGCATAATATGGGTAATAATGCACGTTATATTGCTAATAATATAAGTAATGAGTACAATTATTACATTTCTAGCGATAATAACTGCATTATATGGGTAATAATGCATGTTACATTGATAATATTGGGAGTAATAAGTGTATTTATTATAGTTCTAGCGATAATAACTGCATAATATGGGTAATAATGCATGTTATATTTATAATAATATAAGTAATAAGTATAATTATTACAGTTCTAGCAATAATACCTCCATTATATGGGTAATAATGCATGTTATATTGATGATAATGAAAGTAATACGTATATTTATTATAGTTCTTGCGATAATAACTGCATAATATGGGTAATAATGCATGTTATATTGAGAATAGTATAAGTAATAAGTATAATTATTACAGTTCTGGCGATAATAACTGCATTATATGGGTAATAATGCATGTTACATTGATAATATTGGGAGTAATATGTGTATTTATTATAGTTCTAGCGATAATAACTGCATAATATGGGTAATAATGCATGTTATATTTATAATAATATAAGTAATAAGTATAATTATTACAGTTCTAGCGATAATAACTGCATAATATGGGTAATAATGCACGTTATATTGCTAATAATATAAGTAATAAGTATAATTATTACAGTTCTAGCGATAATAACTGCATTATATGGGTAATAATGCATGTTACATTGATAATATTGGGAGTAATAAGTGTATTTATTATAGTTCTAGCGATAATAACTGCATAATATGGGTAATAATGCATGTTATATTTATAATAATATAAGTAATAAGTATAATTATTACAGTTCTAGCAATAATACCTCCATTATATGGGTAATAATGCATGTTATATTGATGATAATGAAAGTAATACGTATATTTATTATAGTTCTTGCGATAATAACTGCATAATATAGGTAATAATGCATGTTATATTGAGAATAGTATAAGTAATAAGTATAATTATTACAGTTCTGGCGATAATAACTGCACTATATGGGTAACAATGCACGTGATATTGCTAATAGTATAAGTAATAAGTATAATTATTACAGTTCTAGCAATAATACCTCCATTATATGGGTGATGATGCATGTTATATTGATAATAATATAAGTAATAAGTATAATTATTACAGTTCTAGCGATAATAACTGTATTATATGGGTAATAATGCACGTTATATTGCTAACAATATAAGTAATAAGTATAATTATTACAGTTCTAGCGATAATAACTGCATTATATGGGTAATAATGCATGTTATATTGATAATATTGGGAGTAATAAGTATATTTATTATGGTTCTAGAGATAATAACTGCATAATATGGGTAATAATGCATGTTATATTGATAATAATATAAGTAATAAGTATAATTATTACAGTTCTAACGATAATACCTCCATTATATGGGTAATAATGCATGTTATATTGATGATAATGAAAGTAATACGTATATTTATTATAGTTCTTGCGATAATAACTGCATAATATGGGTAATAATGCATGTTATATTGAGAATAATATAAGTAATAAGTATAATTATTACAGTTCTGGCGATAATAACTGCATTATATGGGTAATAATGCACGTTATATTGCTAATAGTATAAGTAATAAGTATAATTATTACAGTTCTTGCGATAATACCTCCATTATATGGGTAATAATGCACGTTATATTGCTAATAATATAAGTAATGAGTACAATTATTACAGTTCTAGCGATAATAACTGCATTATATGGGTAATAATGCACGTTATATTGCTAATAATATAAGTAATAAGTATAATTATTACAGTTCTAGCGATAATAACTGCATTATATGGGTAATAATGCATGTTACATTGATAATATTGGGAGTAATAAGTGTATTTATGATAGTTCTAGCGATAATAACTGCATAATATGGGTAATAATGCATGTTATATTGATAATAATATAAGTAATAAGTATAATTATTACAGTTCTAGCAATAATACCTCCATTATATGGGTAATAATGCATGTTATATTGATGATAATGAAAGTGATACGTATATTTATTATAGTTCTTGCGATAATAACTGCATCATATGGGTAATAATGCATGTTATATTGAGAATAATATAAGTAATAAGTATAATTATTACAGTTCTGGCGATAATAACTGCATTATATGGGTAACAATGCACGTTATATTGCTAATAGTATAAGTAATAAGTATAATTATTACAGTTCTAGCAATAATACCTCCATTATATGGGTAATAATGCATGTTATATTGATAACAATATAAGTAATAAGTATAATTATTACAGTTCTAGCGATAATAACTGCATTATATGGGTAATAATGCATGTTATATTGATAATATTGGGAGTAATAAGTATATTTATTATGGTTCTAGAGATAATACCTCCATTATATGGGTAATAATGCATGTTATATTGATAATAATATAAGTAATAAGTATAATTATTACAGTTCTAGCGATAATAACTGCATTATATGGGTAATAATGCACGTTATATTGCTAATAATATAAGTAATAAGTATAATTATTACAGTTCTAGCAATAATACCTCCATTATATGGGTAATAATGCATGTTATATTGATGATAATGATAGTGATACGTATATTTATTATAGTTCTTGCGATAATAACTGCATCATATGGGTAATAATGCATGTTATATTGAGAATAATATAAGTAATAAGTATAATTATTACAGTTCTGGCGATAATAACTGCATTATATGGGTAACAATGCACGTTACATTGCTAATAGTATAAGTAATAAGTATAATTATTACAGTTCTAGCAATAATACCTCCATTATATGGGTAATAATGCATGTTATATTGATAATAATATAAGTAATAAGTATAATTATTACAGTTCTAGCGATAATAACTGCATTATATGGGTAATAATGCATGTTATATTGATAATAATATAAGTAATAAGTATAATTATTACAGTTCTAGCGATAATAACTGCATTATATGGGTAATAGTGCATGTTACATTGATAATATTGGGAGTAATAAGTGTATTTATGATAGTTCTAGCGATAATAACTGCATAATATGGGTAATAATGCATGTTATATTGATAATAATATAAGTAATAAGTATAATTATTACAGTTCTAGCAATAATACCTCCATTATATGGGTAATAATGCATGTTATATTGATGATAATGATAGTGATACGTATATTTATTATAGTTCTTGCGATAATAACTGCATCATATGGGTAATAATGCATGTTATATTGAGAATAATATAAGTAATAAGTATAATTATTACAGTTCTGGCGATAATAACTGCATTATATGGGTAACAATGCACGTTACATTGCTAATAGTATAAGTAATAAGTATAATTATTACAGTTCTTGCAATAATACCTCCATTATATGGGTAATAATGCATGTTATATTGATAATAATATAAGTAATAAGTATAATTATTACAGTTCTAGCGATAATAACTGCATTATATGGGTAATAATGCACGTTATATTGCTAGTAGTATAAGTAATAAGTATAATTATTACAGTTCTAGCGATAATAACTGCATAATATGGGTAATAATGCACGTTATATTGCTAATAATATAAGTAATGAGTACAATTATTACATTTCTAGCGATAATAACTGCATTATATGGGTAATAATGCACGTTATATTGCTAACAATATAAGTAATAAGTATAATTATTACAGTTCTAGCGATAATAACTGCATTATATGGGTAATAATGCATGTTATATTGATGATAATGAAAGTAATACGTATATTTATTGTAGTTCTAGCGATAATAACTGCATAATATGGGTAATAATGCATGTTATATTGAGAATTATATAAGTAATAAGTATAATTATTACAGTTCTAGCGATAATACCTCCATTATATGGGTAATAATGCACGTTATATTGCTAATAATATAAGTAATGAGTACAATTATTACAGTTCTAGCGATAATAACTGCATTATATGGGTAATAATGCATGTTATATTGATAATAACATAAGTAATAAGTATAATTATTACAGTTCTAGCGATAATAACTGCATTATATGGGTAATAATGCATGTTATATTGATAATAATAAAAGTAATAAGTATATTTATTACAGTTCTATCGATAATAACTGCATAATATGGGTAATAATGCATGTTATATTGATGATAATAAAAGTAATACGTATATTTATTATAGTTCTAGCGATAATAACTGCATAATATGGGTAATAATGCATGTTATATTGAGAATAATATAAGTAATAAGTATAATTATTACAGTTCTAGCGATAATAACTGCATTATATGGGTAAAAATGCATGTTATATTGATAATATTGGGAGTAATAAGTATATTTATTATGGTTCTAGAGATAATAACTGCATAATATGGGTAATAATGCATGTTATATTGATAATAATATAAGTAATAAGTATAATTATTACAGTCCTAGCGATAATACCTCCATTATATGGGTAATAATGCATGTTATATTGATGATAATGAAAGTAATACGTATATTTATTATAGTTCTAGCGATAATAACTGCATAATATGGGTAATAATGCATGTTATATTGAGAATAATATAAGTAATAAGTATAATTATTACAGTTCTGGCGATAATAACTGCATTATATGGGTAATAATGCACGTTATATTGCTAATAGTATAAGTAATAAGTATAATTATTACAGCTCTTGCGATAATACCTCCATTATATGGGTAATAATGCATGTTATATTGATAATAATATAAGTAATAAGTATAATTATTACAGTTCTAGCGATAATAACTGCATTATATGCGTAATAATGCACGTTATATTGCTAATAATATAAGTAATAAGTATAATTATTACAGTTCTAGCGATAATAACTGCATTATATGGGTAATAATGCATGTTATATTGATAATAATATAAGTAATAAGTATAATTATTACAGTGCTAGCGATAATAACTGCATTATATGGGTAATAATGCATGTTACATTGATAATATTGGGAGTAATAAGTGTATTTATGATAGTTCTAGCGATAATAACTGCATAATATGGGTAATAATGCATGTTATATTGATAATAATATAAGTAATAAGTATAATTATTACAGTTCTAGCAATAATACCTCCATTATATGGGTAATAATGCATGTTATATTGATGATAATGAAAGTGATACGTATATTTATTATAGTTCTTGCGATAATAACTGCATCATATGGGTAATAATGCATGTTATTTTGAGAATAATATAAGTAATAAGTATAATTATTACAGTTCTGGCGATAATAACTGCATTATATGGGTAACAATGCACGTTATATTGCTAATAGTATAAGTAATAAGTATAATTATTACAGTTCTAGCAATAATACCTCCATTATATGGGTAATAATGCATGTTATATTGATAATAATATAAGTAATAAGTATAATTATTACAGTTCTAGCGATAATAACTGCATTATATGGGTAATAATGCATGTTATATTGATAATATTTGGAGTAATAAGTATATTTATTATGGTTCTAGAGATAATACCTCCATTATATGGGTAATAATGCATGTTATATTGATAATAATATAAGTAATAAGTATAATTATTACAGTTCTAGCGATAATAACTGCATTATATGGGTAATAATGCACGTTATATTGCTAATAATATAAGTAATAAGTATAATTATTACAGTTCTAGCAATAATACCTCCATTATATGGGTAATAATGCATGTTATATTGATGATAATGATAGTGATACGTATATTTATTATAGTTCTTGCGATAATAACTGCATCATATGGGTAATAATGCATGTTATATTGAGAATAATATAAGTAATAAGTATAATTATTACAGTTCTGGCGATAATAACTGCATTATATGGGTAACAATGCACGTTACATTGCTAATAGTATAAGTAATAAGTATAATTATTACAGTTCTAGCAAAAATACCTCCATTATATGGGTAATAATGCATGTTATATTGATAATAATATAAGTAATAAGTATAATTATTACAGTTCTAGCGATAATAACTGCATTATATGGGTAATAATGCACGTTATATTGCTAATAATATAAGTAATAAGTATAATTATTACAGTTCTAGCGATAATAACTGCATTATATGGGTAATAATGCATGTTATATTGATAATAATATAAGTAATAAGTATAATTATTACAGTTCTAGCGATAATAACTGCATTATATGGGTAATAGTGCATGTTACATTGATAATATTGGGAGTAATAAGTGTATTTATGATAGTTCTAGCGATAATAACTGCATAATATGGGTAATAATGCATGTTATATTGATAATAATATAAGTAATAAGTATAATTATTACAGTTCTAGCAATAATACCTCCATTATATGGGTAATAATGCATGTTATATTGATGATAATGATAGTGATACGTATATTTATTATAGTTCTTGCGATAATAACTGCATCATATGGGTAATAATGCATGTTATATTGAGAATAATATAAGTAATAAGTATAATTATTACAGTTCTGGCGATAATAACTGCATTATATGGGTAACAATGCACGTTACATTGCTAATAGTATAAGTAATAAGTATAATTATTACAGTTCTAGCAATAATACCTCCATTATATGGGTAATAATGCATGTTATATTGATAATAATATAAGTAATAAGTATAATTATTACAGTTCTAGCGATAATAACTGCATTATATGGGTAATAATGCATGTTATATTGATAATATCGGGAGTAATAAGTATAATTATTATAGTTCTAGCGATAATAATAGTAAAATATGGCAAATAGTGCAGGTTATATTGATAATAATAAAAGTAATAAGTATATTTATTACAGTTCTATCGATAATAACTGCATAATATGGGTAATAATGCATGTTATATTGAAGATAATAAAAGTAATACGTATATTTATTATAGTTCTAGCGATAATAACTGCATAATATGGGTAATAATGCATGTTATATTGATAATAATATAAGTAGTAAGTATAATTATTACAGTTCTAGCGATAATAACTGCATTATATGGGTAATAATGCACGTTATATTGCTAACAATATAAGTAATAAGTATAATTATTACAGTTCTAGCGATAATAACTGCATAATATGGGTAATAATGCACGTTATATTGCTAATAATATAAGTAATGAGTACAATTATTACATTTCTAGCGATAATAACTGCATTATATGGGTAATAATGCACGTTATATTGCTAATAATATAAGTAATAAGTATAATTATTACAGTTCTAGCGATAATAACTGCATTATATGGGTAATAATGCATGTTACATTGATAATATTGGGAGTAATAAGTGTATTTATTATAGTTCTAGCGATAATAACTGCATAATATGGGTAATAATGCATGTTATATTTATAATAATATAAGTAATAAGTATAATTATTACAGTTCTAGCAATAATACCTCCATTATATGGGTAATAATGCATGTTATATTGATGATAATGAAAGTAATACGTATATTTATTATAGTTCTTGCGATAATAACTGCATAATATGGGTAATAATGCATGTTATATTGAGAATAGTATAAGTAATAAGTATAATTATTACAGTTCTGGCGATAATAACTGCACTATATGGGTAACAATGCACGTGATATTGCTAATAGTATAAGTAATAAGTATAATTATTACAGTTCTAGCAATAATACCTCCATTATATGGGTGATGATGCATGTTATATTGATAATAATATAAGTAATAAGTATAATTATTACAGTTCTAGCGATAATAACTGTATTATATGGGTAATAATGCACGTTATATTGCTAACAATATAAGTAATAAGTATAATTATTACAGTTCTAGCGATAATAACTGCATTATATGGGTAATAATGCATGTTATATTGATAATATTGGGAGTAATAAGTATATTTATTATGGTTCTAGAGATAATAACTGCATAATATGGGTAATAATGCATGTTATATTGATAATAATATAAGTAATAAGTATAATTATTACAGTTCTAACGATAATACCTCCATTATATGGGTAATAATGCATGTTATATTGATGATAATGAAAGTAATACGTATATTTATTATAGTTCTTGCGATAATAACTGCATAATATGGGTAATAATGCATGTTATATTGAGAATAATATAAGTAATAAGTATAATTATTACAGTTCTGGCGATAATAACTGCATTATATGGGTAATAATGCACGTTATATTGCTAATAGTATAAGTAATAAGTATAATTATTACAGTTCTTGCGATAATACCTCCATTATATGGGTAATAATGCACGTTATATTGCTAATAATATAAGTAATGAGTACAATTATTACAGTTCTAGCGATAATAACTGCATTATATGGGTAATAATGCACGTTATATTGCTAATAATATAAGTAATAAGTATAATTATTACAGTTCTAGCGATAATAACTGCATTATATGGGTAATAATGCATGTTACATTGATAATATTGGGAGTAATAAGTGTATTTATGATAGTTCTAGCGATAATAACTGCATAATATGGGTAATAATGCATGTTATATTGATAATAATATAAGTAATAAGTATAATTATTACAGTTCTAGCAATAATACCTCCATTATATGGGTAATAATGCATGTTATATTGATGATAATGAAAGTGATACGTATATTTATTATAGTTCTTGCGATAATAACTGCATCATATGGGTAATAATGCATGTTATATTGAGAATAATATAAGTAATAAGTATAATTATTACAGTTCTGGCGATAATAACTGCATTATATGGGTAACAATGCACGTTATATTGCTAATAGTATAAGTAATAAGTATAATTATTACAGTTCTAGCAATAATACCTCCATTATATGGGTAATAATGCATGTTATATTGATAACAATATAAGTAATAAGTATAATTATTACAGTTCTAGCGATAATAACTGCATTATATGGGTAATAATGCATGTTATATTGATAATATTGGGAGTAATAAGTATATTTATTATGGTTCTAGAGATAATACCTCCATTATATGGGTAATAATGCATGTTATATTGATAATAATATAAGTAATAAGTATAATTATTACAGTTCTAGCGATAATAACTGCATTATATGGGTAATAATGCACGTTATATTGCTAATAATATAAGTAATAAGTATAATTATTACAGTTCTAGCAATAATACCTCCATTATATGGGTAATAATGCATGTTATAATGATGATAATGATAGTGATACGTATATTTATTATAGTTCTTGCGATAATAACTGCATCATATGGGTAATAATGCATGTTATATTGAGAATAATATAAGTAATAAGTATAATTATTACAGTTCTGGCGATAATAACTGCATTATATGGGTAACAATGCACGTTACATTGCTAATAGTATAAGTAATAAGTATAATTATTACAGTTCTAGCAATAATACCTCCATTATATGGGTAATAATGCATGTTATATTGATAATAATATAAGTAATAAGTATAATTATTACAGTTCTAGCGATAATAACTGCATTATATGGGTAATAATGCATGTTATATTGACAATAATATAAGTAATAAGTATAATTATTACAGTTCTAGCGATAATAACTGCATTATATGGGTAATAGTGCATGTTACATTGATAATATTGGGAGTAATAAGTGTATTTATGATAGTTCTAGCGATAATAACTGCATAATATGGGTAATAATGCATGTTATATTGATAATAATATAAGTAATAAGTATAATTATTACAGTTCTAGCAATAATACCTCCATTATATGGGTAATAATGCATGTTATATTGATGATAATGATAGTGATACGTATATTTATTATAGTTCTTGCGATAATAACTGCATCATATGGGTAATAATGCATGTTATATTGAGAATAATATAAGTAATAAGTATAATTATTACAGTTCTGGCGATAATAACTGCATTATATGGGTAACAATGCACGTTACATTGCTAATAGTATAAGTAATAAGTATAATTATTACAGTTCTTGCAATAATACCTCCATTATATGGGTAATAATGCATGTTATATTGATAATATTGGGAGTAATAAGTATATTTATTATGGTTCTAGAGATAATAACTGCATAATATGGGTAATAATGCATGTTATATTGATAATAATATAAGTAATAAGTATAATTATTACAGTTCTAACGATAATACCTCCATTATATGGGTAATAATGCATGTTATATTGATGATAATGAAAGTAATACGTATATTTATTATAGTTCTTGCGATAATAACTGCATAATATGGGTAATAATGCATGTTATATTGAGAATAATATAAGTAATAAGTATAATTATTACAGTTCTGGCGATAATAACTGCATTATATGGGTAATAATGCACGTTATATTGCTAATAGTATAAGTAATAAGTATAATTATTACAGTTCTTGCGATAATACCTCCATTATATGGGTAATAATGCACGTTATATTGCTAATAATATAAGTAATGAGTACAATTATTACAGTTCTAGCGATAATAACTGCATTATATGGGTAATAATGCACGTTATATTGCTAATAATATAAGTAATAAGTATAATTATTACAGTTCTAGCGATAATAACTGCATTATATGGGTAATAATGCATGTTACATTGATAATATTGGGAGTAATAAGTGTATTTATGATAGTTCTAGCGATAATAACTGCATAATATGGGTAATAATGCATGTTATATTGATAATAATATAAGTAATAAGTATAATTATTACAGTTCTAGCAATAATACCTCCATTATATGGGTAATAATGCATGTTATATTGATGATAATGAAAGTGATACGTATATTTATTATAGTTCTTGCGATAATAACTGCATCATATGGGTAATAATGCATGTTATATTGAGAATAATATAAGTAATAAGTATAATTATTACAGTTCTGGCGATAATAACTGCATTATATGGGTAACAATGCACGTTATATTGCTAATAGTATAAGTAATAAGTATAATTATTACAGTTCTAGCAATAATACCTCCATTATATGGGTAATAATGCATGTTATATTGATAACAATATAAGTAATAAGTATAATTATTACAGTTCTAGCGATAATAACTGCATTATATGGGTAATAATGCATGTTATATTGATAATATTGGGAGTAATAAGTATATTTATTATGGTTCTAGAGATAATACCTCCATTATATGGGTAATAATGCATGTTATATTGATAATAATATAAGTAATAAGTATAATTATTACAGTTCTAGCGATAATAACTGCATTATATGGGTAATAATGCACGTTATATTGCTAATAATATAAGTAATAAGTATAATTATTACAGTTCTAGCAATAATACCTCCATTATATGGGTAATAATGCATGTTATATTGATGATAATGATAGTGATACGTATATTTATTATAGTTCTTGCGATAATAACTGCATCATATGGGTAATAATGCATGTTATATTGAGAATAATATAAGTAATAAGTATAATTATTACAGTTCTGGCGATAATAACTGCATTATATGGGTAACAATGCACGTTACATTGCTAATGGTATAAGTAATAAGTATAATTATTACAGTTCTAGCAATAATACCTCCATTATATGGGTAATAATGCATGTTATATTGATAATAATATAAGTAATAAGTATAATTATTACAGTTCTAGCGATAATAACTGCATTATATGGGTAATAATGCATGTTATATTGATAATAATATAAGTAATAAGTATAATTATTACAGTTCTAGCGATAATAACTGCATTATATGGGTAATAGTGCATGTTACATTGATAATATTGGGAGTAATAAGTGTATTTATGATAGTTCTAGCGATAATAACTGCATAATATGGGTAATAATGCATGTTATATTGATAATAATATAAGTAATAAGTATAATTATTACAGTTCTAGCAATAATACCTCCATTATATGGGTAATAATGCATGTTATATTGATGATAATGATAGTGATACGTATATTTATTATAGTTCTTGCGATAATAACTGCATCATATGGGTAATAATGCATGTTATATTGAGAATAATATAAGTAATAAGTATAATTATTACAGTTCTGGCGATAATAACTGCATTATATGGGTAACAATGCACGTTACATTGCTAATAGTATAAGTAATAAGTATAATTATTACAGTTCTTGCAATAATACCTCCATTATATGGGTAATAATGCATGTTATATTGATAATAATATAAGTAATAAGTATAATTATTACAGTTCTAGCGATAATAGCTGCATTATATGGGTAATAATGCATGTTATATTGATAATAATATAAGTAATAAGTATAATTATTACAGTTCTAGCGATAATAACTGCATTATATGGGTAATAGTGCATGTTACATTGATAATATTGGGAGTAATAAGTGTATTTATGATAGTTCTAGCGATAATAACTGCATAATATGGGTAATAATGCATGTTATATTGATAATAATATAAGTAATAAGTATAATTATTACAGTTCTAGCAATAATACCTCCATTATATGGGTAATAATGCATGTTATATTGATGATAATGATAGTGATACGTATATTTATTATAGTTCTTGCGATAATAACTGCATCATATGGGTAATAATGCATGTTATATTGAGAATAATATAAGTAATAAGTATAATTATTACAGTTCTGGCGATAATAACTGCATTATATGGGTAACAATGCACGTTACATTGCTAATAGTATAAGTAATAAGTATAATTATTACTGTTCTAGCAATAATACCTCCATTATATGGGTAATAATGCATGTTATATTGATAATAATATAAGTAATAAGTATAATTATTACAGTTCTAGCGATAATAACTGCATTATATGGGTAATAGTGCATGTTACATTGATAATATTGGGAGTAATAAGTGTATTTATGATAGTTCTAGCGATAATAACTGCATAATATGGGTAATAATGCATGTTATATTGATAATAATATAAGTAATAAGTATAATTATTACAGTTCTAGCAATAATACCTCCATTATATGGGTAATAACGCATGTTATATTGATGATAATGATAGTCATACGTATATTTATTATAGTTCTTGCGATAATAACTGCATTATATGGGTAATAATGCACGTTATATTGCTAACAATATAAGTAATAAGTATAATTATTACAGTTCTAGCGATAATAACTGCATAATATGGGTAATAATGCACGTTATATTGCTAATAATATAAGTAATGAGTACAATTATTACATTTCTAGCGATAATAACTGCATTATATGGGTAATAATGCATGTTACATTGATAATATTGGGAGTAATAAGTGTATTTATTATAGTTCTAGCGATAATAACTGCATAATATGGGTAATAATGCATGTTATATTTATAATAATATAAGTAATAAGTATAATTATTACAGTTCTAGCAATAATACCTCCATTATATGGGTAATAATGCATGTTATATTGATGATAATGAAAGTAATACGTATATTTATTATAGTTCTTGCGATAATAACTGCATAATATGGGTAATAATGCATGTTATATTGAGAATAGTATAAGTAATAAGTATAATTATTACAGTTCTGGCGATAATAACTGCATTATATGGGTAATAATGCATGTTACATTGATAATATTGGGAGTAATATGTGTCTTTATTATAGTTCTAGCGATAATAACTGCATAATATGGGTAATAATGCATGTTATATTTATAATAATATAAGTAATAAGTATAATTATTACAGTTCTAGCAATAATACCTCCATTATATGGGTAATAATGCATGTTATATTGATGATAATGAAAGTAATACGTATATTTATTATAGTTCTTGCGATAATAACTGCATAATATGGGTAATAATGCATGTTATATTGAGAATAGTATAAGTAATAAGTATAATTATTACAGTTCTGGCGATAATAACTGCACTATATGGGTAACAATGCACGTGATATTGCTAATAGTATAAGTAATAAGTATAATTATTACAGTTCTAGCAATAATACCTCCATTATATGGGTGATGATGCATGTTATATTGATAATAATATAAGTAATAAGTATAATTATTACAGTTCTAGCGATAATAACTGTATTATATGGGTAATAATGCACGTTATATTGCTAACAATATAAGTAATAAGTATAATTATTACAGTTCTAGCGATAATAACTGCATTATATGGGTAATAATGCATGTTATATTGATAATATTGGGAGTAATAAGTATATTTATTATGGTTCTAGAGATAATAACTGCATAATATGGGTAATAATGCATGTTATATTGATAATAATATAAGTAATAAGTATAATTATTACAGTTCTAACGATAATACCTCCATTATATGGGTAATAATGCATGTTATATTGATGATAATGAAAGTAATACGTATATTTATTATAGTTCTTGCGATAATAACTGCATAATATGGGTAATAATGCATGTTATATTGAGAATAATATAAGTAATAAGTATAATTATTACAGTTCTGGCGATAATAACTGCATTATATGGGTAATAATGCACGTTATATTGCTAATAGTATAAGTAATAAGTATAATTATTACAGTTCTTCCGATAATACCTCCATTATATGGGTAATAATGCACGTTACATTGCTAATAGTATAAGTAATAAGTATAATTATTACAGTTCTTGCAATAATACCTCCATTATATGGGTAATAATGCATGTTATATTGATAATAATATAAGTAATAAGTATAATTATTACAGTTCTAGCGATAATAGCTGCATTATATGGGTAATAATGCATGTTATATTGATAATAATATAAGTAATAAGTATAATTATTACAGTTCTAGCGATAATAACTGCATTATATGGGTAATAGTGCATGTTACATTGATAATATTGGGAGTAATAAGTGTATTTATGATAGTTCTAGCGATAATAACTGCATAATATGGGTAATAATGCATGTTATATTGATAATAATATAAGTAATAAGTATAATTATTACAGTTCTAGCAATAATACCTCCATTATATGGGTAATAATGCATGTTATATTGATGATAATGATAGTGATACGTATATTTATTATAGTTCTTGCGATAATAACTGCATCATATGGGTAATAATGCATGTTATATTGAGAATAATATAAGTAATAAGTATAATTATTACAGTTCTGGCGATAATAACTGCATTATATGGGTAACAATGCACGTTACATTGCTAATAGTATAAGTAATAAGTATAATTATTACTGTTCTAGCAATAATACCTCCATTATATGGGTAATAATGCATGTTATATTGATAATAATATAAGTAATAAGTATAATTATTACAGTTCTAGCGATAATAACTGCATTATATGGGTAATAGTGCATGTTACATTGATAATATTGGGAGTAATAAGTGTATTTATGATAGTTCTAGCGATAATAACTGCATAATATGGGTAATAATGCATGTTATATTGATAATAATATAAGTAATAAGTATAATTATTACAGTTCTAGCAATAATACCTCCATTATATGGGTAATAATGCATGTTATATTGATGATAATGATAGTCATACGTATATTTATTATAGTTCTTGCGATAATAACTGCATTATATGGGTAATAATGCACGTTATATTGCTAACAATATAAGTAATAAGTATAATTATTACAGTTCTAGCGATAATAACTGCATAATATGGGTAATAATGCACGTTATATTGCTAATAATATAAGTAATGAGTACAATTATTACATTTCTAGCGATAATAACTGCATTATATGGGTAATAATGCATGTTACATTGATAATATTGGGAGTAATAAGTGTATTTATTATAGTTCTAGCGATAATAACTGCATAATATGGGTAATAATGCATGTTATATTTATAATAATATAAGTAATAAGTATAATTATTACAGTTCTAGCAATAATACCTCCATTATATGGGTAATAATGCATGTTATATTGATGATAATGAAAGTAATACGTATATTTATTATAGTTCTTGCGATAATAACTGCATAATATGGGTAATAATGCATGTTATATTGAGAATAGTATAAGTAATAAGTATAATTATTACAGTTCTGGCGATAATAACTGCATTATATGGGTAATAATGCATGTTACATTGATAATATTGGGAGTAATATGTGTATTTATTATAGTTCTAGCGATAATAACTGCATAATATGGGTAATAATGCATGTTATATTTATAATAATATAAGTAATAAGTATAATTATTACAGTTCTAGCAATAATACCTCCATTATATGGGTAATAATGCATGTTATATTGATGATAATGAAAGTAATACGTATATTTATTATAGTTCTTGCGATAATAACTGCATAATATGGGTAATAATGCATGTTATATTGAGAATAGTATAAGTAATAAGTATAATTATTACAGTTCTGGCGATAATAACTGCACTATATGGGTAACAATGCACGTGATATTGCTAATAGTATAAGTAATAAGTATAATTATTACAGTTCTAGCAATAATACCTCCATTATATGGGTGATGATGCATGTTATATTGATAATAATATAAGTAATAAGTATAATTATTACAGTTCTAGCGATAATAACTGTATTATATGGGTAATAATGCACGTTATATTGCTAACAATATAAGTAATAAGTATAATTATTACAGTTCTAGCGATAATAACTGCATTATATGGGTAATAATGCATGTTATATTGATAATATTGGGAGTAATAAGTATATTTATTATGGTTCTAGAGATAATAACTGCATAATATGGGTAATAATGCATGTTATATTGATAATAATATAAGTAATAAGTATAATTATTACAGTTCTAACGATAATACCTCCATTATATGGGTAATAATGCATGTTATATTGATGATAATGAAAGTAATACGTATATTTATTATAGTTCTTGCGATAATAACTGCATAATATGGGTAATAATGCATGTTATATTGAGAATAATATAAGTAATAAGTATAATTATTACAGTTCTGGCGATAATAACTGCATTATATGGGTAATAATGCACGTTATATTGCTAATAGTATAAGTAATAAGTATAATTATTACAGTTCTTCCGATAATACCTCCATTATATGGGTAATAATGCACGTTATATTGCTAATAATATAAGTAATGAGTACAATTATTACAGTTCTAGCGATAATAACTGCATTATATGGGTAATAATGCACGTTATATTGCTAATAATATAAGTAATAAGTATAATTATTACAGTTCTAGCGATAATAACTGCATTATATGGGTAATAATGCATGTTACATTGATAATATTGGGAGTAATAAGTGTATTTATGATAGTTCTAGCGATAATAACTGCATAATATGGGTAATAATGCATGTTATATTGATAATAATATAAGTAATAAGTATAATTATTACAGTTCTAGCAATAATACCTCCATTATATGGGTAATAATGCATGTTATATTGATGATAATGAAAGTGATACGTATATTTATTATAGTTCTTGCGATAATAACTGCATCATATGGGTAATAATGCATGTTATATTGAGAATAATATAAGTAATAAGTATAATTATTACAGTTCTGGCGATAATAACTGCATTATATGGGTAACAATGCACGTTATATTGCTAATAGTATAAGTAATAAGTATAATTATTACAGTTCTAGCAATAATACCTCCATTATATGGGTAATAATGCATGTTATATTGATAACAATATAAGTAATAAGTATAATTATTACAGTTCTAGCGATAATAACTGCATTATATGGGTAATAATGCATGTTATATTGATAATATTGGGAGTAATAAGTATATTTATTATGGTTCTAGAGATAATACCTCCATTATATGGGTAATAATGCATGTTATATTGATAATAATATAAGTAATAAGTATAATTATTACAGTTCTAGCGATAATAACTGCATTATATGGGTAATAATGCACGTTATATTGCTAATAATATAAGTAATAAGTATAATTATTACAGTTCTAGCAATAATACCTCCATTATATGGGTAATAATGCATGTTATATTGATGATAATGATAGTGATACGTATATTTATTATAGTTCTTGCGATAATAACTGCATCATATGGGTAATAATGCATGTTATATTGAGAATAATATAAGTAATAAGTATAATTATTACAGTTCTGGCGATAATAACTGCATTATATGGGTAACAATGCACGTTACATTGCTAATAGTATAAGTAATAAGTATAATTATTACAGTTCTAGCAATAATACCTCCATTATATGGGTAATAATGCATGTTATATTGATAATAATATAAGTAATAAGTATAATTATTACAGTTCTAGCGATAATAACTGCATTATATGGGTAATAATGCATGTTATATTGATAATAATATAAGTAATAAGTATAATTATTACAGTTCTAGCGATAATAACTGCATTATATGGGTAATAGTGCATGTTACATTGATAATATTGGGAGTAATAAGTGTATTTATGATAGTTCTAGCGATAATAACTGCATAATATGGGTAATAATGCATGTTATATTGATAATAATATAAGTAATAAGTATAATTATTACAGTTCTAGCAATAATACCTCCATTATATGGGTAATAATGCATGTTATATTGATGATAATGATAGTGATACGTATATTTATTATAGTTCTTGCGATAATAACTGCATCATATGGGTAATAATGCATGTTATATTGAGAATAATATAAGTAATAAGTATAATTATTACAGTTCTGGCGATAATAACTGCATTATATGGGTAACAATGCACGTTACATTGCTAATAGTATAAGTAATAAGTATAATTATTACAGTTCTTGCAATAATACCTCCATTATATGGGTAATAATGCATGTTATATTGATAATAATATAAGTAATAAGTATAATTATTACAGTTCTAGCGATAATAACTGCATTATATGGGTAATAATGCACGTTATATTGCTAGTAGTATAAGTAATAAGTATAATTATTACAGTTCTAGCGATAATAACTGCATAATATGGGTAATAATGCACGTTATATTGCTAATAATATAAGTAATGAGTACAATTATTACATTTCTAGCGATAATAACTGCATTATATGGGTAATAATGCACGTTATATTGCTAACAATATAAGTAATAAGTATAATTATTACAGTTCTAGCGATAATAACTGCATTATATGGGTAATAATGCATGTTATATTGATGATAATGAAAGTAATACGTATATTTATTGTAGTTCTAGCGATAATAACTGCATAATATGGGTAATAATGCATGTTATATTGAGAATTATATAAGTAATAAGTATAATTATTACAGTTCTAGCGATAATACCTCCATTATATGGGTAATAATGCACGTTATATTGCTAATAATATAAGTAATGAGTACAATTATTACAGTTCTAGCGATAATAACTGCATTATATGGGTAATAATGCATGTTATATTGATAATAACATAAGTAATAAGTATAATTATTACAGTTCTAGCGATAATAACTGCATTATATGGGTAATAATGCATGTTATATTGATAATATCGGGAGTAATACGTATAATTATTATAGTTCTAGCGATAATAATAGTAAAATATGGCAAATAGTGCATGTTATATTGATAATAATAAAAGTAATAAGTATATTTATTACAGTTCTATCGATAATAACTGCATAATATGGGTAATAATGCATGTTATATTGATGATAATAAAAGTAATACGTATATTTATTATAGTTCTAGCGATAATAACTGCATAATATGGGTAATAATGCATGTTATATTGAGAATAATATAAGTAATAAGTATAATTATTACAGTTCTAGCGATAATAACTGCATTATATGGGTAAAAATGCATGTTATATTGATAATATTGGGAGTAATAAGTATATTTATTATGGTTCTAGAGATAATAACTGCATAATATGGGTAATAATGCATGTTATATTGATAATAATATAAGTAATAAGTATAATTATTACAGTTCTAGCGATAATACCTCCATTATATGGGTAATAATGCATGTTATATTGATGATAATGAAAGTAATACGTATATTTATTATAGTTCTAGCGATAATAACTGCATAATATTGGTAATAATGCATGTTATATTGAGAATAATATAAGTAATAAGTATAATTATTACAGTTCTGGCGATAATAACTGCATTATATGGGTAACAATGCACGTTATATTGCTAATAGTATAAGTAATAAGTATAATTATTACAGTTCTAGCAATAATACCTCCATTATATGGGTAATAATGCATGTTATATTGATAATAATATAAGTAATAAGTATAATTATTACAGTTCTAGCGATAATAACTGCATTATATGGGTAATAATGCATGTTATATTGATAATATTTGGAGTAATAAGTATATTTATTATGGTTCTAGAGATAATACCTCCATTATATGGGTAATAATGCATGTTATATTGATAATAATATAAGTAATAAGTATAATTATTACAGTTCTAGCGATAATAACTGCATTATATGGGTAATAATGCACGTTATATTGCTAATAATATAAGTAATAAGTATAATTATTACAGTTCTAGCAATAATACCTCCATTATATGGGTAATAATGCATGTTATATTGATGATAATGATAGTGATACGTATATTTATTATAGTTCTTGCGATAATAACTGCATCATATGGGTAATAATGCATGTTATATTGAGAATAATATAAGTAATAAGTATAATTATTACAGTTCTGGCGATAATAACTGCATTATATGGGTAACAATGCACGTTACATTGCTAATAGTATAAGTAATAAGTATAATTATTACAGTTCTAGCAAAAATACCTCCATTATATGGGTAATAATGCATGTTATATTGATAATAATATAAGTAATAAGTATAATTATTACAGTTCTAGCGATAATAACTGCATTATATGGGTAATAATGCACGTTATATTGCTAATAATATAAGTAATAAGTATAATTATTACAGTTCTAGCGATAATAACTGCATTATATGGGTAATAATGCATGTTATATTGATAATAATATAAGTAATAAGTATAATTATTACAGTTCTAGCGATAATAACTGCATTATATGGGTAATAGTGCATGTTACATTGATAATATTGGGAGTAATAAGTGTATTTATGATAGTTCTAGCGATAATAACTGCATAATATGGGTAATAATGCATGTTATATTGATAATAATATAAGTAATAAGTATAATTATTACAGTTCTAGCAATAATACCTCCATTATATGGGTAATAATGCATGTTATATTGATGATAATGATAGTGATACGTATATTTATTATAGTTCTTGCGATAATAACTGCATCATATGGGTAATAATGCATGTTATATTGAGAATAATATAAGTAATAAGTATAATTATTACAGTTCTGGCGATAATAACTGCATTATATGGGTAACAATGCACGTTACATTGCTAATAGTATAAGTAATAAGTATAATTATTACAGTTCTAGCAATAATACCTCCATTATATGGGTAATAATGCATGTTATATTGATAATAATATAAGTAATAAGTATAATTATTACAGTTCTAGCGATAATAACTGCATTATATGGGTAATAATGCATGTTATATTGATAATATCGGGAGTAATAAGTATAATTATTATAGTTCTAGCGATAATAATAGTAAAATATGGCAAATAGTGCAGGTTATATTGATAATAATAAAAGTAATAAGTATATTTATTACAGTTCTATCGATAATAACTGCATAATATGGGTAATAATGCATGTTATATTGAAGATAATAAAAGTAATACGTATATTTATTATAGTTCTAGCGATAATAACTGCATAATATGGGTAATAATGCATGTTATATTGATAATAATATAAGTAGTAAGTATAATTATTACAGTTCTAGCGATAATAACTGCATTATATGGGTAATAATGCACGTTATATTGCTAACAATATAAGTAATAAGTATAATTATTACAGTTCTAGCGATAATAACTGCATAATATGGGTAATAATGCACGTTATATTGCTAATAATATAAGTAATGAGTACAATTATTACATTTCTAGCGATAATAACTGCATTATATGGGTAATAATGCACGTTATATTGCTAATAATATAAGTAATAAGTATAATTATTACAGTTCTAGCGATAATAACTGCATTATATGGGTAATAATGCATGTTACATTGATAATATTGGGAGTAATAAGTGTATTTATTATAGTTCTAGCGATAATAACTGCATAATATGGGTAATAATGCATGTTATATTTATAATAATATAAGTAATAAGTATAATTATTACAGTTCTAGCAATAATACCTCCATTATATGGGTAATAATGCATGTTATATTGATGATAATGAAAGTAATACGTATATTTATTATAGTTCTTGCGATAATAACTGCATAATATGGGTAATAATGCATGTTATATTGAGAATAGTATAAGTAATAAGTATAATTATTACAGTTCTGGCGATAATAACTGCACTATATGGGTAACAATGCACGTGATATTGCTAATAGTATAAGTAATAAGTATAATTATTACAGTTCTAGCAATAATACCTCCATTATATGGGTGATGATGCATGTTATATTGATAATAATATAAGTAATAAGTATAATTATTACAGTTCTAGCGATAATAACTGTATTATATGGGTAATAATGCACGTTATATTGCTAACAATATAAGTAATAAGTATAATTATTACAGTTCTAGCGATAATAACTGCATTATATGGGTAATAATGCATGTTATATTGATAATATTGGGAGTAATAAGTATATTTATTATGGTTCTAGAGATAATAACTGCATAATATGGGTAATAATGCATGTTATATTGATAATAATATAAGTAATAAGTATAATTATTACAGTTCTAACGATAATACCTCCATTATATGGGTAATAATGCATGTTATATTGATGATAATGAAAGTAATACGTATATTTATTATAGTTCTTGCGATAATAACTGCATAATATGGGTAATAATGCATGTTATATTGAGAATAATATAAGTAATAAGTATAATTATTACAGTTCTGGCGATAATAACTGCATTATATGGGTAATAATGCACGTTATATTGCTAATAGTATAAGTAATAAGTATAATTATTACAGTTCTTGCGATAATACCTCCATTATATGGGTAATAATGCACGTTATATTGCTAATAATATAAGTAATGAGTACAATTATTACAGTTCTAGCGATAATAACTGCATTATATGGGTAATAATGCACGTTATATTGCTAATAATATAAGTAATAAGTATAATTATTACAGTTCTAGCGATAATAACTGCATTATATGGGTAATAATGCATGTTACATTGATAATATTGGGAGTAATAAGTGTATTTATGATAGTTCTAGCGATAATAACTGCATAATATGGGTAATAATGCATGTTATATTGATAATAATATAAGTAATAAGTATAATTATTACAGTTCTAGCAATAATACCTCCATTATATGGGTAATAATGCATGTTATATTGATGATAATGAAAGTGATACGTATATTTATTATAGTTCTTGCGATAATAACTGCATCATATGGGTAATAATGCATGTTATATTGAGAATAATATAAGTAATAAGTATAATTATTACAGTTCTGGCGATAATAACTGCATTATATGGGTAACAATGCACGTTATATTGCTAATAGTATAAGTAATAAGTATAATTATTACAGTTCTAGCAATAATACCTCCATTATATGGGTAATAATGCATGTTATATTGATAACAATATAAGTAATAAGTATAATTATTACAGTTCTAGCGATAATAACTGCATTATATGGGTAATAATGCATGTTATATTGATAATATTGGGAGTAATAAGTATATTTATTATGGTTCTAGAGATAATACCTCCATTATATGGGTAATAATGCATGTTATATTGATAATAATATAAGTAATAAGTATAATTATTACAGTTCTAGCGATAATAACTGCATTATATGGGTAATAATGCACGTTATATTGCTAATAATATAAGTAATAAGTATAATTATTACAGTTCTAGCAATAATACCTCCATTATATGGGTAATAATGCATGTTATATTGATGATAATGATAGTGATACATATATTTATTATAGTTCTTGCGATAATAACTGCATCATATGGGTAATAATGCATGTTATATTGAGAATAATATAAGTAATAAGTATAATTATTACAGTTCTGGCGATAATAACTGCATTATATAGGTAACAATGCACGTTACATTGCTAATAGTATAAGTAATAAGTATAATTATTACAGTTCTAGCAATAATACCTCCATTATATGGGTAATAATGCATGTTATATTGATAATAATATAAGTAATAAGTATAATTATTACAGTTCTAGCGATAATAACTGCATTATATGGGTAATAATGCATGTTATATTGATAATAATATAAGTAATAAGTATAATTATTACAGTTCTAGCGATAATAACTGCATTATATGGGTAATAGTGCATGTTACATTGATAATATTGGGAGTAATAAGTGTATTTATGATAGTTCTAGCGATAATAACTGCATAATATGGGTAATAATGCATGTTATATTGATAATAATATAAGTAATAAGTATAATTATTACAGTTCTAGCAATAATACCTCCATTATATGGGTAATAATGCATGTTATATTGATGATAATGATAGTGATACGTATATTTATTATAGTTCTTGCGATAATAACTGCATCATATGGGTAATAATGCATGTTATATTGAGAATAATATAAGTAATAAGTATAATTATTACAGTTCTGGCGATAATAACTGCATTATATGGGTAACAATGCACGTTACATTGCTAATAGTATAAGTAATAAGTATAATTATTACAGTTCTTGCAATAATACCTCCATTATATGGGTAATAATGCATGTTATATTGATAATATTGGGAGTAATAAGTATATTTATTATGGTTCTAGAGATAATAACTGCATAATATGGGTAATAATGCATGTTATATTGATAATAATATAAGTAATAAGTATAATTATTACAGTTCTAACGATAATACCTCCATTATATGGGTAATAATGCATGTTATATTGATGATAATGAAAGTAATACGTATATTTATTATAGTTCTTGCGATAATAACTGCATAATATGGGTAATAATGCATGTTATATTGAGAATAATATAAGTAATAAGTATAATTATTACAGTTCTGGCGATAATAACTGCATTATATGGGTAATAATGCACGTTATATTGCTAATAGTATAAGTAATAAGTATAATTATTACAGTTCTTGCGATAATACCTCCATTATATGGGTAATAATGCACGTTATATTGCTAATAATATAAGTAATGAGTACAATTATTACAGTTCTAGCGATAATAACTGCATTATATGGGTAATAATGCACGTTATATTGCTAATAATATAAGTAATAAGTATAATTATTACAGTTCTAGCGATAATAACTGCATTATATGGGTAATAATGCATGTTACATTGATAATATTGGGAGTAATAAGTGTATTTATGATAGTTCTAGCGATAATAACTGCATAATATGGGTAATAATGCATGTTATATTGATAATAATATAAGTAATAAGTATAATTATTACAGTTCTAGCAATAATACCTCCATTATATGGGTAATAATGCATGTTATATTGATGATAATGAAAGTGATACGTATATTTATTATAGTTCTTGCGATAATAACTGCATCATATGGGTAATAATGCATGTTATATTGAGAATAATATAAGTAATAAGTATAATTATTACAGTTCTGGCGATAATAACTGCATTATATGGGTAACAATGCACGTTATATTGCTAATAGTATAAGTAATAAGTATAATTATTACAGTTCTAGCAATAATACCTCCATTATATGGGTAATAATGCATGTTATATTGATAACAATATAAGTAATAAGTATAATTATTACAGTTCTAGCGATAATAACTGCATTATATGGGTAATAATGCATGTTATATTGATAATATTGGGAGTAATAAGTATATTTATTATGGTTCTAGAGATAATACCTCCATTATATGGGTAATAATGCATGTTATATTGATAATAATATAAGTAATAAGTATAATTATTACAGTTCTAGCGATAATAACTGCATTATATGGGTAATAATGCACGTTATATTGCTAATAATATAAGTAATAAGTATAATTATTACAGTTCTAGCAATAATACCTCCATTATATGGGTAATAATGCATGTTATATTGATGATAATGATAGTGATACGTATATTTATTATAGTTCTTGCGATAATAACTGCATCATATGGGTAATAATGCATGTTATATTGAGAATAATATAAGTAATAAGTATAATTATTACAGTTCTGGCGATAATAACTGCATTATATGGGTAACAATGCACGTTACATTGCTAATAGTATAAGTAATAAGTATAATTATTACAGTTCTAGCAATAATACCTCCATTATATGGGTAATAATGCATGTTATATTGATAATAATATAAGTAATAAGTATAATTATTACAGTTCTAGCGATAATAACTGCATTATATGGGTAATAATGCATGTTATATTGATAATAATATAAGTAATAAGTATAATTATTACAGTTCTAGCGATAATAACTGCATTATATGGGTAATAGTGCATGTTACATTGATAATATTGGGAGTAATAAGTGTATTTATGATAGTTCTAGCGATAATAACTGCATAATATGGGTAATAATGCATGTTATATTGATAATAATATAAGTAATAAGTATAATTATTACAGTTCTAGCAATAATACCTCCATTATATGGGTAATAATGCATGTTATATTGATGATAATGATAGTGATACGTATATTTATTATAGTTCTTGCGATAATAACTGCATCATATGGGTAATAATGCATGTTATATTGAGAATAATATAAGTAATAAGTATAATTATTACAGTTCTGGCGATAATAACTGCATTATATGGGTAACAATGCACGTTACATTGCTAATAGTATAAGTAATAAGTATAATTATTACAGTTCTAGCAATAATACCTCCATTATATGGGTAATAATGCATGTTATATTGATAATAATATAAGTAATAAGTATAATTATTACAGTTCTAGCGATAATAACTGCATTATATGGGTAATAATGCATGTTATATTGATAATAATATAAGTAATAAGTATAATTATTACAGTTCTAGCGATAATAACTGCATTATATGGGTAATAGTGCATGTTACATTGATAATATTGGGAGTAATAAGTGTATTTATGATAGTTCTAGCGATAATAACTGCATAATATGGGTAATAATGCATGTTATATTGATAATAATATAAGTAATAAGTATAATTATTACAGTTCTAGCAATAATACCTCCATTATATGGGTAATAATGCATGTTATATTGATGATAATGATAGTGATACGTATATTTATTATAGTTCTTGCGATAATAACTGCATCATATGGGTAATAATGCATGTTATATTGAGAATAATATAAGTAATAAGTATAATTATTACAGTTCTGGCGATAATAACTGCATTATATGGGTAACAATGCACGTTACATTGCTAATAGTATAAGTAATAAGTATAATTATTACAGTTCTTGCAATAATACCTCCATTATATGGGTAATAATGCATGTTATATTGATAATAATATAAGTAATAAGTATAATTATTACAGTTCTAGCGATAATAGCTGCATTATATGGGTAATAATGCATGTTATATTGATAATAATATAAGTAATAAGTATAATTATTACAGTTCTAGCGATAATAACTGCATTATATGGGTAATAGTGCATGTTACATTGATAATATTGGGAGTAATAAGTGTATTTATGATAGTTCTAGCGATAATAACTGCATAATATGGGTAATAATGCATGTTATATTGATAATAATATAAGTAATAAGTATAATTATTACAGTTCTAGCAATAATACCTCCATTATATGGGTAATAATGCATGTTATATTGATGATAATGATAGTGATACGTATATTTATTATAGTTCTTGCGATAATAACTGCATCATATGGGTAATAATGCATGTTATATTGAGAATAATATAAGTAATAAGTATAATTATTACAGTTCTGGCGATAATAACTGCATTATATGGGTAACAATGCACGTTACATTGCTAATAGTATAAGTAATAAGTATAATTATTACTGTTCTAGCAATAATACCTCCATTATATGGGTAATAATGCATGTTATATTGATAATAATATAAGTAATAAGTATAATTATTACAGTTCTAGCGATAATAACTGCATTATATGGGTAATAATGCATGTTATATTGATAATAATATAAGTAATAAGTATAATTATTACAGTTCTAGTGATAATAACTGCATTATATGGGTAATAGTGCATGTTACATTGATAATATTGGGAGTAATAAGTGTATTTATGATAGTTCTAGCGATAATAACTGCATAATATGGGTAATAATGCATGTTATATTTATAATAATATAAGTAATAAGTATAATTATTACAGTTCTAACGATAATACCTCCATTATATGGGTAATAATGCATGTTATATTGATGATAATGAAAGTAATACGTATATTTATTATAGTTCTTGCGATAATAACTGCATAATATGGGTAATAATGCATGTTATATTGAGAATAATATAAGTAATAAGTATAATTATTACAGTTCTGGCGATAATAACTGCATTATATGGGTAATAATGCACGTTATATTGCTAATAGTATAAGTAATAAGTATAATTATTACAGTTCTTGCGATAATACCTCCATTATATGGGTAATAATGCACGTTATATTGCTAATAATATAAGTAATGAGTACAATTATTACAGTTCTAGCGATAATAACTGCATTATATGGGTAATAATTTACGTTATATTGCTAATAATATAAGTAATAAGTATAATTATTACAGTTCTAGCGATAATAACTGCATTATATGGGTAATAATGCATGTTACATTGATAATATTGGGAGTAATAAGTGTATTTATGATAGTTCTAGCGATAATAACTGCATAATATGGGTAATAATGCATGTTATATTGATAATAATATAAGTAATAAGTATAATTATTACAGTTCTAGCAATAATACCTCCATTATATGGGTAATAATGCATGTTATATTGATGATAATGAAAGTGATACGTATATTTATTATAGTTCTTGCGATAATAACTGCATCATATGGGTGATAATGCATGTTATATTGATAATAATATAAGTAATAAGTATAATTATTACAGTTCTAGCGATAATAACTGTATTATATGGGTAATAATGCACGTTATATTGCTAACAATATAAGTAATAAGTATAATTATTACAGTTCTAGCGATAATAACTGCATTATATGGGTAATAATGCATGTTATATTGATAATATCGGGAGTAATAAGTATAATTATTATAGTTCTAGCGATAATAATAGTAAAATATGGCAAATAGTGCATGTTATATTGATAATAATAAAAGTAATAAGTATATTTATTACAGTTCTATCGATAATAACTGCATAATGTGGGTAATAATGCATGTTATATTGATGATAATAAAAGAATACGTATATTTATTATAGTTCTAGCAATAATAACTGCATAATATGGGTAATAATGCATGTTATATTGATAATAATATAAGTAATAAGTATAATTATTACAGTTCTAGCGATAATAACTGCATTATATGGGTAATAATGCACGTTATATTGCTAGTAGTATAAGTAATAAGTATAATTATTACAGTTCTAGCGATAATATCTGCATAATATGGGTAATAATGCACGTTATATTGCTAATAATATAAGTAATGAGTACAATTATTACATTTCTAGCGATAATAACTGCATTATATGGGTAATAATGCACGTTATATTGCTAACAATATAAGTAATAAGTATAATTATTACAGTTCTAGCGATAATAACTGCATTATATGGGTCAAAATGCATGTTACATTGATAATATTGGGAGTAATAAGTATATTTATTATGGTTCTAGAGATAATAACTGCATAATATGGGTAATAATGCATGTTATATTGATAATAATATAAGGAATAAGTATAATTATTACAGTTCTAACGATAATACCTCCATTATATGGGTAATAATGCATGTTATATTGATGATAATGAAAGTAATACGTATATTTATTATAGTTCTAGCGATAATAACTGCATAATATGGGTAATAATGCATGTTATATTGAGAATAATATAAGTAATAAGTATAATTATTACAGTTCTGGCGATAATAACTGCATTATATGGGTAATAATGCACGTTATATTGCTAATAGTATAAGTAATAAGTATAATTATTACAGTTCTTGCGATAATACCTCCATTATATGGGTAATAATGCATGTTATATTGATAATAATATAAGTAACAAGTATAATTATTACAGTTCTGGCGATAATAACTGCATTATATGGGTAATAATGCACGTTATATTGCTAATAATATAAGTAATAAGTATAATTATTACAGTTCTAGCGATTATAACTGCATTATATGGGTAATAATGCATGTTATATTGATAATATCGGGAGTAATAAGTATAATTATTATAGTTCTAGCGATAATAATAGTAAAATATGGCAAATAGTGCATGTTATATTGATAATAATAAAAGTAATAAGTATATTTATTACAGTTCTATCGATAATAACTGCATAATATGGGTAATAATGCATGTTATATTGATGATAATAAAAGAATACGTATATTTATTATAGTTCTAGCGATAATAACTGCATAATATGGGTAATAATGCATGTTATATTGAGAATAATATAAGTAATAAGTATAATTATTACAGTTCTAGCGATAATAACTGCATTATATGGGTCAAAATGCATGTTATATTGATAATATTGGGAGTAATAAGTGTATTTATTATAGTTCTAGCGATAATAACTGCATAATATGGGTAATAATGCATGTTATATTTATAATAATATAAGTAATAAGTATAATTATTACAGTTCTAGCAATAATACCTCCATTATATGGGTAATAATGCATGTTATATTGATGATAATGAAAGTAATACGTATATTTATTATAGTTCTTGCGATAATAACTGCATAATATGGGTAATAATGCATGTTATATTGAGAATAGTATAAGTAATAAGTATAATTATTACAGTTCTGGCGATAATAACTGCACTATATGGGTAACAATGCACGTGATATTGCTAATAGTATAAGTAATAAGTATAATTATTACAGTTCTAGCAATAATACCTCCATTATATGGGTGATAATGCATGTTATATTGATAATAATATAAGTAATAAGTATAATTATTACAGTTCTAGCGATAATAACTGTATTATATGGGTAATAATGCACGTTATATTGCTAACAATATAAGTAATAAGTATAATTATTACAGTTCTAGCGATAATAACTGCATTATATGGGTAATAATGCATGTTATATTGATAATAATATAAGTAATAAGTATAATTATTACAGTTCTAGCGATAATAACTGCATTATATGGGTAATAATGCATGTTACATTCATAATATTGGGAGTAATAAGTGTATTTATTATAGTTCTAGCGATAATAACTGCATAATATGGGTAATAATGCATGTTATATTGATAATAATGTAAGTAATAAGTATAATTATTACAGTTCTAGCAATAATACCTCCATTATATGGGTAATAATGCATGTTATATTGATGATAATGATAGTGATACGTATATTTATTATAGTTCCTGCGATAATAACTGCATCATATGGGTAATAATGCATGTTATATTGAGAATAAAATAAGTAATAAGTATAATTATTACAGTTCTGGCGATAATAACTGCATTATATGGGTAACAATGCACGTTACATTGCTAATAGTATAAGTAATAAGTATAATTATTTCAGTTCTAGCAATAATACCTCCATTATATGGGTAATAATGCATGTTATATTGATAATAATATAAGTAATAAGTATAATTATTACAGTTCTAGCGATAATAACTGCATTATATGGGTAATAATGCATGTTATATTGATAATATTGGGAGTAATAAGTATATTTATTATGGTTCTAGAGATAATACCTCCATTATATGGGTAATAATGCATGTTATATTGATAATAATATAAGTAATAAGTATAATTATTACAGTTCTAGCGATAATAACTGCATTATATGGGTAACAATGCACGTGATATTGCTAATAGTATAAGTAATAAGTATAATTATTACAGTTCTAGCAATAATACCTCCATTATATGGGTGATAATGCATGTTATATTGATAATAATATAAGTAATAAGTATAATTATTACAGTTCTAGCGATAATAACTGTATTATATGGGTAATAATGCACGTTATATTGCTAACAATATAAGTAATAAGTATAATTATTACAGTTCTAGCGATAATAACTGTATTATATGGGTAATAATGCACGTTATATTGCTAACAATATAAGTAATAAGTATAATTATTACAGTTCTAGCGATAATAACTGCATTATATGGGTAATAATGCATGTTATATTGATAATAATATAAGTAATAAGTATAATTATTACAGTTCTAGCGATAATAACTGCATTATATGGGTAATAATGCATGTTACATTCATAATATTGGGAGTAATAAGTGTATTTATGGTAGTTCTAGCGATAATAACTGCATAATATGGGTAATAATGCATGTTATATTGATAATAATGTAAGTAATAAGTATAATTATTACAGTTCTAGCAATAATACCTCCATTATATGGGTAATAATGCATGTTATATTGATGATAATGATAGTGATACGTATATTTATTATAGTTCCTGCGATAATAACTGCATCATATGGGTAATAATGCATGTTATATTGAGAATAAAATAAGTAATAAGTATAATTATTACAGTTCTGGCGATAATAACTGCATTATATGGGTAACAATGCACGTTACATTGCTAATAGTATAAGTAATAAGTATAATTATTTCAGTTCTAGCAATAATACCTCCATTATATGGGTAATAATGCATGTTATATTGATAATAATATAAGTAATAAGTATAATTATTACAGTTCTAGCGATAATAACTGCATTATATGGGTAATAATGCATGTTATATTGATAATATTGGGAGTAATAAGTATATTTATTATGGTTCTAGAGATAATACCTCCATTATATGGGTAATAATGCATGTTATATTGATAATAATATAAGTAATAAGTATAATTATTACAGTTCTAGCGATAATAACTGCATTATATGGGTAATAATGCACGTTATATTGCTAATAATATAAGTAATAAGTATAATTATTACAGTTCTAGCGATAATAACTGCATTATATGGGTAATAATGCATGTTATATTGATAATATCGGGTGTAATAAGTATAATTATTACAGTTCTAGCGATAATAACTGCATTATATGGGTAATAATGCATGTTATATTGATAATATCGGGAGTAATAAGTATAATTATTATAGTTCTAGCGATAATAATAGTAAAATATGGCAAATAGTGCATGTTATATTGATAATAATAAAAGTAATAAGCATATTTATTACAGTTCTATCGATAATAACTGCATAATATGGGTAATAATGCATGTTATATTGAGAATAATATAAGTAATAAGTATAATTATTACAGTTCTGGCGATAATAACTGCATTATATGGGTAATAATGCACGTTATATTGCTAATAGTATAAGTAATAAGTATAATTATTACAGTTCTTGCGATAATACCTCCATTATATGGGTAATAATGCTCGTTATATTGCTAATAATATAAGTAATGAGTACAATTATTACAGTTCTAGCGATAATAACTGCATTATATGGGTAATAATGCACGTTATATTGCTAATAATATAAGTAATAAGTATAATTATTACAGTTCTAGCGATAATAACTGCATTATATGGGTAATAATGCATGTTACATTGATAATATTGGGAGTAATAAGTGTATTTATGATAGTTCTAGCGATAATAACTGCATAATATGGGTAATAATGCATGTTATATTGATAATAATATAAGTAATAAGTATAATTATTACAGTTCTAGCAATAATACCTCCATTATATGGGTAATAATGCATGTTATATTGATAATAATATAAGTAATGAGTATAATTATTACAGTTCTAGCGATAATAACTGCATTATATGGGTAATAATGCATGTTATATTGATAATATTGGGAGTAATAAGTATATTTATTATGGTTCTAGAGATAATACCTCCATTATATGGGTAATAATGCATGTTATATTGATAATAATATAAGTAATAAGTATAATTATTACAGTTCTAGCGATAATAACTGCATTATATGGGTAATAATGCACGTTATTTTGCTAATAATATAAGTAATAAGTATAATTATTACAGTTCTAGCGATAATAACTGCATTATATGGGTAATAATGCATGTTATATTGATAATATCGGGAGTAATAAGTATAATTATTACAGTTCTAGCGATAATAGCTGCATTACATGGGTAATAATGCATGTTATATTGATAATATCGGGAGTAGTAAGTATAATTATTATAGTTCTAGCGATAATAATAGTAAAATATGGCAAATAGTGCATGTTATATTGATAATAATAAAAGTATTAAGTATATTTATTATAGTTCTATCGATAATAACTGCATAATATGGGTAATAATGCATGTTATATTGATGATAATGCAAGTAGTAAGTATATTTATTACAGTTCTAGCGATAATAACTGCATTATATGCGTAATAATGCATGTTATATTGATAACATCGGGAGTAATAAGTATAATTATTACAGTTCTAGCGATAATAATAGTAAAATATGGCTAATAGTACATGTTATACTGATAATAATAAAAGTAATAAGTATATTTATTATACTTCTGTCGATAATAACTGCATTATATGGGTAATAATGCATGTTGTATTGATAATATCGGGAGTAATAAGTATAATTAATACAGTTCTAGCGATAATAACTGCATTATATGGGTAATAATGGATGTTATATTGATAATATCGGGAGTAATAAGTATAATTATTACAGTTCTAGCGATAATACTAGTAAAATATGGGTAAGAGTGCCTGTTATATTGATAATAATGAAAGTAATAACTATATTTATTATACTTCTGTCGATAATAACTGCATTATATGGGTAATAATGCACGTTATATTGCTAACAATATAAGTAATAAGTATAATTATTACAGTTCTAGCAATAATACCTCCATTATATGGGTAATAATGCATGTTATATTGATGATAATGAAAGTAATACGTATATTTATTATAGTTCTAGCGATAATAACTGCATAATATGGGTAATAATGCATGTTATATTGAGAATAATATAAGTAATAAGTATAATTATTACAGTTCTGGCGATAATAACTGCATTATATGGGTAATAATGCACGTTATATTGCTAATAGTATAAGTAATAAGTATAATTATTACAGTTCTTGCGATAATACCTCCATTATATGGGTAATAATGCATGTTATATTGATAATAATATAAGTAACAAGTATAATTATTACAGTTCTGGCGATAATAACTGCATTATATGGGTAATAATGCACGTTATATTGCTAATAATATAAGTAATAAGTATAATTATTACAGTTCTAGCGATTATAACTGCATTATATGGGTAATAATGCATGTTATATTGATAATATCGGGAGTAATAAGTATAATTATTATAGTTCTAGCGATAATAATAGTAAAATATGGCAAATAGTGCATGTTATATTGATAATAATAAAAGTAATAAGTATATTTATTACAGTTCTATCGATAATAACTGCATAATATGGGTAATAATGCATGTTATATTGATGATAATAAAAGAATACGTATATTTATTATAGTTCTAGCGATAATAACTGCATAATATGGGTAATAATGCATGTTATATTTATAATAATATAAGTAATAAGTATAATTATTACAGTTCTAGCAATAATACCTCCATTATATGGGTAATAATGCATGTTATATTGATGATAATGAAAGTAATACGTATATTTATTATAGTTCTTGCGATAATAACTGCATAATATGGGTAATAATGCATGTTATATTGAGAATAGTATAAGTAATAAGTATAATTATTACAGTTCTGGCGATAATAACTGCACTATATGGGTAACAATGCACGTGATATTGCTAATAGTATAAGTAATAAGTATAATTATTACAGTTCTAGCAATAATACCTCCATTATATGGGTGATAATGCATGTTATATTGATAATAATATAAGTAATAAGTATAATTATTACAGTTCTAGCGATAATAACTGTATTATATGGGTAATAATGCACGTTATATTGCTAACAATATAAGTAATAAGTATAATTATTACAGTTCTAGCGATAATAACTGCATTATATGGGTAATAATGCATGTTATATTGATAATAATATAAGTAATAAGTATAATTATTACAGTTCTAGCGATAATAACTGCATTATATGGGTAATAATGCATGTTACATTCATAATATTGGGAGTAATAAGTGTATTTATTATAGTTCTAGCGATAATAACTGCATAATATGGGTAATAATGCATGTTATATTGATAATAATGTAAGTAATAAGTATAATTATTACAGTTCTAGCAATAATACCTCCATTATATGGGTAATAATGCATGTTATATTGATGATAATGATAGTGATACGTATATTTATTATAGTTCCTGCGATAATAACTGCATCATATGGGTAATAATGCATGTTATATTGAGAATAAAATAAGTAATAAGTATAATTATTACAGTTCTGGCGATAATAACTGCATTATATGGGTAACAATGCACGTTACATTGCTAATAGTATAAGTAATAAGTATAATTATTTCAGTTCTAGCAATAATACCTGCATTATATGGGTAATAATGCATGTTATATTGATAATAATATAAGTAATAAGTATAATTATTACAGTTCTAGCGATAATAACTGCATTATATGGGTAATAATGCATGTTATATTGATAATATTGGGAGTAATAAGTATATTTATTATGGTTCTAGAGATAATACCTCCATTATATGGGTAATAATGCATGTTATATTGATAATAATATAAGTAATAAGTATAATTATTACAGTTCTAGCGATAATAACTGCATTATATGGGTAACAATGCACGTGATATTGCTAATAGTATAAGTAATAAGTATAATTATTACAGTTCTAGCAATAATACCTCCATTATATGGGTGATAATGCATGTTATATTGATAATAATATAAGTAATAAGTATAATTATTACAGTTCTAGCGATAATAACTGTATTATATGGGTAATAATGCACGTTATATTGCTAACAATATAAGTAATAAGTATAATTATTACAGTTCTAGCGATAATAACTGTATTATATGGGTAATAATGCACGTTATATTGCTAACAATATAAGTAATAAGTATAATTATTACAGTTCTAGCGATAATAACTGCATTATATGGGTAATAATGCATGTTATATTGATAATAATATAAGTAATAAGTATAATTATTACAGTTCTAGCGATAATAACTGCATTATATGGGTAATAATGCATGTTACATTCATAATATTGGGAGTAATAAGTGTATTTATGGTAGTTCTAGCGATAATAACTGCATAATATGGGTAATAATGCATGTTATATTGATAATAATGTAAGTAATAAGTATAATTATTACAGTTCTAGCAATAATACCTCCATTATATGGGTAATAATGCATGTTATATTGATGATAATGATAGTGATACGTATATTTATTATAGTTCCTGCGATAATAACTGCATCATATGGGTAATAATGCATGTTATATTGAGAATAAAATAAGTAATAAGTATAATTATTACAGTTCTGGCGATAATAACTGCATTATATGGGTAACAATGCACGTTACATTGCTAATAGTATAAGTAATAAGTATAATTATTTCAGTTCTAGCAATAATACCTCCATTATATGGGTAATAATGCATGTTATATTGATAATAATATAAGTAATAAGTATAATTATTACAGTTCTAGCGATAATAACTGCATTATATGGGTAATAATGCATGTTATATTGATAATATTGGGAGTAATAAGTATATTTATTATGGTTCTAGAGATAATACCTCCATTATATGGGTAATAATGCATGTTATATTGATAATAATATAAGTAATAAGTATAATTATTACAGTTCTAGCGATAATAACTGCATTATATGGGTAATAATGCACGTTATATTGCTAATAATATAAGTAATAAGTATAATTATTACAGTTCTAGCGATAATAACTGCATTATATGGGTAATAATGCATGTTATATTGATAATATCGGGTGTAATAAGTATAATTATTACAGTTCTAGCGATAATAACTGCATTATATGGGTAATAATGCATGTTATATTGATAATATCGGGAGTAATAAGTATAATTATTATAGTTCTAGCGATAATAATAGTAAAATATGGCAAATAGTGCATGTTATATTGATAATAATAAAAGTAATAAGTATATTTATTACAGTTCTATCGATAATAACTGCATAATATGGGTAATAATGCATGTTATATTGAGAATAATATAAGTAATAAGTATAATTATTACAGTTCTGGCGATAATAACTGCATTATATGGGTAATAATGCACGTTATATTGCTAATAGTATAAGTAATAAGTATAATTATTACAGTTCTTGCGATAATACCTCCATTATATGGGTAATAATGCTCGTTATATTGCTAATAATATAAGTAATGAGTACAATTATTACAGTTCTAGCGATAATAACTGCATTATATGGGTAATAATGCACGTTATATTGCTAATAATATAAGTAATAAGTATAATTATTACAGTTCTAGCGATAATAACTGCATTATATGGGTAATAATGCATGTTACATTGATAATATTGGGAGTAATAAGTGTATTTATGATAGTTCTAGCGATAATAACTGCATAATATGGGTAATAATGCATGTTATATTGATAATAATATAAGTAATAAGTATAATTATTACAGTTCTAGCAATAATACCTCCATTATATGGGTAATAATGCATGTTATATTGATAATAATATAAGTAATGAGTATAATTATTACAGTTCTAGCGATAATAACTGCATTATATGGGTAATAATGCATGTTATATTGATAATATTGGGAGTAATAAGTATATTTATTATGGTTCTAGAGATAATACCTCCATTATATGGGTAATAATGCATGTTATATTGATAATAATATAAGTAATAAGTATAATTATTACAGTTCTAGCGATAATAACTGCATTATATGGGTAATAATGCACGTTATTTTGCTAATAATATAAGTAATAAGTATAATTATTACAGTTCTAGCGATAATAACTGCATTATATGGGTAATAATGCATGTTATATTGATAATATCGGGAGTAATAAGTATAATTATTACAGTTCTAGCGATAATAGCTGCATTACATGGGTAATAATGCATGTTATATTGATAATATCGGGAGTAGTAAGTATAATTATTATAGTTCTAGCGATAATAATAGTAAAATATGGCAAATAGTGCATGTTATATTGATAATAATAAAAGTATTAAGTATATTTATTATAGTTCTATCGATAATAACTGCATAATATGGGTAATAATGCATGTTATATTGATGATAATGCAAGTAGTAAGTATATTTATTACAGTTCTAGCGATAATAACTGCATTATATGCGTAATAATGCATGTTATATTGATAACATCGGGAGTAATAAGTATAATTATTACAGTTCTAGCGATAATAATAGTAAAATATGGCTAATAGTACATGTTATACTGATAATAATAAAAGTAATAAGTATATTTATTATACTTCTGTCGATAATAACTGCATTATATGGGTAATAATGCATGTTGTATTGATAATATCGGGAGTAATAAGTATAATTAATACAGTTCTAGCGATAATAACTGCATTATATGGGTAATAATGGATGTTATATTGATAATATCGGGAGTAATAAGTATAATTATTACAGTTCTAGCGATAATACTAGTAAAATATGGGTAAGAGTGCCTGTTATATTGATAATAATGAAAGTAATAACTATATTTATTATACTTCTGTCGATAATAACTGCATTATATGGGTAATAATGCACGTTATATTGCTAACAATATAAGTAATAAGTATAATTATTACAGTTCTAGCAATAATACCTCCATTATATGGGTAATAATGCATGTTATATTGATGATAATGAAAGTAATACGTATATTTATTATAGTTCTAGCGATAATAACTGCATAATATGGGTAATAATGCATGTTATATTGAGAATAATATAAGTAATAAGTATAATTATTACAGTTCTGGCGATAATAACTGCATTATATGGGTAATAATGCACGTTATATTGCTAATAGTATAAGTAATAAGTATAATTATTACAGTTCTAGCGATAATACCTCCATTATATGGGTAATAATGCATGTTATATTGATAATGATATAAGTAATAAGTATAATTATTACAGTTCTAGCGATAATAACTACATAATATGGGTAATAATGCACGTTATATTGCTAATAATATAAGAAATGAGTACAATTATTACAGTTCTAGCGATAATAACTGCATTATATGGGTAATAATGCATGTTATATTGATAATAACATAAGTAATAAGTATAATTATTACAGTTCTAGCGATAATAACTGCATTATATGGGTAATAATGCATGTTATATTGATAATATCGGGAGTAATAGGTATAATTATTATAGTTCTAGCGATAATAATAGTAAAATATGGCAAATAGTGCATGTTATATTGATAATAATAAAAGTAATAAGTATATTTATTACAGTTCTATCGATAATAACTGCATAATATGGGTAATAATGCATGTTATATTGATGATAATAAAAGTAATACGTATATTTATTATAGTTCCAGCGATAATAACTGCATAATATGGGTAATAATGCATGTTATATTGATAATAATATAAGTAATAAGTATAATTATTACAGTTCTAGCGATAATAACTGCATTATATGGGTAATAATGCACGTTATATTGCTAGTAGTATAAGTAATAAGTATAATTATTACAGTTCTAGCGATAATAACTGCATAATATGGGTAATAATGCACGTTATATTGCTAATAATATAAGTAATGAGTACAATTATTACATTTCTAGCGATAATAACTGCATTATATGGGTAATAATGCACGTTATATTGCTAATAATATAAGTAATAAGTATAATTATTACAGTTCTAGCGATAATAACTGCATTATATGGGTAATAATGCATGTTACATTGATAATATTGGGAGTAATAAGTGTAATTATTATAGTTCTAGCGATAATAACTGCATAATATGGGTAATAATGCATGTTATATTTATAATAATATAAGTAATAAGTATAATAATTACAGTTCTAGCAATAATACCTCCATTATATGGGTAATAATGCATGTTATATTGATGATAATGAAAGTAATACGTATATTTATTATAGTTCTTGCGATAATAACTGCATAATATGGGTAGTAATGCATATTATATTGAGAATAGTATAAGTAATAAGTATAATTATTACAGTTCTGGCGATAATAACTGCATTATATGGGTAACAATGCACGTGATATTGCTAATAGTATAAGTAATAAGTATAATTATTACAGTTCTAGCAATAATACCTCCATTATATGGGTGATAATGCATGTTATATTGATAATAATATAAGTAATAAGTATAATTATTACAGTTCTAGCGATAATAACTGTATTATATGGGTAATAATGCACGTTATATTGCTAACAATATAAGTAATAAGTGTAATTATTACAGTTCTAGCGATAATAACTGCATTATATGGGTAAAAATGCATGTTATATTGATAATATTGGGAGTAATAAGTATATTTATTATGGTTCTAGAGATAATAACTGCATAATATGGGTAATAATGCATGTTATATTGATGATAATGCAAGTAGTAAGTATATTTATTACAGTTCTAGCGATAATAACTGCATTATATGCGTAATAATGCATGTTATATTGATAACATCGGGAGTAATAAGTATAATTATTACAGTTCTAGCGATAATAATAGTAAAATATGGCTAATAGTACATGTTATACTGATAATAATAAAAGTAATAAGTATATTTATTATACTTCTGTCGATAATAACTGCATTATATGGGTAATAATGCATGTTGTATTGATAATATCGGGAGTAATAAGTATAATTAATACAGTTCTAGCGATAATAACTGCATTATATGGGTAATAATGGATGTTATATTGATAATATCGGGAGTAATAAGTATAATTATTACAGTTCTAGCGATAATACTAGTAAAATATGGGTAAGAGTGCCTGTTATATTGATAATAATGAAAGTAATAACTATATTTATTATACTTCTGTCGATAATAACTGCATTATATGGGTAATAATGCATGTTATATTGATAATAATATTAGTAATAAGTATAATTATTACAGTTCTAGCTATAATAACTCCATTATATGGGTAATAAAGCATGTTATATTGATAATAATAAAAGTAATAAGTATATTTATTACAGTTCTATCCAAAATAACTGCATAATATGGGTAATAATGCATGCTATATTGATGATAATATAACTAATAAGTATAATTATTACAGTTCTAGCGATGATAACTGCAATTTATGGGTAACGATGCACGTTATATTGCTAATAATATAAGTAATAAGTATAATTATTACCGTTCTAGCGATAATAACTGCATAATATGGGTAATAATGCTTGTTATATTGATAATAATATAAGTAATAAGTATAATTATTACAGTTCTAGCGATAATAACTGCATTATATGGGTAATAATGCACGTTATATTGCTAACAATATAAGTAATAAGTATAATTATTACAGTTCTAGCGATAATAACTGCATTATATGGGTCAAAATGCATGTTATATTGATAATATTGGGAGTAATAAGTATATTTATTATGGTTCTAGAGATAATAACTGCATAATATGGGTATTAATGCATGTTATATTGAGAATAATATAAGTAATAAGTATAATTATTACAGTTCTAGCGATAATAACTGCATTATATGGGTAATAATGCATGTTATATTGATAATATCGGGAGTAATAAGTATAATTATTATAGTTCTAGCGATAATAATAGTAAAATATGGCAAATAGTGCATGTTATATTGATAATAATAAAAGTAATAAGTATATTTATTACAGTTCTATCGATAATAACTGCATAATATGGGTAATAATGCATGTTATATTGATGATAATAAAAGAATACGTATATTTATTATAGTTCTAGCGATAATAACTGCATAATATGGGTAATAATGCATGTTATATTGATAATAATATAAGTAATAAGTATAATTATTACAGTTCTAGCGATAATAACTGCATTATATGGGTAATAATGCACGTTATATTGCTAGTAGTATAAGTAATAAGTATAATTATTACAGTTCTAGCGATAATAACTGCATAATATGGGTAATAATGCACGTTATATTGCTAATAATATAAGTAATGAGTACAATTATTACATTTCTAGCGATAATAACTGCATTATATGGGTAATAATGCACGTTATATTGCTAACAATATAAGTAATAAGTATAATTATTACAGTTCTAGCGATAATAACTGCATTATATGGGTCAAAATGCATGTTATATTGATAATATTGGGAGTAATAAGTATATTTATTATGGTTCTAGAGATAATAACTGCATAATATGGGTAATAATGCATGTTATATTGATAATAATATAAGGAATAAGTATAATTATTACAGTTCTAACGATAATACCTCCATTATATGGGTAATAATGCATGTTATATTGATGATAATGAAAGTAATACGTATATTTATTATAGTTCTAGCGATAATAACTGCATAATATGGGTAATAATGCATGTTATATTGAGAATAATATAAGTAATAAGTATAATTATTACAGTTCTGGCGATAATAACTGCATTATATGGGTAATAATGCACGTTATATTGCTAATAGTATAAGTAATAAGTATAATTATTACAGTTCTTGCGATAATACCTCCATTATATGGGTAATAATGCATGTTATATTGATAATAATATAAGTAACAAGTATAATTATTACAGTTCTGGCGATAATAACTGCATTATATGGGTAATAATGCACGTTATATTGCTAATAATATAAGTAATAAGTATAATTATTACAGTTCTAGCGATAATAACTGCATTATATGGGTAATAATGCATGTTATATTGATAATATCGGGAGTAATAAGTATAATTATTATAGTTCTAGCGATAATAATAGTAAAATATGGCAAATAGTGCATGTTATATTGATAATAATAAAAGTAATAAGTATATTTATTACAGTTCTATCGATAATAACTGCATAATATGGGTAATAATGCATGTTATATTGATGATAATAAAAGAATACGTATATTTATTATAGTTCTAGCGATAATAACTGCATAATATGGGTAATAATGCATGTTATATTGATAATAATATAAGTAATAAGTATAATTATTACAGTTCTAGCGATAATAACTGCATTATATGCGTAATAATGCACGTTATATTGCTAATAATATAAGTAATAAGTATAATTATTACAGTTCTAGCGATAATAACTGCATTATATGGGTAATAATGCATGTTATATTGATAATAATATAAGTAATAAGTATAATTATTACAGTTCTAGCGATAATAACTGCATTATATGGGTAATAATGCATGTTACATTGATAATATTGGGAGTAATAAGTGTATTTATTATAGTTCTAGCGATAATAACTGCATAATATGGGTAATGATGCATGTTATATTTATAATAATATAAGTAATAAGTATAATTATTACAGTTCTAGCAATAATACCTCCATTATATGGGTAATAATGCATGTTATATTGATGATAATGAAAGTAATACGTATATTTATTATAGTTCTTGCGATAATAACTGCATAATATGGGTAATAATGCATATTATATTGAGAATAGTATAAGTAATAAGTATAATTATTACAGTTCTGGCGATAATAACTGCATTATATGGGTAACAATGCACGTGATATTGCTAATAGTATAAGTAATAAGTATAATTATTACAGTTCTAGCAATAATACCTCCATTATATGGGTGATAATGCATGTTATATTGATAATAATATAAGTAATAAGTATAATTATTACAGTTCTAGCGATAATAACTGTATTATATGGGTAATAATGCACGTTATATTGCTAACAATATAAGTAATAAGTATAATTATTACAGTTCTAGCGATAATAACTGCATTATATGGGTAAAAATGCATGTTATATTGATAATATTGGGAGTAATAAGTATATTTATTATGGTTCTAGAGATAATAACTGCATAATATGGGTAATAATGCATGTTATATTGATGATAATGCAAGTAGTAAGTATATTTATTACAGTTCTAGCGATAATAACTGCATTATATGCGTAATAATGCAAGTTATATTGATAACATCGGGAGTAATAAGTATAATTATTACAGTTCTAGCGATAATAATAGTAAAATATGGCTAATAGTACATGTTATACTGATAATAATAAAAGTAATAAGTATATTTATTATACTTCTGTCGATAATAACTGCATTATATGGGTAATAATGCATGTTGTATTGATAATATCGGGAGTAATAAGTATAATTAATACAGTTCTAGCGATAATAACTGCATTATATGGGTAATAATGGATGTTATATTGATAATATCGGGAGTAATAAGTATAATTATTACAGTTCTAGCGATAATACTAGTAAAATATGGGTAAGAGTGCCTGTTATATTGATAATAATGAAAGTAATAACTATATTTATTATACTTCTGTCGATAATAACTGCATTATATGGGTAATAATGCATGTTATATTGATAATAATATTAGTAATAAGTATAATTATTACAGTTCTAGCTATAATAACTCCATTATATGGGTAATAAAGCATGTTATATTGATAATAATAAAAGTAATAAGTATATTTATTACAGTTCTATCCAAAATAACTGCATAATATGGGTAATAATGCATGCTATATTGATGATAATATAACTAATAAGTATAATTATTACAGTTCTAGCGATGATAACTGCAATTTATGGGTAACGATGCACGTTATATTGCTAATAATATAAGTAATAAGTATAATTATTACCGTTCTAGCGATAATAACTGCATAATATGGGTAATAATGCATGTTATATTGATGATAATAAAAGAATACGTATATTTATTATAGTTCTAGCGATAATAACTGCATAATATGGGTAATAATGCATGTTATATTGATAATAATATATGTAATAAGTATAATTATTACAGTTCTAGCGATAATAACTGCATTATAAGGGTAATAATGCACGTTATATTGCTAGTAGTATAAGTAATAAGTATAATTATTACAGTTCTAGCGATAATAACTGCATAATATGGGTAATAATGCACGTTATATTGCTAATAATATAAGTAATGAGTACAATTATTACATTTCTAGCGATAATAACTGCATTATACGGGTAATAACGCACGTTATATTGCTAATAATATAAGTAATAAGTATAATTATTACAGTTCTAGCGATAATAACTGCATTATATGGGTAATAATGCATGTTACATTGATAATATTGGGAGTAATAAGTGTATTTATTATAGTTCTAGCGATAATAACTGCATAATATGGGTAATAATGCATGTTATATTGAGAATAATATAAGTAATAAGTATAATTATTACAGTTCTGGCGATAATAACTGCATTATATGGGTAATAATGCACGTTATATTGCTAATAGTATAAGTAATAAGTATAATTATTACAGTTCTAGCGATAATACCTCCATTATATGGGTAATAATGCATGTTATATTGATAATATCGGGAGTAATAGGTATAATTATTATAGTTCTAGCGATAATAATAGTAAAATATGGCAAATAGTGCATGTTATATTGATAATAATAAAAGTAATAAGTATATTTATTACAGTTCTATCGATAATAACTGCATAATATGGGTAATAATGCATGTTATATTGATGATAATAAAAGTAATACGTATATTTATTATAGTTCTAGCGATAATAACTGCATAATATGGGTAATAATGCATGTTATATTGATAATAATATAAGTAATAAGTATAATTATTACATTTCTAGCGATAATAACTGCATTATATGGGTAATAATGCACGTTATATTGCTAATAATATAAGTAATAAGTATAATTATTACAGTTCTAGCGATAATAACTGCATTATATGGGTAATAATGCATGTTACATTGATAATATTGGGAGTAATAAGTGTATTTATTATAGTTCTAGCGATAATAACTGCATTATATGGGTAATAATGCACGTTATATTGCTAGTAGTATAAGTAATAAGTATAATTATTACAGTTCTAGCGATAATAACTGCATAATGTGGGTAATAATGCACGTTATATTGCTAATAATATAAGTAATGAGTACAATTATTACATTTCTAGCGATAATAACTGCATTATATGGGTAATAATGCACGTTATATTGCTAATAATATAAGTAATAAGTATAATTATTACAGTTCTAGCGATAATAACTGCATTATATGGGTAATAATGCATGTTACATTGATAATATTGGGAGTAATAAGTGTATTTATTATAGTTCTAGCGATAATAACTGCATAATATGGGTAATAATGCATGTTATATTTATAATAATATAAGTAATAAGTATAATTATTACAGTTCTAGCAATAATACCTCCATTATATGGGTAATAATGCATGTTATATTGATGATAATGAAAGTAATACGTATATTTATTATAGTTCTAGCGATAATAACTGCATAATATGGGTAATAATGCATGTTATATTGATAATAATATAAGTAATAAGTATAATTATTACAGTTCTAGCGATAATAACTGCATTATATGGGTAATAATGCACGTTATATTGCTAGTAGTATAAGTAATAAGTATAATTATTACAGTTCTAGCGATAATAACTGCATAATATGGGTAATAATGCACGTTATATTGCTAATAATATAAGTAATGAGTACAATTATTACAGTTCTAGCGATAATACTAGTAAAATATGGGTAAGAGTGCCTGTTATATTGATAATAATGAAAGTAATAACTATATTTATTATACTTCTGTCGATAATAACTGCATTATATGGGTAATAATGCATGTTATATTGATAATAATATTAGTAATAAGTATAATTATTACAGTTCTAGCTATAATAACTCCATTATATGGGTAATAAAGCATGTTATATTGATAATAATAAAAGTAATAAGTATATTTATTACAGTTCTATCCAAAATAACTGCATAATATGGGTAATAATGCATGCTATATTGATGATAATATAACTAATAAGTATAATTATTACAGTTCTAGCGATGATAACTGCAATTTATGGGTAACGATGCACGTTATATTGCTAATAATATAAGTAATAAGTATAATTATTACCGTTCTAGCGATAATAACTGCATAATATGGGTAATAATGCTTGTTATATTGATAATAATATAAGTAATAAGTATAATTATTACAGTTCTAGCGATAATAACTGCATTATATGGGTAATAATGCACGTTATATTGCTAACAATATAAGTAATAAGTATAATTATTACAGTTCTAGCGATAATAACTGCATTATATGGGTCAAAATGCATGTTATATTGATAATATTGGGAGTAATAAGTATATTTATTATGGTTCTAGAGATAATAACTGCATAATATGGGTATTAATGCATGTTATATTGAGAATAATATAAGTAATAAGTATAATTATTACAGTTCTAGCGATAATAACTGCATTATATGGGTAATAATGCATGTTATATTGATAATATCGGGAGTAATAAGTATAATTATTATAGTTCTAGCGATAATAATAGTAAAATATGGCAAATAGTGCATGTTATATTGATAATAATAAAAGTAATAAGTATATTTATTACAGTTCTATCGATAATAACTGCATAATATGGGTAATAATGCATGTTATATTGATGATAATAAAAGAATACGTATATTTATTATAGTTCTAGCGATAATAACTGCATAATATGGGTAATAATGCATGTTATATTGATAATAATATAAGTAATAAGTATAATTATTACAGTTCTAGCGATAATAACTGCATTATATGGGTAATAATGCACGTTATATTGCTAGTAGTATAAGTAATAAGTATAATTATTACAGTTCTAGCGATAATAACTGCATAATATGGGTAATAATGCACGTTATATTGCTAATAATATAAGTAATGAGTACAATTATTACATTTCTAGCGATAATAACTGCATTATATGGGTAATAATGCACGTTATATTGCTAACAATATAAGTAATAAGTATAATTATTACAGTTCTAGCGATAATAACTGCATTATATGGGTCAAAATGCATGTTATATTGATAATATTGGGAGTAATAAGTATATTTATTATGGTTCTAGAGATAATAACTGCATAATATGGGTAATAATGCATGTTATATTGATAATAATATAAGGAATAAGTATAATTATTACAGTTCTAACGAATATACCTCCATTATATGGGTAATAATGCATGTTATATTGATGATAATGAAAGTAATACGTATATTTATTATAGTTCTAGCGATAATAACTGCATAATATGGGTAATAATGCATGTTATATTGAGAATAATATAAGTAATAAGTATAATTATTACAGTTCTGGCGATAATAACTGCATTATATGGGTAATAATGCACGTTATATTGCTAATAGTATAAGTAATAAGTATAATTATTACAGTTCTTGCGATAATACCTCCATTATATGGGTAATAATGCATGTTATATTGATAATAATATAAGTAACAAGTATAATTATTACAGTTCTGGCGATAATAACTGCATTATATGGGTAATAATGCACGTTATATTGCTAATAATATAAGTAATAAGTATAATTATTACAGTTCTAGCGATAATAACTGCATTATATGGGTAATAATGCATGTTATATTGATAATATCGGGAGTAATAAGTATAATTATTATAGTTCTAGCGATAATAATAGTAAAATATGGCAAATAGTGCATGTTATATTGATAATAATAAAAGTAATAAGTATATTTATTACAGTTCTATCGATAATAACTGCATAATATGGGTAATAATGCATGTTATATTGATGATAATAAAAGAATACGTATATTTATTATAGTTCTAGCGATAATAACTGCATAATATGGGTAATAATGCATGTTATATTGATAATAATATAAGTAATAAGTATAATTATTACAGTTCTAGCGATAATAACTGCATTATATGCGTAATAATGCACGTTATATTGCTAATAATATAAGTAATAAGTATAATTATTACAGTTCTAGCGATAATAACTGCATTATATGGGTAATAATGCATGTTATATTGATAATAATATAAGTAATAAGTATAATTATTACAGTTCTAGCGATAATAACTGCATTATATGGGTAATAATGCATGTTACATTGATAATATTGGGAGTAATAAGTGTATTTATTATAGTTCTAGCGATAATAACTGCATAATATGGGTAATGATGCATGTTATATTTATAATAATATAAGTAATAAGTATAATTATTACAGTTCTAGCAATAATACCTCCATTATATGGGTAATAATGCATGTTATATTGATGATAATGAAAGTAATACGTATATTTATTATAGTTCTTGCGATAATAACTGCATAATATGGGTAATAATGCATATTATATTGAGAATAGTATAAGTAATAAGTATAATTATTACAGTTCTGGCGATAATAACTGCATTATATGGGTAACAATGCACGTGATATTGCTAATAGTATAAGTAATAAGTATAATTATTACAGTTCTAGCAATAATACCTCCATTATATGGGTGATAATGCATGTTATATTGATAATAATATAAGTAATAAGTATAATTATTACAGTTCTAGCGATAATAACTGTATTATATGGGTAATAATGCACGTTATATTGCTAACAATATAAGTAATAAGTATAATTATTACAGTTCTAGCGATAATAACTGCATTATATGGGTAAAAATGCATGTTATATTGATAATATTGGGAGTAATAAGTATATTTATTATGGTTCTAGAGATAATAACTGCATAATATGGGTAATAATGCATGTTATATTGATGATAATGCAAGTAGTAAGTATATTTATTACAGTTCTAGCGATAATAACTGCATTATATGCGTAATAATGCAAGTTATATTGATAACATCGGGAGTAATAAGTATAATTATTACAGTTCTAGCGATAATAATAGTAAAATATGGCTAATAGTACATGTTATACTGATAATAATAAAAGTAATAAGTATATTTATTATACTTCTGTCGATAATAACTGCATTATATGGGTAATAATGCATGTTGTATTGATAATATCGGGAGTAATAAGTATAATTAATACAGTTCTAGCGATAATAACTGCATTATATGGGTAATAATGGATGTTATATTGATAATATCGGGAGTAATAAGTATAATTATTACAGTTCTAGCGATAATACTAGTAAAATATGGGTAAGAGTGCCTGTTATATTGATAATAATGAAAGTAATAACTATATTTATTATACTTCTGTCGATAATAACTGCATTATATGGGTAATAATGCATGTTATATTGATAATAATATTAGTAATAAGTATAATTATTACAGTTCTAGCTATAATAACTCCATTATATGGGTAATAAAGCATGTTATATTGATAATAATAAAAGTAATAAGTATATTTATTACAGTTCTATCCAAAATAACTGCATAATATGGGTAATAATGCATGCTATATTGATGATAATATAACTAATAAGTATAATTATTACAGTTCTAGCGATGATAACTGCAATTTATGGGTAACGATGCACGTTATATTGCTAATAATATAAGTAATAAGTATAATTATTACCGTTCTAGCGATAATAACTGCATAATATGGGTAATAATGCATGTTATATTGATGATAATAAAAGAATACGTATATTTATTATAGTTCTAGCGATAATAACTGCATAATATGGGTAATAATGCATGTTATATTGATAATAATATATGTAATAAGTATAATTATTACAGTTCTAGCGATAATAACTGCATTATATGGGTAATAATGCACGTTATATTGCTAGTAGTATAAGTAATAAGTATAATTATTACAGTTCTAGCGATAATAACTGCATAATATGGGTAATAATGCACGTTATATTGCTAATAATATAAGTAATGAGTACAATTATTACATTTCTAGCGATAATAACTGCATTATATGGGTAATAACGCACGTTATATTGCTAATAATATAAGTAATAAGTATAATTATTACAGTTCTAGCGATAATAACTGCATTATATGGGTAATAATGCATGTTACATTGATAATATTGGGAGTAATAAGTGTATTTATTATAGTTCTAGCGATAATAACTGCATAATATGGGTAATAATGCATGTTATATTGAGAATAATATAAGTAATAAGTATAATTATTACAGTTCTGGCGATAATAACTGCATTATATGGGTAATAATGCACGTTATATTGCTAATAGTATAAGTAATAAGTATAATTATTACAGTTCTAGCGATAATACCTCCATTATATGGGTAATAATGCATGTTATATTGATAATATCGGGAGTAATAGGTATAATTATTATAGTTCTAGCGATAATAATAGTAAAATATGGCAAATAGTGCATGTTATATTGATAATAATAAAAGTAATAAGTATATTTATTACAGTTCTATCGATAATAACTGCATAATATGGGTAATAATGCATGTTATATTGATGATAATAAAAGTAATACGTATATTTATTATAGTTCTAGCGATAATAACTGCATAATATGGGTAATAATGCATGTTATATTGATAATAATATAAGTAATAAGTATAATTATTACATTTCTAGCGATAATAACTGCATTATATGGGTAATAATGCACGTTATATTGCTAATAATATAAGTAATAAGTATAATTATTACAGTTCTAGCGATAATAACTGCATTATATGGGTAATAATGCATGTTACATTGATAATATTGGGAGTAATAAGTGTATTTATTATAGTTCTAGCGATAATAACTGCATTATATGGGTAATAATGCACGTTATATTGCTAGTAGTATAAGTAATAAGTATAATTATTACAGTTCTAGCGATAATAACTGCATAATGTGGGTAATAATGCACGTTATATTGCTAATAATATAAGTAATGAGTACAATTATTACATTTCTAGCGATAATAACTGCATTATATGGGTAATAATGCACGTTATATTGCTAATAATATAAGTAATAAGTATAATTATTACAGTTCTAGCGATAATAACTGCATTATATGGGTAATAATGCATGTTACATTGATAATATTGGGAGTAATAAGTGTATTTATTATAGTTCTAGCGATAATAACTGCATAATATGGGTAATAATGCATGTTATATTTATAATAATATAAGTAATAAGTATAATTATTACAGTTCTAGCAATAATACCTCCATTATATGGGTAATAATGCATGTTATATTGATGATAATGAAAGTAATACGTATATTTATTATAGTTCTAGCGATAATAACTGCATAATATGGGTAATAATGCATGTTATATTGATAATAATATAAGTAATAAGTATAATTATTACAGTTCTAGCGATAATAACTGCATTATATGGGTAATAATGCACGTTATATTGCTAGTAGTATAAGTAATAAGTATAATTATTACAGTTCTAGCGATAATAACTGCATAATATGGGTAATAATGCACGTTATATTGCTAATAATATAAGTAATGAGTACAATTATTACATTTCTAGCGATAATAACTGCATTATATGGGTAATAATGCACGTTATATTGCTAATAATATAAGTAATAAGTATAATTATTACAGTTCTAGCGATAATAACTGCATTATATGGGTAATAATGCATGTTACATTGATAATATTGGGAGTAATAAGTGTATTTATTATAGTTCTAGCGATAATAACTGCATAATATGGGTAATAATGCATGTTATATTTATAATAATATAAGTAATAAGTATAATTATTACAGTTCTAGCAATAATACCTCCATTATATGGGTAATAATGCATGTTATATTGATGATAATGAAAGTAATACGTATATTTATTATAGTTCTTGCGATAATAACTGCATAATATGGGTAATAATGCATATTATATTGAGAATAGTATAAGTAATAAGTATAATTATTACAGTTCTGGCGATAATAACTGCATTATATGGGTAACAATGCACGTGATATTGCTAATAGTATAAGTAATAAGTATAATTATTACAGTTCTAGCAATAATACCTCCATTATATGGGTGATAATGCATGTTATATTGATAATAATATAAGTAATAAGTATAATTATTACAGTTCTAGCGATACTAACTGTATTATATGGGTAATAATGCACGTTATATTGCTAACAATATAAGTAATAAGTATAATTATTACAGTTCTAGCGATAATAACTGCATTATATGGGTAAAAATGCATGTTATATTGATAATATTGGGAGTAATAAGTATATTTATGATGGTTCTAGAGATAATAACTGCATAATATGGGTAATAATGCATGTTATATTGATAATAATATAAGTAATAAGTATAATTATTACAGTTCTAGCGATAATACCTCCATTATATGGGTAATAATGCATGTTATATTGATGATAATGAAAGTAATACGTATATTTATTATAGTTCTAGCGATAATAACTGCATAATATGGGTAATAATGCATGTTATATTGAGAATAATATAAGTAATAAGTATAATTATTACAGTTCTGGCGATAATAACTGCATTATATGGGTAATAATGCACGTTATATTGCTAATAGTATAAGTAATAAGTATAATTATTACAGTTCTTGCGATAATACCTCCATTATATGGGTAATAATGCATGTTATATTGATAATAATATAAGTAATAAGTATAATTATTACAGTTCTAGCGATAATAACTGCATTATATGCGTAATAATGCACGTTATATTGCTAATAATATAAGTAATAAGTATAATTATTACAGTTCTAGCGATAATAACTGCATTATATGGGTAATAATGCATGTTATATTGATAATAATATAAGTAATAAGTATAATTATTACAGTTCTAGCGATAATAACTGCATTATATGGGTAATAATGCATGTTACATTGATAATATTGGGAGTAATAAGTGTATTTATGATAGTTCTAGCGATAATAACTGCATTATATGGGTAATAGTGCATGTTACATTGATAATATTGGGAGTAATAAGTGTATTTATGATAGTTCTAGCGATAATAACTGCATAATATGGGTAATAATGCATGTTATATTGATAATAATATAAGTAATAAGTATAATTATTACAGTTCTAGCAATAATACCTCCATTATATGGGTAATAATGCATGTTATATTGATGATAATGATAGTGATACGTATATTTATTATAGTTCTTGCGATAATAACTGCATCATATGGGTAATAATGCATGTTATATTGAGAATAATATAAGTAATAAGTATAATTATTACAGTTCTGGCGATAATAACTGCATTATATGGGTAACAATGCACGTTACATTGCTAATAGTATAAGTAATAAGTATAATTATTACAGTTCTAGCAATAATACCTCCATTATATGGGTAATAATGCATGTTATATTGATGATAATATAAGTAATAAGTATAATTATTACAGTTCTAGCGATAATAACTGCATTATATGGGTAATAATGCATGTTATATTGATAATAATATAAGTAATAAGTATAATTATTACAGTTCTAGCGATAATAACTGCATTATATGGGTAATAGTGCATGTTACATTGATAATATTGGGAGTAATAAGTGTATTTATGATAGTTCTAGCGATAATAACTGCATAATATGGGTAATAATGCATGTTATATTTATAATAATATAAGTAATAAGTATAATTATTACAGTTCTAACGATAATACCTCCATTATATGGGTAATAATGCATGTTATATTGATGATAATGAAAGTAATACGTATATTTATTATAGTTCTTGCGATAATAACTGCATAATATGGGTAATAATGCATGTTATATTGAGAATAATATAAGTAATAAGTATAATTATTACAGTTCTGGCGATAATAACTGCATTATATGGGTAATAATGCACGTTATATTGCTAATAGTATAAGTAATAAGTATAATTATTACAGTTCTTGCGATAATACCTCCATTATATGGGTAATAATGCACGTTATATTGCTAATAATATAAGTAATGAGTATAATTATTACAGTTCTAGCGATAATAACTGCATAATATGGGTAATAATGCACGTTATATTGCTAATAATATAAGTAATGAGTACAATTATTACATTTCTAGCGATAATAACTGCATTATATGGGTAATAATGCACGTTATATTGCTAACAATATAAGTAATAAGTATAATTATTACAGTTCTAGCGATAATAACTGCATTATATGGGTCAAAATGCATGTTATATTGATAATATTGGGAGTAATAAGTATATTTATTATGGTTCTAGAGATAATAACTGCATAATATGGGTAATAATTCATGTTATATTGATAATAATATAAGGAATAAGTATAATTATTACAGTTCTAACGATAATACCTCCATTATATGGGTAATAATGCATGTTATATTGATGATAATGAAAGTAATACGTATATTTATTATAGTTCTAGCGATAATAACTGCATAATATGGGTAATAATGCATGTTATATTGAGAATAATATAAGTAATAAGTATAATTATTACAGTTCTGGCGATAATAACTGCATTATATGGGTAATAATGCACGTTATATTGCTAATAGTATAAGTAATAAGTATAATTATTACCGTTCTAGCGATAATAACTGCATAATATGGGTAATAATGCTTGTTATATTGATAATAATATAAGTAATAAGTATAATTATTACAGTTCTAGCGATAATAACTGCATTATATGGGTAATAATGCACGTTATATTGCTAACAATATAAGTAATAAGTATAATTATTACAGTTCTAGCGATAATAACTGCATTATATGGGTCAAAATGCATGTTATATTGATAATATTGGGAGTAATAAGTATATTTATTATGGTTCTAGAGATAATAACTGCATAATATGGGTATTAATGCATGTTATATTGAGAATAATATAAGTAATAAGTATAATTATTACAGTTCTAGCGATAATAACTGCATTATATGGGTAATAATGCATGTTATATTGATAATATCGGGAGTAATAAGTATAATTACTATAGTTCTAGCGATAATAATAGTAAAATATGGCAAATAGTGCATGTTATATTGATAATAATAAAAGTAATAAGTATATTTATTACAGTTCTATCGATAATAACTGCATAATATGGGTAATAATGCATGTTATATTGATGATAATAAAAGAATACGTATATTTATTATAGTTCTAGCGATAATAACTGCATAATATGGGTAATAATGCATGTTATATTGATAATAATATATGTAATAAGTATAATTATTACAGTTCTAGCGATAATAACTGCATTATATGGGTAATAATGCACGTTATATTGCTAGTAGTATAAGTAATAAGTATAATTATTACAGTTCTAGCGATAATAACTGCATAATATGGGTAATAATGCACGTTATATTGCTAATAATATAAGTAATGAGTACAATTATTACATTTCTAGCGATAATAACTGCATTATATGGGTAATAATGCACGTTATATTGCTAACAATATAAGTAATAAGTATAATTATTACAGTTCTAGCGATAATAACTGCATTATATGGGTCAAAATGCATGTTATATTGATAATATTGGGAGTAATAAGTATATTTATTATGGTTCTAGAGATAATAACTGCATAATATGGGTAATAATGCATGTTATATTGATAATAATATAAGGAATAAGTATAATTATTACAGTTCTAACGATAATACCTCCATTATATGGGTAATAATGCATGTTATATTGATGATAATGAAAGTAATACGTATATTTATTATAGTTCTAGCGATAATAACTGCATAATATGGGTAATAATGCATGTTATATTGAGAATAATATAAGTAATAAGTATAATTATTACAGTTCTGGCGATAATAACTGCATTATATGGGTAATAATGCACGTTATATTGCTAATAGTATAAGTAATAAGTATAATTATTACCGTTCTAGCGATAATAACTGCATAATATGGGTAATAATGCTTGTTATATTGATAATAATATAAGTAATAAGTATAATTATTACAGTTCTAGCGATAATAACTGCATTATATGGGTAATAATGCACGTTATATTGCTAACAATATAAGTAATAAGTATAATTATTACAGTTCTAGCGATAATAACTGCATTATATGGGTCAAAATGCATGTTATATTGATAATATTGGGAGTAATAAGTATATTTATTATGGTTCTAGAGATAATAACTGCATAATATGGGTATTAATGCATGTTATATTGAGAATAATATAAGTAATAAGTATAATTATTACAGTTCTAGCGATAATAACTGCATTATATGGGTAATAATGCATGTTATATTGATAATATCGGGAGTAATAAGTATAATTACTATAGTTCTAGCGATAATAATAGTAAAATATGGCAAATAGTGCATGTTATATTGATAATAATAAAAGTAATAAGTATATTTATTACAGTTCTATCGATAATAACTGCATAATATGGGTAATAATGCATGTTATATTGATGATAATAAAAGAATACGTATATTTATTATAGTTCTAGCGATAATAACTGCATAATATGGGTAATAATGCATGTTATATTGATAATAATATATGTAATAAGTATAATTATTACAGTTCTAGCGATAATAACTGCATTATATGGGTAATAATGCACGTTATATTGCTAGTAGTATAAGTAATAAGTATAATTATTACAGTTCTAGCGATAATAACTGCATAATATGGGTAATAATGCACGTTATATTGCTAATAATATAAGTAATGAGTACAATTATTACATTTCTAGCGATAATAACTGCATTATATGGGTAATAATGCACGTTATATTGCTAATAATATAAGTAATAAGTATAATTATTACAGTTCTAGCGATAATAACTGCATTATATGGGTAATAATGCATGTTACATTGATAATATTGGGAGTAATAAGTGTATTTATTATAGTTCTAGCGATAATAACTGCATAATATGGGTAATAATGCATGTTATATTGAGAATAATATAAGTAATAAGTATAATTATTACAGTTCTGGCGATAATAACTGCATTATATGGGTAATAATGCACGTTATATTGCTAATAGTATAAGTAATAAGTATAATTATTACAGTTCTAGCGATAATACCTCCATTATATGGGTAATAATGCATGTTATATTGATAATATCGGGAGTAATAGGTATAATTATTATAGTTCTAGCGATAATAATAGTAAAATATGGCAAATAGTGCATGTTATATTGATAATAATAAAAGTAATAAGTATATTTATTACAGTTCTATCGATAATAACAGCATAATATGGGCAATAATGCATGTTATGTTGATGATAATGAAAGTAATACGTATATTTATTACAGTTCTATCGATAATAACTGCATAATATGGGTAATAATGCATGTTATATTGATGATAATAAAAGTAATACGTATATTTATTATAGTTCTAGCGATAATAACTGCATAATATGGGTAATAATGCATGTTATATTGATAATAATATAAGTAATAAGTATAATTATTACATTTCTAGCGATAATAACTGCATTATATGGGTAATAATGCACGTTATATTGCTAATAATATAAGTAATAAGTATAATTATTACAGTTCTAGCGATAATAACTGCATTATATGGGTAATAATGCATGTTACATTGATAATATTGGGAGTAATAAGTGTATTTATTATAGTTCTAGCGATAATAACTGCATTATATGGGTAATAATGCACGTTATATTGCTAGTAGTATAAGTAATAAGTATAATTATTACAGTTCTAGCGATAATAACTGCATAATGTGGGTAATAATGCACGTTATATTGCTAATAATATAAGTAATGAGTACAATTATTACATTTCTAGCGATAATAACTGCATTATATGGGTAATAATGCACGTTATATTGCTAATAATATAAGTAATAAGTATAATTATTACAGTTCTAGCGATAATAACTGCATTATATGGGTAATAATGCATGTTACATTGATAATATTGGGAGTAATAAGTGTATTTATTATAGTTCTAGCGATAATAACTGCATAATATGGGTAATAATGCATGTTATATTTATAATAATATAAGTAATAAGTATAATTATTACAGTTCTAGCAATAATACCTCCATTATATGGGTAATAATGCATGTTATATTGATGATAATGAAAGTAATACGTATATTTATTATAGTTCTAGCGATAATAACTGCATAATATGGGTAATAATGCATGTTATATTGATAATAATATAAGTAATAAGTATAATTATTACAGTTCTAGCGATAATAACTGCATTATATGGGTAATAATGCACGTTATATTGCTAGTAGTATAAGTAATAAGTATAATTATTACAGTTCTAGCGATAATAACTGCATAATATGGGTAATAATGCACGTTATATTGCTAATAATATAAGTAATGAGTACAATTATTACATTTCTAGCGATAATAACTGCATTATATGGGTAATAATGCACGTTATATTGCTAATAATATAAGTAATAAGTATAATTATTACAGTTCTAGCGATAATAACTGCATTATATGGGTAATAATGCATGTTACATTGATAATATTGGGAGTAATAAGTGTATTTATTATAGTTCTAGCGATAATAACTGCATAATATGGGTAATAATGCATGTTATATTTATAATAATATAAGTAATAAGTATAATTATTACAGTTCTAGCAATAATACCTCCATTATATGGGTGATAATGCATGTTATATTGATAATAATATAAGTAATAAGTATAATTATTACAGTTCTAGCGATAATAACTGTATTATATGGGTAATAATGCACGTTATATTGCTAACAATATAAGTAATAAGTATAATTATTACAGTTCTAGCGATAATAACTGCATTATATGGGTAAAAATGCATGTTATATTGATAATATTGGGAGTAATAAGTATATTTATTATGGTTCTAGAGATAATAACTGCATAATATGGGTAATAATGCATGTTATATTGATGATAATGCAAGTAGTAAGTATATTTATTACAGTTCTAGCGATAATAACTGCATTATATGCGTAATAATGCAAGTTATATTGATAACATCGGGAGTAATAAGTATAATTATTACAGTTCTAGCGATAATAATAGTAAAATATGGCTAATAGTACATGTTATACTGATAATAATAAAAGTAATAAGTATATTTATTATACTTCTGTCGATAATAACTGCATTATATGGGTAATAATGCATGTTGTATTGATAATATCGGGAGTAATAAGTATAATTAATACAGTTCTAGCGATAATAACTGCATTATATGGGTAATAATGGATGTTATATTGATAATATCGGGAGTAATAAGTATAATTATTACAGTTCTAGCGATAATACTAGTAAAATATGGGTAAGAGTGCCTGTTATATTGATAATAATGAAAGTAATAACTATATTTATTATACTTCTGTCGATAATAACTGCATTATATGGGTAATAATGCATGTTATATTGATAATAATATTAGTAATAAGTATAATTATTACAGTTCTAGCTATAATAACTCCATTATATGGGTAATAAAGCATGTTATATTGATAATAATAAAAGTAATAAGTATATTTATTACAGTTCTATCCAAAATAACTGCATAATATGGGTAATAATGCATGCTATATTGATGATAATATAACTAATAAGTATAATTATTACAGTTCTAGCGATGATAACTGCAATTTATGGGTAACGATGCACGTTATATTGCTAATAATATAAGTAATAAGTATAATTATTACCGTTCTAGCGATAATAACTGCATAATATGGGTAATAATGCTTGTTATATTGATAATAATATAAGTAATAAGTATAATTATTACAGTTCTAGCGATAATAACTGCATTATATGGGTAATAATGCACGTTATATTGCTAGTAGTATAAGTAATAAGTATAATTATTACAGTTCTAGCGATAATAACTGCATAATATGGGTAATAATGCACGTTATATTGCTAATAATATAAGTAATGAGTACAATTATTACATTTCTAGCGATAATAACTGCATTATATGGGTAATAATGCACGTTATATTGCTAATAATATAAGTAATAAGTATAATTATTACAGTTCTAGCGATAATAACTGTATTATATGGGTAATAATGCACGTTATATTGCTAACAATATAAGTAATAAGTATAATTATTACAGTTCTAGCGATAATAACTGCATTATATGGGTAAAAATGCATGTTATATTGATAATATTGGGAGTAATAAGTATATTTATTATGGTTCTAGAGATAATAACTGCATAATATGGGTAATAATGCATGTTATATTGATGATAATGCAAGTAGTAAGTATATTTATTACAGTTCTAGCGATAATAACTGCATTATATGCGTAATAATGCAAGTTATATTGATAACATCGGGAGTAATAAGTATAATTATTACAGTTCTAGCGATAATAATAGTAAAATATGGCTAATAGTACATGTTATACTGATAATAATAAAAGTAATAAGTATATTTATTATACTTCTGTCGATAATAACTGCATTATATGGGTAATAATGCATGTTGTATTGATAATATCGGGAGTAATAAGTATAATTAATACAGTTCTAGCGATAATAACTGCATTATATGGGTAATAATGGATGTTATATTGATAATATCGGGAGTAATAAGTATAATTATTACAGTTCTAGCGATAATACTAGTAAAATATGGGTAAGAGTGCCTGTTATATTGATAATAATGAAAGTAATAACTATATTTATTATACTTCTGTCGATAATAACTGCATTATATGGGTAATAATGCATGTTATATTGATAATAATATTAGTAATAAGTATAATTATTACAGTTCTAGCGATAATAACTGCATTATATGGGTAATAATGCACGTTATATTGCTAACAATATAAGTAATAAGTATAATTATTACAGTTCTAGCGATAATAACTGCATTATATGGGTCAAAATGCATGTTATATTGATAATATTGGGAGTAATAAGTATATTTATTATGGTTCTAGAGATAATAACTGCATAATATGGGTATTAATGCATGTTATATTGAGAATAATATAAGTAATAAGTATAATTATTACAGTTCTAGCGATAATAACTGCATTATATGGGTAAAAATGCATGTTATATTGATAATATTGGGAGTAATAAGTATATTTATTATGGTTCTAGAGATAATAACTGCATAATATGGGTAATAATGCATGTTATATTGATGATAATGCAAGTAGTAAGTATATTTATTACAGTTCTAGCGATAATAACTGCATTATATGCGTAATAATGCAAGTTATATTGATAACATCGGGAGTAATAAGTATAATTATTACAGTTCTAGCGATAATAATAGTAAAATATGGCTAATAGTACATGTTATACTGATAATAATAAAAGTAATAAGTATATTTATTATACTTCTGTCGATAATAACTGCATTATATGGGTAATAATGCATGTTGTATTGATAATATCGGGAGTAATAAGTATAATTAATACAGTTCTAGCGATAATAACTGCATTATATGGGTAATAATGGATGTTATATTGATAATATCGGGAGTAATAAGTATAATTATTACAGTTCTAGCGATAATACTAGTAAAATATGGGTAAGAGTGCCTGTTATATTGATAATAATGAAAGTAATAACTATATTTATTATACTTCTGTCGATAATAACTGCATTATATGGGTAATAATGCATGTTATATTGATAATAATATTAGTAATAAGTATAATTATTACAGTTCTAGCTATAATAACTCCATTATATGGGTAATAAAGCATGTTATATTGATAATAATAAAAGTAATAAGTATATTTATTACAGTTCTATCCAAAATAACTGCATAATATGGGTAATAATGCATGCTATATTGATGATAATATAACTAATAAGTATAATTATTACAGTTCTAGCGATGATAACTGCAATTTATGGGTAACGATGCACGTTATATTGCTAATAATATAAGTAATAAGTATAATTATTACCGTTCTAGCGATAATAACTGCATAATATGGGTAATAATGCTTGTTATATTGATAATAATATAAGTAATAAGTATAATTATTACAGTTCTAGCGATAATAACTGCATTATATGGGTAATAATGCACGTTATATTGCTAACAATATAAGTAATAAGTATAATTATTACAGTTCTAGCGATAATAACTGCATTATATGGGTCAAAATGCATGTTATATTGATAATATTGGGAGTAATAAGTATATTTATTATGGTTCTAGAGATAATAACTGCATAATATGGGTATTAATGCATGTTATATTGAGAATAATATAAGTAATAAGTATAATTATTACAGTTCTAGCGATAATAACTGCATTATATGGGTAATAATGCATGTTATATTGATAATATCGGGAGTAATAAGTATAATTACTATAGTTCTAGCGATAATAATAGTAAAATATGGCAAATAGTGCATGTTATATTGATAATAATAAAAGTAATAAGTATATTTATTACAGTTCTATCGATAATAACTGCATAATATGGGTAATAATGCATGTTATATTGATGATAATAAAAGAATACGTATATTTATTGTAGTTCTAGCGATAATAACTGCATAATATGGGTAATAATGCATGTTATATTGATAATAATATATGTAATAAGTATAATTATTACAGTTCTAGCGATAATAACTGCATTATATGGGTAATAATGCACGTTATATTGCTAGTAGTATAAGTAATAAGTATAATTATTACAGTTCTAGCGATAATAACTGCATAATATGGGTAATAATGCACGTTATATTGCTAATAATATAAGTAATAAGTATAATTATTACAGTTCTAGCGATAATAACTGCATTATATGGGTAATAATGCATGTTACATTGATAATATTGGGAGTAATAAGTGTATTTATTATAGTTCTAGCGATAATAACTGCATAATATGGGTAATAATGCATGTTATATTGAGAATAATATAAGTAATAAGTATAATTATTACAGTTCTGGCGATAATAACTGCATTATATGGGTAATAATGCACGTTATATTGCTAATAGTATAAGTAATAAGTATAATTATTACAGTTCTAGCGATAATACCTCCATTATATGGGTAATAATGCATGTTATATTGATAATATCGGGAGTAATAGGTATAATTATTATAGTTCTAGCGATAATAATAGTAAAATATGGCAAATAGTGCATGTTATATTGATAATAATAAAAGTAATAAGTATATTTATTACAGTTCTATCGATAATAACTGCATAATATGGGTAATAATGCATGTTATATTGATGATAATAAAAGTAATACGTATATTTATTATAGTTCTAGCGATAATAACTGCATAATATGGGTAATAATGCATGTTATATTGATAATAATATAAGTAATAAGTATAATTATTACATTTCTAGCGATAATAACTGCATTATATGGGTAATAATGCACGTTATATTGCTAATAATATAAGTAATAAGTATAATTATTACAGTTCTAGCGATAATAACTGCATTATATGGGTAATAATGCATGTTACATTGATAATATTGGGAGTAATAAGTGTATTTATTATAGTTCTAGCGATAATAACTGCATTATATGGGTAATAATGCACGTTATATTGCTAGTAGTATAAGTAATAAGTATAATTATTACAGTTCTAGCGATAATAACTGCATAATGTGGGTAATAATGCACGTTATATTGCTAATAATATAAGTAATGAGTACAATTATTACATTTCTAGCGATAATAACTGCATTATATGGGTAATAATGCACGTTATATTGCTAATAATATAAGTAATAAGTATAATTATTACAGTTCTAGCGATAATAACTGCATTATATGGGTAATAATGCATGTTACATTGATAATATTGGGAGTAATAAGTGTATTTATTATAGTTCTAGCGATAATAACTGCATAATATGGGTAATAATGCATGTTATATTTATAATAATATAAGTAATAAGTATAATTATTACAGTTCTAGCAATAATACCTCCATTATATGGGTAATAATGCATGTTATATTGATGATAATGAAAGTAATACGTATATTTATTATAGTTCTAGCGATAATAACTGCATAATATGGGTAATAATGCATGTTATATTGATAATAATATAAGTAATAAGTATAATTATTACAGTTCTAGCGATAATAACTGCATTATATGGGTAATAATGCACGTTATATTGCTAGTAGTATAAGTAATAAGTATAATTATTACAGTTCTAGCGATAATAACTGCATAATATGGGTAATAATGCACGTTATATTGCTAATAATATAAGTAATGAGTACAATTATTACATTTCTAGCGATAATAACTGCATTATATGGGTAATAATGCACGTTATATTGCTAATAATATAAGTAATAAGTATAATTATTACAGTTCTAGCAATAATACCTCCATTATATGGGTAATAATGCATGTTATATTGATGATAATGAAAGTAATACGTATATTTATTATAGTTCTTGCGATAATAACTGCATAATATGGGTAATAATGCATATTATATTGAGAATAGTATAAGTAATAAGTATAATTATTACAGTTCTGGCGATAATAACTGCATTATATGGGTAACAATGCACGTGATATTGCTAATAGTATAAGTAATAAGTATAATTATTACAGTTCTAGCAATAATACCTCCATTATATGGGTGATAATGCATGTTATATTGATAATAATATAAGTAATAAGTATAATTATTACAGTTCTAGCGATACTAACTGTATTATATGGGTAATAATGCACGTTATATTGCTAACAATATAAGTAATAAGTATAATTATTACAGTTCTAGCGATAATAACTGCATTATATGGGTAAAAATGAATGTTATATTGATAATATTGGGAGTAATAAGTATATTTATTATGGTTCTAGAGATAATAACTGCATAATATGGGTAATAATGCATGTTATATTGATAATAATATAAGTAATAAGTATAATTATTACAGTTCTAGCGATAATACCTCCATTATATGGGTAATAATGCATGTTATATTGATGATAATGAAAGTAATACGTATATTTATTATAGTTCTAGCGATAATAACTGCATAATATGGGTAATAATGCATGTTATATTGAGAATAATATAAGTAATAAGTATAATTATTACAGTTCTGGCGATAATAACTGCATTATATGGGTAATAATGCACGTTACATTGCTAATAGTATAAGTAATAAGTATAATTATTACAGTTCTTGCGATAATACCTCCATTATATGGGTAATAATGCATGTTATATTGATAATAATATAAGTAATAAGTATAATTATTACAGTTCTAGCGATAATAACTGCATTATATGCGTAATAATGCACGTTATATTGCTAATAATATAAGTAATAAGTATAATTATTACAGTTCTAGCGATAATAACTGCATTATATGGGTAATAATGCATGTTATATTGATAATAATATAAGTAATAAGTATAATTATTACAGTTCTAGCGATAATAACTGCATTATATGGGTAATAATGCATGTTACATTGATAATATTGGGAGTAATAAGTGTATTTATGATAGTTCTAGCGATAATAACTGCATTATATGGGTAATAGTGCATGTTACATTGATAATATTGGGAGTAATAAGTGTATTTATGATAGTTCTAGCGATAATAACTGCATAATATGGGTAATAATGCATGTTATATTGATAATAATATAAGTAATAAGTATAATTATTACAGTTCTAGCAATAATACCTCCATTATGTGGGTAATAATGCATGTTATATTGATGATAATGATAGTGATACGTATATTTATTATAGTTCTTGCGATAATAACTGCATCATATGGGTAATAATGCATGTTATATTGAGAATAATATAAGTAATAAGTATAATTATTACAGTTCTGGCGATAATGACTGCATTATATGGGTAACAATGCACGTTACATTGCTAATAGTATAAGTAATAAGTATAATTATTACAGTTCTAGCAATAATACCTCCATTATATGGGTAATAATGCATGTTATATTGATAATAATATAAGTAATAAGTATAATTATTACAGTTCTAGCGATAATAACTGCATTATATGGGTAATAATGCATGTTATATTGATAATAATATAAGTAATAAGTATAATTATTACAGTTCTAGCGATAATAACTGCATTATATGGGTAATAGTGCATGTTACATTGATAATATTGGGAGTAATAAGTGTATTTATGATAGTTCTAGCGATAATAACTGCATAATATGGGTAATAATGCATGTTATATTTATAATAATATAAGTAATAAGTATAATTATTACAGTTCTAACGATAATACCTCCATTATATGGGTAATAATGCATGTTATATTGATGATAATGAAAGTAATACGTATATTTATTATAGTTCTTGCGATAATAACTGCATAATATGGGTAATAATGCATGTTATATTGAGAATAATATAAGTAATAAGTATAATTATTACAGTTCTGGCGATAATACCTCCATTATATGGGTAATAATGCATGTTATATTGATGATAATGAAAGTAATACGTATATTTATTATAGTTCTAGCGATAATAACTGCATAATATGGGTAATAATGCATGTTATATTGAGAATAATATAAGTAATAAGTATAATTATTGCAGTTCTGGCGATAATAACTGCATTATATGGGTAATAATGCACGTTATATTGCTAATAGTATAAGTAATAAGTATAATTATTACAGTTCTTGCGATAATACCTCCATTATATGGGTAATAATGCATGTTATATTGATAATAATATAAGTAACAAGTATAATTATTACAGTTCTGGCGATAATAACTGCATTATATGGGTAATAATGCACGTTATATTGCTAATAATATAAGTAATAAGTATAATTATTACAGTTCTAGCGATAATAACTGCATTATATGGGTAATAATGCATGTTATATTGATAATATCGGGAGTAATAAGTATAATTATTATAGTTCTAGCGATAATAATAGTAAAATATGGCAAATAGTGCATGTTATATTGATAATAATAAAAGTAATAAGTATATTTATTACAGTTCTATCGATAATAACTGCATAATATGGGTAATAATGCATGTTATATTGATGATAATAAAAGAATACGTATATTTATTATAGTTCTAGCGATAATAACTGCATAATATGGGTAATAATGCATGTTATATTGATAATAATATAAGTAATAAGTATAATTATTACAGTTCTAGCGTTAATAACTGCATTATATGCGTAATAATGCACGTTATATTGCTAATAATATAAGTAATAAGTATAATTATTACAGTTCTAGCGATAATAACTGCATTATATGGGTAATAATGCATGTTATATTGATAATAATATAAGTAATAAGTATAATTATTACAGTTCTAGCGATAATAACTGCATTATATGGGTAATAATGCATGTTACATTGATAATATTGGGAGTAATAAGTGTATTTATGATAGTTCTAGCGATAATAACTGCATAATATGGGTAATAATGCATGTTATATTGATAATAATATAAGTAATAAGTATAATTATTACAGTTCTAGCAATAATACCTCCATTATATGGGTAATAATGCATGTTATATTGATGATAATGAAAGTGATACGTATATTTATTATAGTTCTTGCGATAATAACTGCATCATATGGGAAATAATGCATGTTATATTGAGAATAATATAAGTAATAAGTATAATTATTACAGTTCTGGCGATAATAACTGCATTATATGGGTAACAATGCACGTTTTATTGCTAATAGTATAAGTAATAAGTATAATTATTACAGTTCTAGCAATAATACCTCCATTATATGGGTAATAATGCATGTTATATTGATAATAATATAAGTAATAAGTATAATTATTACAGTTCTAGCGATAATAACTGCATTATATGGGTAATAATGCATGTTATATTGATAATATTTGGAGTAATAAGTATATTTATTATGGTTCTAGAGATAATACCTCCATTATATGGGTAATAATGCATGTTATATTGATAATAATATAAGTAATAAGTATAATTATTACAGTTCTAGCGATAATAACTGCATTATATGGGTAATAATGCACGTTATATTGCTAATAATATAAGTAATAAGTATAATTATTACAGTTCTAGCAATAATACCTCCATTATATGGGTAATAATGCATGTTATATTGATGATAATGATAGTGATACGTATATTTATTATAGTTCTTGCGATAATAACTGCATCATATGGGTAATAATGCATGTTATATTGAGAATAATATAAGTAATAAGTATAATTATTACAGTTCTGGCGATAATAACTGCATTATATGGGTAACAATGCACGTTACATTGCTAATAGTATAAGTAATAAGTATAATTATTACAGTTCTAGCAAAAATACCTCCATTATATGGGTAATAATGCATGTTATATTGATAATAATATAAGTAATAAGTATAATTATTACAGTTCTAGCGATAATAACTGCATTATATGGGTAATAATGCACGTTATATTGCTAATAATATAAGTAATAAGTATAATTATTACAGTTCTAGCAATAATACCTCCATTATATGGGTAATAATGCATGTTATATTGATGATAATGATAGTGATACGTATATTTATTATAGTTCTTGCGATAATAACTGCATCATATGGGTAATAATGCATGTTATATTGAGAATAATATAAGTAATAAGTATAATTATTACAGTTCTGGCGATAATAACTGCATTATATGGGTAACAATGCACGTTACATTGCTAACAGTATAAGTAATAAGTATAATTATTACAGTTCTAGCAATAATACCTCCATTATATGGGTAATAATGCATGTTATATTGATAATAATATAAGTAATAAGTATAATTATTACAGTTCTAGCGATAATAACTGCATTATATGGGTAATAATGCATGTTATATTGATAATAATATAAGTAATAAGTATAGTTATTACAGTTCTAGCGATAATAACTGCATTATATGGGTAATATTGCATGTTACATTGATAATATTGGGAGTAATAAGTGTATTTATGATAGTTCTAGCGATAATAACTGCATAATATGGGTAATAATGCATGTTATATTGATAATAATATAAGTAATAAGTATAATTATTACAGTTCTAGCAATAATACCTCCATTATATGGGTAATAATGCATGTTATATTGATGATAATGATAGTGATACGTATATTTATTATAGTTCTTGCGATAATAACTGCATCATATGGGTGATAATGCATGTTATATTGATAATAATATAAGTAATAAGTATAATTATTACAGTTCTAGCGATAATAACTGAATTATATGGGTAATAATGCACGTTATATTGCTAACAATATAAGTAATAAGTATAATTATTACAGTTCTAGCGATAATAACTGCATTATATGGGTAATAATGCATGTTATATTGATAATATCGGGAGTAATAAGTATAATTATTATAGTTCTAGCGATAATAATAGTAAAATATGGCAAATAGTGCATGTTATATTGATAATAATAAAAGTAATAAGTATATTTATTACAGTTCTATCGATAATAACTGCATAATATGGGTAATAATGCATGTTATATTGATGATAATAAAAGAATACGTATATTTATTATAGTTCTAGCGATAATAACTGCATAATATGGGTAATAATGCGTGTTATATTGATAATAATATAAGTAATAAGTATAATTATTACAGTTCTAGCGATAATAACTGCATTATATGGGTAATAATGCACGTTATATTGCTAGTAGTATAAGTAATAAGTATAATTATTACAGTTCTAGCGATAATAACTGCATTATATGGGTAATAATGCACGTTATATTGCTAACAATATAAGTAATAAGTATAATTATTACAGTTCTAGCGATAATAACTGCATTATATGGGTCAAAATGCATGTTATATTGATAATATTGGGAGTAATAAGTATATTTATTATGGTTCTAGAGATAATAACTGCATAATATGGGTAATAATGCATGTTATATTGATAATAACATAAGGAATAAGTATAATTATTACAGTTCTAACGATAATACCTCCATTATATGGGTAATAATGCATGTTATATTGATGATAATGAAAGTAATACGTATATTTATTATAGTTCTAGCGATAATAACTGCATAATATGGGTAATAATGCATGTTATATTGAGAATAATATAAGTAATAAGTATAATTATTACAGTTCTGGCGATAATAACTGCATTATATGGGTAATAATGCACGTTATATTGATGATAATGATAGTGATACGTATATTTATTATAGTTCTTGCGATAATAACTGCATCATATGGGTAATAATGCATGTTATATTGAGAATAATATAAGTAATAAGTATAATTATTACAGTTCTGGCGATAATAACTGCATTATATGGGTAACAATGCACGTTACATTGCTAATAGTATAAGTAATAAGTATAATTATTACAGTTCTAGCAATAATACCTCCATTATATGGGTAATAATGCATGTTATATTGATAATAATATAAGTAATAAGTATAATTATTACAGTTCTAGCGATAATAACTGCATTATATGGGTAATAATGCATGTTATATTGATAATAATATAAGTAATAAGTATAATTATTACAGTTCTAGCGATAATAACTGCATTATATGGGTAATAGTGCATGTTACATTGATAATATTGGGAGTAATAAGTGTATTTATGATAGTTCTAGCGATAATAACTGCATAATATGGGTAATAATGCATGTTATATTGATAATAATATAAGTAATAAGTATAATTATTACAGTTCTAGCAATAATACCTCCATTATATGGGTAATAATGCATGTTATATTGATGATAATGATAGTGATACGTATATTTATTATAGTTCTTGCGATAATAACTGCATCATATGGGTAATAATGCATGTTATATTGAGAATAATATAAGTAATAAGTATAATTATTACAGTTCTGGCGATAATAACTGCATTATATGGGTAACAATGCACGTTACATTGCTAATACTATAAGTAATAAGTATAATTATTACAGTTCTAGCAATAATACCTCCATTATATGGGTAATAATGCATGTTATATTGATGATAATATAAGTAATAAGTATAATTATTACAGTTCTAGCGATAATAACTGCATTATATGGGTAATAATGCATGTTATATTGATAATAATATAAGTAATAAGTATAATTATTACAGTTCTGGCGATAATAACTGCATTATATGGGTAACAATGGCACGTTATATTGCTAATAGTATAAGTAATAAGTATAATTATTACAGTTCTAGCAATAATACCTCCATTATATGGGTAATAATGCATGTTATATTGAGAATAATATAAGTAATAAGTATAATTATTACAGTTCTGGCGATAATAACTGCATTATATGGGTAACAATGGCACGTTATATTGCTAATAGTATAAGTAATAAGTATAATTATTACAGTTCTAGCAATAATACCTCCATTATATGGGTAATAATGCATGTTATATTGATGATAATGATAGTGATACGTATATTTATTATAGTTCTTGCGATAATAACTGCATCATATGGGTAATAATGCATGTTATATTGAGAATAATATAAGTAATAAGTATAATTATTACAGTTCTGGCGATAATAACTGCATTATATGGGTAACAATGCACGTTACATTGCTAATAGTATAAGTAATAAGTATAATTATTACAGTTCTAGCAAAAATACCTCCATTATATGGGTAATAATGCATGTTATATTGATAATAATATAAGTAATAAGTATAATTATTACAGTTCTAGCGATAATAACTGCATTATATGGGTAATAATGCACGTTATATTGCTAATAATATAAGTAATAAGTATAATTATTACAGTTCTAGCGATAATAACTGCATTATATGGGTAATAATGCATGTTATATTGATAATAATATAAGTAATAAGTATAATTATTACAGTTCTAGCGATAATAACTGCATTATATGGGTAATAGTGCATGTTACATTGATAATATTGGGAGTAATAAGTGTATTTATGATAGTTCTAGCGATAATAACTGCATTATATGGGTAATAATGCACGTTATATTGCTAATAATATAAGTAATAAGTATAATTATTACAGTTCTAGCAATAATACCTCCATTATATGGGTAATAATGCATGTTATATTGATGATAATGATAGTGATACGTATATTTATTATAGTTCTTGCGATAATAACTGCATCATATGGGTAATAATGCATGTTATATTGAGAATAATATAAGTAATAAGTATAATTATTACAGTTCTGGCGATAATAACTGCATTATATGGGTAACAATGTACGTTACATTGCTAATAGTATAAGTAATAAGTATAATTATTACAGTTCTAGCAATAATACCTCCATTATATGGGTAATAATGCATGTTATATTGATAATAATATAAGTAATAAGTATAATTATTACAGTTCTAGCGATAATAACTGCATTATATGGGTAATAATGCATGTTATATTGATAATAATATAAGTAATAAGTATAATTATTACAGTTCTAGCGATAATAACTGCATTATATGGGTAATAGTGCATGTTACATTGATAATATTGGGAGTAATAAGTGTATTTATGATAGTTCTAGCGATAATAACTGCATAATATGGGTAATAATGCATGTTATATTGATAATAATATAAGTAATAAGTATAATTATTACAGTTCTAGCAATAATACCTCCATTATATGGGTAATAATGCATGTTATATTGATGATAATGATAGTGATACGTATATTTATTATAGTTCTTGCGATAATAACTGCATCATATGGGTAATAATGCATGTTATATTGAGAATAATATAAGTAATAAGTATAATTATTACAGTTCTGGCGATAATAACTGCATTATATGGGTAACAATGCACGTTACATTGCTAATACTATAAGTAATAAGTATAATTATTACAGTTCTAGCAATAATACCTCCATTATATGGGTAATAATGCATGTTATATTGATGATAATATAAGTAATAAGTATAATTATTACAGTTCTAGCGATAATAACTGCATTATATGGGTAATAATGCATGTTATATTGATAATAATATAAGTAATAAGTATAATTATTACAGTTCTAGCGATAATAACTGCATTATATGGGTAATAGTGCATGTTACATTGATAATATTGGGAGTAATAAGTGTATTTATGATAGTTCTAGCGATAATAACTGCATAATATGGGTAATAATGCATGTTATATTGATAATAATATAAGTAGTAAGTATAATTATTACAGTTCTAGCAATAATACCTCCATTATATGGGTAATAATGCATGTTATATTGATGATAATGATAGTGATACGTATATTTATTATAGTTCTTGCGATAATAACTGCATCATATGGGTAATAATGCATGTTATATTGAGAATAATATAAGTAATAAGTATAATTATTACAGTTCTGGCGATAATAACTGCATTATATGGGTAACAATGCACGTTACATTGCTAATAGTATAAGTAATAAGTATAATTATTACAGTTCTAGCAATAATACCTCCATTATATGGGTAATAATGCATGTTATATTGATAATAATATAAGTAATAAGTATAATTATTACAGTTCTAGCGATAAAAACTGCATTATATGGGTAATAATTTACGTTATATTGCTAATAATATAAGTAATAAGTATAATTATTACAGTTCTAGCGATAATAACTGCATTATATGGGTAATAATGCATGTTACATTGATAATATTGGGAGTAATAAGTGTATTTATGATAGTTCTAGCGATAATAACTGCATAATATGGGTAATAATGCATGTTATATTGATAATAATATAAGTAATAAGTATAATTATTACAGTTCTAGCAATAATACCTCCATTATATGGGTAATAATGCATGTTATATTGATGATAATGAAAGTGATACGTATATTTATTATAGTTCTTGCGATAATAACTGCATCATATGGGTGATAATGCATGTTATATTGATAATAATATAAGTAATAAGTATAATTATTACAGTTCTAGCGATAATAACTGTATTATATGGGTAATAATGCACGTTATATTGCTAACAATATAAGTAATAAGTATAATTATTACAGTTCTAGCGATAATAACTGCATTATATGGGTAATAATGCATGTTATATTGATAATATCGGGAGTAATAGGTATAATTATTATAGTTCTAGCGATAATAATAGTAAAATATGGCAAATAGTGCATGTTATATTGATAATAATAAAAGTAATAAGTATATTTATTACAGTTCTATCGATAATAACTGCATAATATGGGTAATAATGCATGTTATATTGATGATAATAAAAGTAATACGTATATTTATTATAGTTCTAGCGATAATAACTGCATAATATGGGTAATAATGCATGTTATATTGATAATAATATAAGTAATAAGTATAATTATTACAGTTCTAGCGATAATAACTGCATTATATGGGTAATAATGCACGTTATATTGCTAGTAGTATAAGTAATAAGTATAATTATTACAGTTCTAGCGATAATAACTGCATAATATGGGTAATAATGCACGTTATATTGCTAATAATATAAGTAATGAGTACAATTATTACATTTCTAGCGATAATAACTGCATTATATGGGTAATAATGCACGTTATATTGCTAATAATATAAGTAATAAGTATAATTATTACAGTTCTAGCGATAATAACTGCATTATATGGGTAATAATGCATGTTACATTGATAATATTGGGAGTAATAAGTGTATTTATTATAGTTCTAGCGATAATAACTGCATAATATGGGTAATAATGCATGTTATATTTATAATAATATAAGTAATAAGTATAATTATTACAGTTCTAGCAATAATACCTCCATTATATGGGTAATAATGCATGTTATATTGATGATAATGAAAGTAATACGTATATTTATTATAGTTCTTGCGATAATAACTGCATAATATGGGTAATAATGCATATTATATTGAGAATAGTATAAGTAATAAGTATAATTATTACAGTTCTGGCGATAATAACTGCATTATATGGGTAACAATGCACGTGATATTGCTAATAGTATAAGTAATAAGTATAATTATTACAGTTCTAGCAATAATACCTCCATTATATGGGTGATAATGCATGTTATATTGATAATAATATAAGTAATACGTATAATTATTACCGTTCTAGCGATAATAACTGCATAATATGGGTAATAATGCTTGTTATATTGATAATAATATAAGTAATAAGTATAATTATTACAGTTCTAGCGATAATAACTGCATTATATGGGTAATAATGCACGTTATATTGCTAACAATATAAGTAATAAGTATAATTATTACAGTTCTAGCGATAATAACTGCATTATATGGGTCAAAATGCATGTTATATTGATAATATTGGGAGTAATAAGTATATTTATTATGGTTCTAGAGATAATAACTGCATAATATGGGTATTAATGCATGTTATATTGAGAATAATATAAGTAATAAGTATAATTATTACAGTTCTAGCGATAATAACTGCATTATATGGGTAATAATGCATGTTATATTGATAATATCGGGAGTAATAAGTATAATTACTATAGTTCTAGCGATAATAATAGTAAAATATGGCAAATAGTGCATGTTATATTGATAATAATAAAAGTAATAAGTATATTTATTACAGTTCTATCGATAATAACTGCATAATATGGGTAATAATGCATGTTATATTGATGATAATAAAAGAATACGTATATTTATTATAGTTCTAGCGATAATAACTGCATAATATGGGTAATAATGCATGTTATATTGATAATAATATATGTAATAAGTATAATTATTACAGTTCTAGCGATAATAACTGCATTATATGGGTAATAATGCACGTTATATTGCTAGTAGTATAAGTAATAAGTATAATTATTACAGTTCTAGCGATAATAACTGCATAATATGGGTAATAATGCACGTTATATTGCTAATAATATAAGTAATGAGTACAATTATTACATTTCTAGCGATAATAACTGCATTATATGGGTAATAATGCACGTTATATTGCTAATAATATAAGTAATAAGTATAATTATTACAGTTCTAGCGATAATAACTGCATTATATGGGTAATAATGCATGTTACATTGATAATATTGGGAGTAATATGTGTATTTATTATAGTTCTAGCGATAATAACTGCATAATATGGGTAATAATGCATGTTATATTTATAATAATATAAGTAATAAGTATAATTATTACAGTTCTAGCAATAATACCTCCATTATATGGGTAATAATGCATGTTATATTGATGATAATGAAAGTAATACGTATATTTATTATAGTTCTTGCGATAATAACTGCATAATATGGGTAATAATGCATGTTATATTGAGAATAGTATAAGTAATAAGTATAATTATTACAGTTCTGGCGATAATAACTGCACTATATGGGTAACAATGCACGTGATATTGCTAATAGTATAAGTAATAAGTATAATTATTACAGTTCTAGCAATAATACCTCCATTATATGGGTGATAATGCATGTTATATTGATAATAATATAAGTAATAAGTATAATTATTACAGTTCTAGCGATAATAACTGTATTATATGGGTAATAATGCACGTTATATTGCTAACAATATAAGTAATAAGTATAATTATTACAGTTCTAGCGATAATAACTGCATTATATGGGTAATAATGCATGTTATATTGATAATAATATAAGTAATAAGTATAATTATTACAGTTCTAGCGATAATAACTGCATTATATGGGTAATAATGCATGTTACATTGATAATATTGGGAGTAATAAGTGTATTTATGGTAGTTCTAGCGATAATAACTGCATAATATGGGTAATAATGCATGTTATATTGATAATAATGTAAGTAATAAGTATAATTATTACAGTTCTAGCAATAATACCTCCATTATATGGGTAATAATGCATGTTATATTGATGATAATGATAGTGATACGTATATTTATTATAGTTCCTGCGATAATAACTGCATCATATGGGTAATAATGCATGTTATATTGAGAATAAAATAAGTAATAAGTATAATTATTACAGTTCTGGCGATAATAACTGCATTATATGGGTAACAATGCACGTTACATTGCTAATAGTATAAGTAATAAGTATAATTATTTCAGTTCTAGCAATAATACCTCCATTATATGGGTAATAATGCATGTTATATTGATAATAATATAAGTAATAAGTATAATTATTACAGTTCTAGCGATAATAACTGCATTATATGGGTAATAATGCATGTTATATTGATAATATTGGGAGTAATAAGTATATTTATTATGGTTCTAGAGATAATACCTCCATTATATGGGTAATAATGCATGTTATATTGATAATAATATAAGTAATAAGTATAATTATTACAGTTCTAGCGATAATAACTGCATTATATGGGTAATAATGCACGTTATATTGCTAATAATATAAGTAATAAGTATAATTATTACAGTTCTAGCGATAATACCTGCATTATATGCGTAATAATGCACGTTATATTGCTAATAATATAAGTAATAAGTATAATTATTACAGTTCTAGCGATAATAACTGCATTATATGGGTAATAATGCATGTTATATTGATAATAATATAAGTAATAAGTATAATTATTACAGTTCTAGCGATAATAACTGCATTATATGGGTAATAATGCATGTTACATTGATAATATTGGGAGTAATAAGTGTATTTATTATAGTTCTAGCGATAATAACTGCATAATATGGGTAATAATGCATGTTATATTTATAATAATATAAGTAATAAGTATAATTATTACAGTTCTAGCAATAATACCTCCATTATATGGGTAATAATGCATGTTATATTGATGATAATGAAAGTAATACGTATATTTATTATAGTTCTTGCGATAATAACTGCATAATATGGGTAATAATGCATATTATATTGAGAATAGTATAAGTAATAAGTATAATTATTACAGTTCTGGCGATAATAACTGCATTATATGGGTAACAATGCACGTGATATTGCTAATAGTATAAGTAATAAGTATAATTATTACAGTTCTAGCAATAATACCTCCATTATATGGGTGATAATGCATGTTATATTGATAATAATATAAGTAATAAGTATAATTATTACAGTTCTAGCGATAATAACTGTATTATATGGGTAATAATGCACGTTATATTGCTAACAATATAAGTAATAAGTATAATTATTACAGTTCTAGCGATAATAACTGCATTATATGGGTAAAAATGCATGTTATATTGATAATATTTGGAGTAATAAGTATATTTATTATGGTTCTAGAGATAATAACTGCATAATATGGGTAATAATGCATGTTATATTGATGATAATGCAAGTAGTAAGTATATTTATTACAGTTCTAGCGATAATAACTGCATTATATGCGTAATAATGCATGTTATATTGATAACATCGGGAGTAATAAGTATAATTATTACAGTTCTAGCGATAATAATAGTAAAATATGGCTAATAGTACATGTTATACTGATAATAATAAAAGTAATAAGTATATTTATTATACTTCTGTCGATAATAACTGCATTATATGGGTAATAATGCATGTTGTATTGATAATATCGGGAGTAATAAGTATAATTAATACAGTTCTAGCGATAATAACTGCATTATATGGGTAATAATGGATGTTATATTGATAATATCGGGAGTAATAAGTATAATTATTACAGTTCTAGCGATAATACTAGTAAAATATGGGTAAGAGTGCCTGTTATATTGATAATAATGAAAGTAATAACTATATTTATTATACTTCTGTCGATAATAACTGCATTATATGGGTAATAATGCATGTTATATTGATAATAATATTAGTAATAAGTATAATTATTACAGTTCTAGCTATAATAACTCCATTATATGGGTAATAAAGCATGTTATATTGATAATAATAAAAGTAATAAGTATATTTATTACAGTTCTATCCAAAATAACTGCATAATATGGGTAATAATGCATGCTATATTGATGATAATATAACTAATAAGTATAATTATTACAGTGCTAGCGATGATAACTGCAATGTATGGGTAACGATGCACGTTATATTGCTAATAATATAAGTAATAAGTATAATTATTACCGTTCTAGCGATAATAACTGCATAATATGGGTAATAATGCTTGTTATATTGATAATAATATAAGTAATAAGTATAATTATTACAGTTCTAGCGATAATAACTGCATTATATGGGTAATAATGCACGTTATATTGCTAACAATATAAGTAATAAGTATAATTATTACAGTTCTAGCGATAATAACTGCATTATATGGGTCAAAATGCATGTTATATTGATAATATTGGGAGTAATAAGTATATTTATTATGGTTCTAGAGATAATAACTGCATAATATGGGTATTAATGCATGTTATATTGAGAATAATATAAGTAATAAGTATAATTATTACAGTTCTAGCGATAATAACTGCATTATATGGGTAATAATGCATGTTATATTGATAATATCGGGAGTAATAAGTATAATTACTATAGTTCTAGCGATAATAATAGTAAAATATGGCAAATAGTGCATGTTATATTGATAATAATAAAAGTAATAAGTATATTTATTACAGTTCTATCGATAATAACTGCATAATATGGGTAATAATGCATGTTATATTGATGATAATAAAAGAATACGTATATTTATTATAGTTCTAGCGATAATAACTGCATAATATGGGTAATAATGCATGTTATATTGATAATAATATATGTAATAAGTATAATTATTACAGTTCTAGCGATAATAACTGCATTATATGGGTAATAATGCACGTTATATTGCTAGTAGTATAAGTAATAAGTATAATTATTACAGTTCTAGCGATAATAACTGCATAATATGGGTAATAATGCACGTTATATTGCTAATAATATAAGTAATGAGTACAATTATTACATTTCTAGCGATAATAACTGCATTATATGGGTAATAATGCACGTTATATTGCTAATAATATAAGTAATAAGTATAATTATTACAGTTCTAGCGATAATAACTGCATTATATGGGTAATAATGCATGTTACATTGATAATATTGGGAGTAATAAGTGTATTTATTATAGTTCTAGCGATAATAACTGCATAATATGGGTAATAATGCATGTTATATTGAGAATAATATAAGTAATAAGTATAATTATTACAGTTCTGGCGATAATAACTGCATTATATGGGTAATAATGCACGTTATATTGCTAATAGTATAAGTAATAAGTATAATTATTACAGTTCTAGCGATAATACCTCCATTATATGGGTAATAATGCATGTTATATTGATAATGATATAAGTAATAAGTATAATTATTACAGTTCTAGCGATAATAACTACATAATATGGGTAATAATGCACGTTATATTGCTAATAATATAAGAAATGAGTACAATTACTACAGTTCTAGCGATAATAACTGCATTATATGGGTAATAATGCATGTTATATTGATAATAACATAAGTAATAAGTATAATTATTACAGTTCTAGCGATAATAACTGCATTATATGGGTAATAATGCATGTTATATTGATAATATCGGGAGTAATAGGTATAATTATTATAGTTCTAGCGATAATAATAGTAAAATATGGCAAATAGTGCATGTTATATTGATAATAATAAAAGTAATAAGTATATTTATTACAGTTCTATCGATAATAACTGCATAATATGGGTAATAATGCATGTTATATTGATGATAATAAAAGTAATACGTATATTTATTATAGTTCTAGCGATAATAACTGCATAATATGGGTAATAATGCATGTTATATTGATAATAATATAAGTAATAAGTATAATTATTACAGTTCTAGCAATAATACCTCCATTATATGGGTGATAATGCATGTTATATTGATAATAATATAAGTAATAAGTATAATTATTACCGTTCTAGCGATAATAACTGCATAATATGGGTAATAATGCTTGTTATATTGATAATAATATAAGTAATAAGTATAATTATTACAGTTCTAGCGATAATAACTGCATTATATGGGTAATAATGCATGTTATATTGATAATAATATTAGTAATAAGTATAATTATTACAGTTCTAGCTATAATAACTCCATTATATGGGTAATAAAGCATGTTATATTGATAATAATAAAAGTAATAAGTATATTTATTACAGTTCTATCCAAAATAACTGCATAATATGGGTAATAATGCATGCTATATTGATGATAATATAACTAATAAGTATAATTATTACAGTGCTAGCGATGATAACTGCAATGTATGGGTAACGATGCACGTTATATTGCTAATAATATAAGTAATAAGTATAATTATTACCGTTCTAGCGATAATAACTGCATAATATGGGTAATAATGCTTGTTATATTGATAATAATATAAGTAATAAGTATAATTATTACAGTTCTAGCGATAATAACTGCATTATATGGGTAATAATGCACGTTATATTGCTAACAATATAAGTAATAAGTATAATTATTACAGTTCTAGCGATAATAACTGCATTATATGGGTCAAAATGCATGTTATATTGATAATATTGGGAGTAATAAGTATATTTATTATGGTTCTAGAGATAATAACTGCATAATATGGGTATTAATGCATGTTATATTGAGAATAATATAAGTAATAAGTATAATTATTACAGTTCTAGCGATAATAACTGCATTATATGGGTAATAATGCATGTTATATTGATAATATCGGGAGTAATAAGTATAATTACTATAGTTCTAGCGATAATAATAGTAAAATATGGCAAATAGTGCATGTTATATTGATAATAATAAAAGTAATAAGTATATTTATTACAGTTCTATCGATAATAACTGCATAATATGGGTAATAATGCATGTTATATTGATGATAATAAAAGAATACGTATATTTATTATAGTTCTAGCGATAATAACTGCATAATATGGGTAATAATGCATGTTATATTGATAATAATATATGTAATAAGTATAATTATTACAGTTCTAGCGATAATAACTGCATTATATGGGTAATAATGCACGTTATATTGCTAGTAGTATAAGTAATAAGTATAATTATTACAGTTCTAGCGATAATAACTGCATAATATGGGTAATAATGCACGTTATATTGCTAATAATATAAGTAATGAGTACAATTATTACATTTCTAGCGATAATAACTGCATTATATGGGTAATAATGCACGTTATATTGCTAATAATATAAGTAATAAGTATAATTATTACAGTTCTAGCGATAATAACTGCATTATATGGGTAATAATGCATGTTACATTGATAATATTGGGAGTAATAAGTGTATTTATTATAGTTCTAGCGATAATAACTGCATAATATGGGTAATAATGCATGTTATATTGAGAATAATATAAGTAATAAGTATAATTATTACAGTTCTGGCGATAATAACTGCATTATATGGGTAATAATGCACGTTATATTGCTAATAGTATAAGTAATAAGTATAATTATTACAGTTCTAGCGATAATACCTCCATTATATGGGTAATAATGCATGTTATATTGATAATGATATAAGTAATAAGTATAATTATTACAGTTCTAGCGATAATAACTACATAATATGGGTAATAATGCACGTTATATTGCTAATAATATAAGAAATGAGTACAATTACTACAGTTCTAGCGATAATAACTGCATTATATGGGTAATAATGCATGTTATATTGATAATAACATAAGTAATAAGTATAATTATTACAGTTCTAGCGATAATAACTGCATTATATGGGTAATAATGCATGTTATATTGATAATATCGGGAGTAATAGGTATAATTATTATAGTTCTAGCGATAATAATAGTAAAATATGGCAAATAGTGCATGTTATATTGATAATAATAAAAGTAATAAGTATATTTATTACAGTTCTATCGATAATAACTGCATAATATGGGTAATAATGCATGTTATATTGATGATAATAAAAGTAATACGTATATTTATTATAGTTCTAGCGATAATAACTGCATAATATGGGTAATAATGCATGTTATATTGATAATAATATAAGTAATAAGTATAATTATTACAGTTCTAGCAATAATACCTCCATTATATGGGTGATAATGCATGTTATATTGATAATAATATAAGTAATAAGTATAATTATTACCGTTCTAGCGATAATAACTGCATAATATGGGTAATAATGCTTGTTATATTGATAATAATATAAGTAATAAGTATAATTATTACAGTTCTAGCGATAATAACTGCATTATATGGGTAATAATGCACGTTATATTGCTAACAATATAAGTAATAAGTATAATTATTACAGTTCTAGCGATAATAACTGCATTATATGGGTCAAAATGCATGTTATATTGATAATATTGGGAGTAATAAGTATATTTATTATGGTTCTAGAGATAATAACTGCATAATATGGGTATTAATGCATGTTATATTGAGAATAATATAAGTAATAAGTATAATTATTACAGTTCTAGCGATAATAACTGCATTATATGGGTAATAATGCATGTTATATTGATAATATCGGGAGTAATAAGTATAATTACTATAGTTCTAGCGATAATAATAGTAAAATATGGCAAATAGTGCATGTTATATTGATAATAATAAAAGTAATAAGTATATTTATTACAGTTCTATCGATAATAACTGCATAATATGGGTAATAATGCATGTTATATTGATGATAATAAAAGAATACGTATATTTATTATAGTTCTAGCGATAATAACTGCATAATATGGGTAATAATGCATGTTATATTGATAATAATATATGTAATAAGTATAATTATTACAGTTCTAGCGATAATAACTGCATTGTATGGGTAATAATGCACGTTATATTGCTAGTAGTATAAGTAATAAGTATAATTATTACAGTTCTAGCGATAATAACTGCATAATATGGGTAATAATGCACGTTATATTGCTAATAATATAAGTAATGAGTACAATTATTACATTTCTAGCGATAATAACTGCATTATATGGGTAATAATGCACGTTATATTGCTAATAATATAAGTAATAAGTATAATTATTACAGTTCTAGCGATAATAACTGCATTATATGGGTAATAATGCATGTTACATTGATAATATTGGGAGTAATAAGTGTATTTATTATAGTTCTAGCGATAATAACTGCATAATATGGGTAATAATGCATGTTATATTTATAATAATATAAGTAATAAGTATAATTATTACAGTTCTAGCAATAATACCTCCATTATATGGGTAATAATGCATGTTATATTGATGATAATGAAAGTAATACGTATATTTATTATAGTTCTAGCGATAATAACTGCATAATATGGGTAATAATGCATGTTATATTGATAATAATATAAGTAATAAGTATAATTATTACAGTTCTAGCGATAATAACTGCATTATATGGGTAATAATGCACGTTATATTGCTAGTAGTATAAGTAATAAGTATTATTATTACAGTTCTAGCGATAATAACTGCATAATATGGGTAATAATGCACGTTATATTGCTAATAATATAAGTAATGAGTACAATTATTACATTTCTAGCGATAATAACTGCATTATATGGGTAATAATGCACGTTATATTGCTAATAATATAAGTAATAAGTATAATTATTACAGTTCTAGCGATAATAACTGCATTATATGGGTAATAATGCATGTTACATTGATAATATTGGGAGTAATAAGTGTATTTATGATAGTTCTAGCGATAATAACTGCATAATATGGGTAATAATGCATGTTATATTGATAATAATATAAGTAATAAGTATAATTATTACAGTTCTAGCAATAATACCTCCATTATATGGGTAATAATGCATGTTATATTGATGATAATGATAGTGATACGTATATTTATTATAGTTCTTGCGATAATAACTGCATCATATGGGTAATAATGCATGTTATATTGAGAATAATATAAGTAATAAGTATAATTATTACAGTTCTGGCGATAATAACTGCATTATATGGGTAACAATGCACGTTACATTGCTAATAGTATAAGTAATAAGTATAATTATTACAGTTCAAGCAATAATACCTCCATTATATGGGTAATAATGCATGTTATATTGATGATAATATAAGTAATAAGTATAATTATTACAGTTCTAGCGATAATAACTGCATTATATGGGTAATAATGCATGTTATATTGATAATAATATAAGTAATAAGTATAATTATTACAGTTCTAGCGATAATAACTGCATTATATGGGTAATAGTGCATGTTACATTGATAATATTGGGAGTAATAAGTGTATTTATGATAGTTCTAGCGATAATAACTGCATAATATGGGTAATAATGCATGTTATATTGATAATAATATAAGTAATAAGTATAATTATTACAGTTCTAGCAATAATACCTCCATTATGTGGGTAATAATGCATGTTATATTGATGATAATGATAGTGATACGTATATTTATTATAGTTCTTGCGATAATAACTGCATCATATGGGTAATAATGCATGTTATATTGAGAATAATATAAGTAATAAGTATAATTATTACAGTTCTGGCGATAATAACTGCATTATATGGGTAACAATGCACGTTACATTGCTAATAGTATAAGTAATAAGTATAATTATTACAGTTCTAGCAATAATACCTCCATTATATGGGTAATAATGCATGTTATATTGATAATAATATAAGTAATAAGTATAATTATTACAGTTCTAGCGATAATAACTGCATTATATGGGTAATAATGCATGTTATATTGATAATAATATAAGTAATAAGTATAATTATTACAGTTCTAGCGATAATAACTGCATTGTATGGGTAATAGTGCATGTTACATTGATAATATTGGGAGTAATAAGTGTATTTATGATAGTTCTAGCGATAATAACTGCATAATATGGGTAATAATGCATGTTATATTTATAATAATATAAGTAATAAGTATAATTATTACAGTTCTAACGATAATACCTCCATTATATGGGTAATAATGCATGTTATATTGATGATAATGAAAGTAATACGTATATTTATTATAGTTCTTGCGATAATAACTGCATAATATGGGTAATAATGCATGTTATATTGAGAATAATATAAGTAATAAGTATAATTATTACAGTTCTGGCGATAATAACTGCATTATATGGGTAATAATGCACGTTATATTGCTAATAGTATAAGTAATAAGTATAATTATTACAGTTCTTGCGATAATACCTCCATTATATGGGTAATAATGCACGTTATATTGCTAATAATATAAGTAATGAGTATAATTATTACAGTTCTAGCGATAATAACTGCATAATATGGGTAATAATGCACGTTATATTGCTAATAATATAAGTAATGAGTACAATTATTACATTTCTAGCGATAATAACTGCATTATATGGGTAATAATGCACGTTATATTGCTAACAATATAAGTAATAAGTATAATTATTACAGTTCTAGCGATAATAACTGCATTATATGGGTCAAAATGCATGTTATATTGATAATATTGGGAGTAATAAGTATATTTATTATGGTTCTAGAGATAATAACTGCATAATATGGGTAATAATGCATGTTATATTGATAATAATATAAGGAATAAGTATAATTATTACAGTTCTAACGATAATACCTCCATTGTATGGGTAATAATGCATGTTATATTGATGATAATGAAAGTAATACGTATATTTATTATAGTTCTAGCGATAATAACTGCATAATATGGGTAATAATGCATGTTATATTGAGAATAATATAAGTAATAAGTATAATTATTACAGTTCTGGCGATAATAACTGCATTATATGGGTAATAATGCACGTTATATTGCTAATAGTATAAGTAATAAGTATAATTATTACAGTTCTAGCGATAATACCTCCATTATATGGGTAATAATGCATGTTATATTGATAATGATATAAGTAATAAGTATAATTATTACAGTTCTAGCGATAATAACTACATAATATGGGTAATAATGCACGTTATATTGCTAATAATATGAGAAATGAGTACAATTACTACAGTTCTAGCGATAATAACTGCATTATATGGGTAATAATGCATGTTATATTGATAATAACATAAGTAATAAGTATAATTATTACAGTTCTAGCGATAATAACTGCATTATATGGGTAATAATGCATGTTATATTGATAATATCGGGAGTAATAGGTATAATTATTATAGTTCTAGCGATAATAATAGTAAAATATGGCAAATAGTGCATGTTATATTGATAATAATAAAAGTAATAAGTATATTTATTACAGTTCTATCGATAATAACTGCATAATATGGGTAATAATGCATGTTATATTGATGATAATAAAAGTAATACGTATATTTATTATAGTTCTAGCGATAATAACTGCATAATATGGGTAATAATGCATGTTATATTGATAATAATATAAGTAATAAGTATAATTATTACAGTTCTAGCAATAATACCTCCATTATATGGGTGATAATGCATGTTATATTGATAATAATATAAGTAATAAGTATAATTATTACCGTTCTAGCGATAATAACTGCATAATATGGGTAATAATGCTTGTTATATTGATAATAATATAAGTAATAAGTATAATTATTACAGTTCTAGCGATAATAACTGCATTATATGGGTAATAATGCACGTTATATTGCTAACAATATAAGTAATAAGTATAATTATTACAGTTCTAGCGATAATAACTGCATTATATGGGTCAAAATGCATGTTATATTGATAATATTGGGAGTAATAAGTATATTTATTATGGTTCTAGAGATAATAACTGCATAATATGGGTATTAATGCATGTTATATTGAGAATAATATAAGTAATAAGTATAATTATTACAGTTCTAGCGATAATAACTGCATTATATGGGTAATAATGCATGTTATATTGATAATATCGGGAGTAATAAGTATAATTACTATAGTTCTAGCGATAATAATAGTAAAATATGGCAAATAGTGCATGTTATATTGATAATAATAAAAGTAATAAGTATATTTATTACAGTTCTATCGATAATAACTGCATAATATGGGTAATAATGCATGTTATATTGATGATAATAAAAGAATACGTATATTTATTATAGTTCTAGCGATAATAACTGCAGAATATGGGTAATAATGCACGTTATATTGCTAATAATATAAGTAATGAGTACAATTATTACATTTCTAGCGATAATAACTGCATTATATGGGTAATAATGCACGTTATATTGCTAATAATATAAGTAATAAGTATAATTATTACAGTTCTAGCGATAATAACTGCATTATATGGGTAATAATGCATGTTACATTGATAATATTGGGAGTAATAAGTGTATTTATTATAGTTCTAGCGATAATAACTGCATAATATGGGTAATAATGCATGTTATATTTATAATAATATAAGTAATAAGTATAATTATTACAGTTCTAGCAATAATACCTCCATTATATGGGTAATAATGCATGTTATATTGATGATAATGAAAGTAATACGTATATTTATTATAGTTCTAGCGATAATAACTGCATAATATGGGTAATAATGCATGTTATATTGATAATAATATAAGTAATAAGTATAATTATTACAGTTCTAGCGATAATAACTGCATTATATGGGTAATAATGCACGTTATATTGCTAGTAGTATAAGTAATAAGTATAATTATTACAGTTCTAGCGATAATAACTGCATAATATGGGTAATAATGCACGTTATATTGCTAATAATATAAGAAATGAGTACAATTACTACAGTTCTAGCGATAATAACTGCATTATATGGGTAATAATGCATGTTATATTGATAATAACATAAGTAATAAGTATAATTATTACAGTTCTAGCGATAATAACTGCATTATATGGGTAATAATGCATGTTATATTGATAATATCGGGAGTAATAGGTATAATTATTATAGTTCTAGCGATAATAATAGTAAAATATGGCAAATAGTGCATGTTATATTGATAATAATAAAAGTAATAAGTATATTTATTACAGTTCTATCGATAATAACTGCATAATATGGGTAATAATGCATGTTATATTGATGATAATAAAAGTAATACGTATATTTATTATAGTTCTAGCGATAATAACTGCATAATATGGGTAATAATGCATGTTATATTGATAATAATATAAGTAATAAGTATAATTATTACAGTTCTAGCAATAATACCTCCATTATATGGGTGATAATGCATGTTATATTGATAATAATATAAGTAATAAGTATAATTATTACCGTTCTAGCGATAATAACTGCATAATATGGGTAATAATGCTTGTTATATTGATAATAATATAAGTAATAAGTATAATTATTACAGTTCTAGCGATAATAACTGCATTATATGGGTAATAATGCACGTTATATTGCTAACAATATAAGTAATAAGTATAATTATTACAGTTCTAGCGATAATAACTGCATTATATGGGTCAAAATGCATGTTATATTGATAATATTGGGAGTAATAAGTATATTTATTATGGTTCTAGAGATAATAACTGCATAATATGGGTATTAATGCATGTTATATTGAGAATAATATAAGTAATAAGTATAATTATTACAGTTCTAGCGATAATAACTGCATTATATGGGTAATAATGCATGTTATATTGATAATATCGGGAGTAATAAGTATAATTACTATAGTTCTAGCGATAATAATAGTAAAATATGGCAAATAGTGCATGTTATATTGATAATAATAAAAGTAATAAGTATATTTATTACAGTTCTATCGATAATAACTGCATAATATGGGTAATAATGCATGTTATATTGATGATAATAAAAGAATACGTATATTTATTATAGTTCTAGCGATAATAACTGCATAATATGGGTAATAATGCATGTTATATTGATAATAATATATGTAATAAGTATAATTATTACAGTTCTAGCGATAATAACTGCATTGTATGGGTAATAATGCACGTTATATTGCTAGTAGTATAAGTAATAAGTATAATTATTACAGTTCTAGCGATAATAACTGCATAATATGGGTAATAATGCACGTTATATTGCTAATAATATAAGTAATGAGTACAATTATTACATTTCTAGCGATAATAACTGCATTATATGGGTAATAATGCACGTTATATTGCTAATAATATAAGTAATAAGTATAATTATTACAGTTCTAGCGATAATAACTGCATTATATGGGTAATAATGCATGTTACATTGATAATATTGGGAGTAATAAGTGTATTTATTATAGTTCTAGCGATAATAACTGCATAATATGGGTAATAATGCATGTTATATTTATAATAATATAAGTAATAAGTATAATTATTACAGTTCTAGCAATAATACCTCCATTATATGGGTAATAATGCATGTTATATTGATGATAATGAAAGTAATACGTATATTTATTATAGTTCTAGCGATAATAACTGCATAATATGGGTAATAATGCATGTTATATTGATAATAATATAAGTAATAAGTATAATTATTACAGTTCTAGCGATAATAACTGCATTATATGGGTAATAATGCACGTTATATTGCTAGTAGTATAAGTAATAAGTATAATTATTACAGTTCTAGCGATAATAACTGCATTATATGGGTAATAATGCACGTTATATTGCTAATAATATAAGTAATAAGTATAATTATTACAGTTCTAGCGATAATAACTGCATTATATGGGTAATAATGCATGTTACATTGATAATATTGGGAGTAATAAGTGTATTTATTATAGTTCTAGCGATAATAACTGCATAATATGGGTAATAATGCATGTTATATTTATAATAATATAAGTAATAAGTATAATTATTACAGTTCTAGCAATAATACCTCCATTATATGGGTAATAATGCATGTTATATTGATGATAATGAAAGTAATACGTATATTTATTATAGTTCTTGCGATAATAACTGCATAATATGGGTAATAATGCATATTATATTGAGAATAGTATAAGTAATAAGTATAATTATTACAGTTCTGGCGATAATAACTGCATTATATGGGTAACAATGCACGTGATATTGCTAATAGTATAAGTAATAAGTATAATTATTACAGTTCTAGCAATAATACCTCCATTATATGGGTGATAATGCATGTTATATTGATAATAATATAAGTAATAAGTATAATTATTACAGTTCTAGCGATACTAACTGTATTATATGGGTAATAATGCACGTTATATTGCTAACAATATAAGTAATAAGTATAATTATTACAGTTCTAGCGATAATAACTGCATTATATGGGTAAAAATGCATGTTATATTGATAATATTGGGAGTAATAAGTATATTTATTATGGTTCTAGAGATAATAACTGCATAATATGGGTAATAATGCATGTTATATTGATAATAATATAAGTAATAAGTATAATTATTACAGTTCTAGCGATAATACCTCCATTATATGGGTAATAATGCATGTTATATTGATGATAATGAAAGTAATACGTATATTTATTATAGTTCTAGCGATAATAACTGCATAATATGGGTAATAATGCATGTTATATTGAGAATAATATAAGTAATAAGTATAATTATTACAGTTCTGGCGATAATAACTGCATTATATGGGTAATAATGCACGTTATATTGCTAATAGTATAAGTAATAAGTATAATTATTACAGTTCTTGCGATAATACCTCCATTATATGGGTAATAATGCATGTTATATTGATAATAATATAAGTAATAAGTATAATTATTACAGTTCTAGCGATAATAACTGCATTATATGCGTAATAATGCACGTTATATTGCTAATAATATAAGTAATAAGTATAATTATTACAGTTCTAGCGATAATAACTGCATTATATGGGTAATAATGCATGTTATATTGATAATAATATAAGTAATAAGTATAATTATTACAGTTCTAGCGATAATAACTGCATTATATGGGTAATAATGCATGTTACATTGATAATATTGGGAGTAATAAGTGTATTTATGATAGTTCTAGCGATAATAACTGCATTATATGGGTAATAGTGCATGTTACATTGATAATATTGGGAGTAATAAGTGTATTTATGATAGTTCTAGCGATAATAACTGCATAATATGGGTAATAATGCATGTTATATTGATAATAATATAAGTAATAAGTATAATTATTACAGTTCTAGCAATAATACCTCCATTATATGGGTAATAATGCATGTTATATTGATGATAATGATAGTGATACGTATATTTATTATAGTTCTTGCGATAATAACTGCATCATATGGGTAATAATGCATGTTATATTGAGAATAATATAAGTAATAAGTATAATTATTACAGTTCTGGCGATAATAACTGCATTATATGGGTAACAATGCACGTTACATTGCTAATAGTATAAGTAATAAGTATAATTATTACAGTTCAAGCAATAATACCTCCATTATATGGGTAATAATGCATGTTATATTGATGATAATATAAGTAATAAGTATAATTATTACAGTTCTAGCGATAATAACTGCATTATATGGGTAATAATGCATGTTATATTGATAATAATATAAGTAATAAGTATAATTATTACAGTTCTAGCGATAATAACTGCATTATATGGGTAATAGTGCATGTTACATTGATAATATTGGGAGTAATAAGTGTATTTATGATAGTTCTAGCGATAATAACTGCATAATATGGGTAATAATGCATGTTATATTGATAATAATATAAGTAATAAGTATAATTATTACAGTTCTAGCAATAATACCTCCATTATGTGGGTAATAATGCATGTTATATTGATGATAATGATAGTGATACGTATATTTATTATAGTTCTTGCGATAATAACTGCATCATATGGGTAATAATGCATGTTATATTGAGAATAATATAAGTAATAAGTATAATTATTACAGTTCTGGCGATAATAACTGCATTATATGGGTAACAATGCACGTTACATTGCTAATAGTATAAGTAATAAGTATAATTATTACAGTTCTAGCAATAATACCTCCATTATATGGGTAATAATGCATGTTATATTGATAATAATATAAGTAATAAGTATAATTATTACAGTTCTAGCGATAATAACTGCATTATATGGGTAATAATGCATGTTATATTGATAATAATATAAGTAATAAGTATAATTATTACAGTTCTAGCGATAATAACTGCATTGTATGGGTAATAGTGCATGTTACATTGATAATATTGGGAGTAATAAGTGTATTTATGATAGTTCTAGCGATAATAACTGCATAATATGGGTAATAACGCATGTTATATTTATAATAATATAAGTAATAAGTATAATTATTACAGTTCTAACGATAATACCTCCATTATATGGGTAATAATGCATGTTATATTGATGATAATGAAAGTAATACGTATATTTATTATAGTTCTTGCGATAATAACTGCATAATATGGGTAATAATGCATGTTATATTGAGAATAATATAAGTAATAAGTATAATTATTACAGTTCTGGCGATAATAACTGCATTATATGGGTAATAATGCACGTTATATTGCTAATAGTATAAGTAATAAGTATAATTATTACAGTTCTTGCGATAATACCTCCATTATATGGGTAATAATGCACGTTATATTGCTAATAATATAAGTAATGAGTATAATTATTACAGTTCTAGCGATAATAACTGCATAATATGGGTAATAATGCACGTTATATTGCTAATAATATAAGTAATGAGTACAATTATTACATTTCTAGCGATAATAACTGCATTATATGGGTAATAATGCACGTTATATTGCTAACAATATAAGTAATAAGTATAATTATTACAGTTCTAGCGATAATAACTGCATTATATGGGTCAAAATGCATGTTATATTGATAATATTGGGAGTAATAAGTATATTTATTATGGTTCTAGAGATAATAACTGCATAATATGGGTAATAATGCATGTTATATTGATAATAATATAAGGAATAAGTATAATTATTACAGTTCTAACGATAATACCTCCATTGTATGGGTAATAATGCATGTTATATTGATGATAATGAAAGTAATACGTATATTTATTATAGTTCTAGCGATAATAACTGCATAATATGGGTAATAATGCATGTTATATTGAGAATAATATAAGTAATAAGTATAATTATTACAGTTCTGGCGATAATAACTGCATTATATGGGTAATAATGCACGTTATATTGCTAATAGTATAAGTAATAAGTATAATTATTACAGTTCTAGCGATAATACCTCCATTATATGGGTAATAATGCATGTTATATTGATAATGATATAAGTAATAAGTATAATTATTACAGTTCTAGCGATAATAACTACATAATATGGGTAATAATGCACGTTATATTGCTAATAATATAAGAAATGAGTACAATTACTACAGTTCTAGCGATAATAACTGCATTATATGGGTAATAATGCATGTTATATTGATAATAACATAAGTAATAAGTATAATTATTACAGTTCTAGCGATAATAACTGCATTATATGGGTAATAATGCATGTTATATTGATAATATCGGGAGTAATAGGTATAATTATTATAGTTCTAGCGATAATAATAGTAAAATATGGCAAATAGTGCATGTTATATTGATAATAATAAAAGTAATAAGTATATTTATTACAGTTCTATCGATAATAACTGCATAATATGGGTAATAATGCATGTTATATTGATGATAATAAAAGTAATACGTATATTTATTATAGTTCTAGCGATAATAACTGCATAATATGGGTAATAATGCATGTTATATTGATAATAATATAAGTAATAAGTATAATTATTACAGTTCTAGCAATAATACCTCCATTATATGGGTGATAATGCATGTTATATTGATAATAATATAAGTAATAAGTATAATTATTACCGTTCTAGCGATAATAACTGCATAATATGGGTAATAATGCTTGTTATATTGATAATAATATAAGTAATAAGTATAATTATTACAGTTCTAGCGATAATAACTGCATTATATGGGTAATAATGCACGTTATATTGCTAACAATATAAGTAATAAGTATAATTATTACAGTTCTAGCGATAATAACTGCATTATATGGGTCAAAATGCATGTTATATTGATAATATTGGGAGTAATAAGTATATTTATTATGGTTCTAGAGATAATAACTGCATAATATGGGTATTAATGCATGTTATATTGAGAATAATATAAGTAATAAGTATAATTATTACAGTTCTAGCGATAATAACTGCATTATATGGGTAATAATGCATGTTATATTGATAATATCGGGAGTAATAAGTATAATTACTATAGTTCTAGCGATAATAATAGTAAAATATGGCAAATAGTGCATGTTATATTGATAATAATAAAAGTAATAAGTATATTTATTACAGTTCTATCGATAATAACTGCATAATATGGGTAATAATGCATGTTATATTGATGATAATAAAAGAATACGTATATTTATTATAGTTCTAGCGATAATAACTGCATAATATGGGTAATAATGCATGTTATATTGATAATAATATATGTAATAAGTATAATTATTACAGTTCTAGCGATAATAACTGCATTGTATGGGTAATAATGCACGTTATATTGCTAGTAGTATAAGTAATAAGTATAATTATTACAGTTCTAGCGATAATAACTGCATAATATGGGTAATAATGCACGTTATATTGCTAATAATATAAGTAATGAGTACAATTATTACATTTCTAGCGATAATAACTGCATTATATGGGTAATAATGCACGTTATATTGCTAATAATATAAGTAATAAGTATAATTATTACAGTTCTAGCGATAATAACTGCATTATATGGGTAATAATGCATGTTACATTGATAATATTGGGAGTAATAAGTGTATTTATTATAGTTCTAGCGATAATAACTGCATAATATGGGTAATAATGCATGTTATATTTATAATAATATAAGTAATAAGTATAATTATTACAGTTCTAGCAATAATACCTCCATTATATGGGTAATAATGCATGTTATATTGATGATAATGAAAGTAATACGTATATTTATTATAGTTCTAGCGATAATAACTGCATAATATGGGTAATAATGCATGTTATATTGATAATAATATAAGTAATAAGTATAATTATTACAGTTCTAGCGATAATAACTGCATTATATGGGTAATAATGCACGTTATATTGCTAGTAGTATAAGTAATAAGTATAATTATTACAGTTCTAGCGATAATAACTGCATAATATGGGTAATAATGCACGTTATATTGCTAATAATATAAGTAATGAGTACAATTATTACATTTCTAGCGATAATAACTGCATTATATGGGTAATAATGCACGTTATATTGCTAATAATATAAGTAATAAGTATAATTATTACAGTTCTAGCGATAATAACTGCATTATATGGGTAATAATGCATGTTACATTGATAATATTGGGAGTAATAAGTGTATTTATTATAGTTCTAGCGATAATAACTGCATAATATGGGTAATAATGCATGTTATATTTATAATAATATAAGTAATAAGTATAATTATTACAGTTCTAGCAATAATACCTCCATTATATGGGTAATAATGCATGTTATATTGATGATAATGAAAGTAATACGTATATTTATTATAGTTCTTGCGATAATAACTGCATAATATGGGTAATAATGCATATTATATTGAGAATAGTATAAGTAATAAGTATAATTATTACAGTTCTGGCGATAATAACTGCATTATATGGGTAACAATGCACGTGATATTGCTAATAGTATAAGTAATAAGTATAATTATTACAGTTCTAGCAATAATACCTCCATTATATGGGTGATAATGCATGTTATATTGATAATAATATAAGTAATAAGTATAATTATTACAGTTCTAGCGATACTAACTGTATTATATGGGTAATAATGCACGTTATATTGCTAACAATATAAGTAATAAGTATAATTATTACAGTTCTAGCGATAATAACTGCATTATATGGGTAAAAATGCATGTTATATTGATAATATTGGGAGTAATAAGTATATTTATTATGGTTCTAGAGATAATAACTGCATAATATGGGTAATAATGCATGTTATATTGATAATAATATAAGTAATAAGTATAATTATTACAGTTCTAGCGATAATACCTCCATTATATGGGTAATAATGCATGTTATATTGATGATAATGAAAGTAATACGTATATTTATTATAGTTCTAGCGATAATAACTGCATAATATGGGTAATAATGCATGTTATATTGAGAATAATATAAGTAATAAGTACAATTATTACAGTTCTGGCGATAATAACTGCATTATATGGGTAATAATGCACGTTATATTGCTAATAGTATAAGTAATAAGTATAATTATTACAGTTCTTGCGATAATACCTCCATTATATGGGTAATAATGCATGTTATATTGATAATAATATAAGTAATAAGTATAATTATTACAGTTCTAGCGATAATAACTGCATTATATGCGTAATAATGCACGTTATATTGCTAATAATATAAGTAATAAGTATAATTATTACAGTTCTAGCGATAATAACTGCATTGTATGGGTAATAATGCACGTTATATTGCTAGTAGTATAAGTAATAAGTATAATTATTACAGTTCTAGCGATAATAACTGCATAATATGGGTAATAATGCACGTTATATTGCTAATAATATAAGTAATGAGTACAATTATTACATTTCTAGCGATAATAACTGCATTATATGGGTAATAATGCACGTTATATTGCTAATAATATAAGTAATAAGTATAATTATTACAGTTCTAGCGATAATAACTGCATTATATGGGTAATAATGCATGTTACATTGATAATATTGGGAGTAATAAGTGTATTTATTATAGTTCTAGCGATAATAACTGCATAATATGGGTAATAATGCATGTTATATTTATAATAATATAAGTAATAAGTATAATTATTACAGTTCTAGCAATAATACCTCCATTATATGGGTAATAATGCATGTTATATTGATGATAATGAAAGTAATACGTATATTTATTATAGTTCTAGCGATAATAACTGCATAATATGGGTAATAATGCATGTTATATTGATAATAATATAAGTAATAAGTATAATTATTACAGTTCTAGCGATAATAACTGCATTATATGGGTAATAATGCACGTTATATTGCTAGTAGTATAAGTAATAAGTATAATTATTACAGTTCTAGCGATAATAACTGCATAATATGGGTAATAATGCACGTTATATTGCTAATAATATAAGTAATGAGTACAATTATTACATTTCTAGCGATAATAACTGCATTATATGGGTAATAATGCACGTTATATTGCTAATAATATAAGTAATAAGTATAATTATTACAGTTCTAGCGATAATAACTGCATTATATGGGTAATAATGCATGTTACATTGATAATATTGGGAGTAATAAGTGTATTTATTATAGTTCTAGCGATAATAACTGCATAATATGGGTAATAATGCATGTTATATTTATAATAATATAAGTAATAAGTATAATTATTACAGTTCTAGCAATAATACCTCCATTATATGGGTAATAATGCATGTTATATTGATGATAATGAAAGTAATACGTATATTTATTATAGTTCTTGCGATAATAACTGCATAATATGGGTAATAATGCATATTATATTGAGAATAGTATAAGTAATAAGTATAATTATTACAGTTCTGGCGATAATAACTGCATTATATGGGTAACAATGCACGTGATATTGCTAATAGTATAAGTAATAAGTATAATTATTACAGTTCTAGCAATAATACCTCCATTATATGGGTGATAATGCATGTTATATTGATAATAATATAAGTAATAAGTATAATTATTACAGTTCTAGCGATACTAACTGTATTATATGGGTAATAATGCACGTTATATTGCTAACAATATAAGTAATAAGTATAATTATTACAGTTCTAGCGATAATAACTGCATTATATGGGTAAAAATGCATGTTATATTGATAATATTGGGAGTAATAAGTATATTTATTATGGTTCTAGAGATAATAACTGCATAATATGGGTAATAATGCATGTTATATTGATAATAATATAAGTAATAAGTATAATTATTACAGTTCTAGCGATAATACCTCCATTATATGGGTAATAATGCATGTTATATTGATGATAATGAAAGTAATACGTATATTTATTATAGTTCTAGCGATAATAACTGCATAATATGGGTAATAATGCATGTTATATTGAGAATAATATAAGTAATAAGTATAATTATTACAGTTCTGGCGATAATAACTGCATTATATGGGTAATAATGCACGTTATATTGCTAATAGTATAAGTAATAAGTATAATTATTACAGTTCTTGCGATAATACCTCCATTATATGGGTAATAATGCATGTTATATTGATAATAATATAAGTAATAAGTATAATTATTACAGTTCTAGCGATAATAACTGCATTATATGCGTAATAATGCACGTTATATTGCTAATAATATAAGTAATAAGTATAATTATTACAGTTCTAGCGATAATAACTGCATTATATGGGTAATAATGCATGTTATATTGATAATAATATAAGTAATAAGTATAATTATTACAGTTCTAGCGATAATAACTGCATTATATGGGTAATAATGCATGTTACATTGATAATATTGGGAGTAATAAGTGTATTTATGATAGTTCTAGCGATAATAACTGCATTATATGGGTAATAGTGCATGTTACATTGATAATATTGGGAGTAATAAGTGTATTTATGATAGTTCTAGCGATAATAACTGCATAATATGGGTAATAATGCATGTTATATTGATAATAATATAAGTAATAAGTATAATTATTACAGTTCTAGCAATAATACCTCCATTATATGGGTAATAATGCATGTTATATTGATGATAATGATAGTGATACGTATATTTATTATAGTTCTTGCGATAATAACTGCATCATATGGGTAATAATGCATGTTATATTGAGAATAATATAAGTAATAAGTATAATTATTACAGTTCTGGCGATAATAACTGCATTATATGGGTAACAATGCACGTTACATTGCTAATAGTATAAGTAATAAGTATAATTATTACAGTTCTAGCAATAATACCTCCATTATATGGGTAATAATGCATGTTATATTGATGATAATATAAGTAATAAGTATAATTATTACAGTTCTAGCGATAATAACTGCATTATATGGGTAATAATGCATGTTATATTGATAATAATATAAGTAATAAGTATAATTATTACAGTTCTAGCGATAATAACTGCATTATATGGGTAATAGTGCATGTTACATTGATAATATTGGGAGTAATAAGTGTATTTATGATAGTTCTAGCGATAATAACTGCATAATATGGGTAATAATGCATGTTATATTGATAATAATATAAGTAATAAGTATAATTATTACAGTTCTAGCAATAATACCTCCATTATGTGGGTAATAATGCATGTTATATTGATGATAATGATAGTGATACGTATATTTATTATAGTTCTTGCGATAATAACTGCATCATATGGGTAATAATGCATGTTATATTGAGAATAATATAAGTAATAAGTATAATTATTACAGTTCTGGCGATAATAACTGCATTATATGGGTAACAATGCACGTTACATTGCTAATAGTATAAGTAATAAGTATAATTATTACAGTTCTAGCAATAATACCTCCATTATATGGGTAATAATGCATGTTATATTGATAATAATATAAGTAATAAGTATAATTATTACAGTTCTAGCGATAATAACTGCATTATATGGGTAATAATGCATGTTATATTGATAATAATATAAGTAATAAGTATAATTATTACAGTTCTAGCGATAATAACTGCATTATATGGGTAATAGTGCATGTTACATTGATAATATTGGGAGTAATAAGTGTATTTATGATAGTTCTAGCGATAATAACTGCATAATATGGGTAATAATGCATGTTATATTGATAATAATATATGTAATAAGTATAATTATTACAGTTCTAGCGATAATAACTGCATTGTATGGGTAATAATGCACGTTATATTGCTAGTAGTATAAGTAATAAGTATAATTATTACAGTTCTAGCGATAATAACTGCATAATATGGGTAATAATGCACGTTATATTGCTAATAATATAAGTAATGAGTACAATTATTACATTTCTAGCGATAATAACTGCATTATATGGGTAATAATGCACGTTATATTGCTAATAATATAAGTAATAAGTATAATTATTACAGTTCTAGCGATAATAACTGCATTATATGGGTAATAATGCATGTTACATTGATAATATTGGGAGTAATAAGTGTATTTATTATAGTTCTAGCGATAATAACTGCATAATATGGGTAATAATGCATGTTATATTTATAATAATATAAGTAATAAGTATAATTATTACAGTTCTAGCAATAATACCTCCATTATATGGGTAATAATGCATGTTATATTGATGATAATGAAAGTAATAAGTATAATTATTACAGTTCTAGCGATAATAACTGCATTATATGGGTAATAATGCATGTTATATTGATAATAATATAAGTAATAAGTATAATTATTACAGTTCTAGCGATAATAACTGCATTATATGGGTAATAGTGCATGTTACATTGATAATATTGGGAGTAATAAGTGTATTTATGATAGTTCTAGCGATAATAACTGCATAATATGGGTAATAATGCATGTTATATTGATAATAATATAAGTAATAAGTATAATTATTACAGTTCTAGCAATAATACCTCCATTGTGTGGGTAATAATGCATGTTATATTGATGATAATGATAGTGATACGTATATTTATTATAGTTCTTGCGATAATAACTGCATCATATGGGTAATAATGCATGTTATATTGAGAATAATATAAGTAATAAGTATAATTATTACAGTTCTGGCGATAATAACTGCATTATATGGGTAACAATGCACGTTACATTGCTAATAGTATAAGTAATAAGTATAATTATTACAGTTCTAGCAATAATACCTCCATTATATGGGTAATAATGCATGTTATATTGATAATAATATAAGTAATAAGTATAATTATTACAGTTCTAGCGATAATAACTGCATTATATGGGTAATAATGCATGTTATATTGATAATAATATAAGTAATAAGTATAATTATTACAGTTCTAGCGATAATAACTGCATTATATGGGTAATAGTGCATGTTACATTGATAATATTGGGAGTAATAAGTGTATTTATGATAGTTCTAGCGATAATAACTGCATAATATGGGTAATAATGCATGTTATATTGATAATAATATATGTAATAAGTATAATTATTACAGTTCTAGCGATAATAACTGCATTGTATGGGTAATAATGCACGTTATATTGCTAGTAGTATAAGTAATAAGTATAATTATTACAGTTCTAGCGATAATAACTGCATAATATGGGTAATAATGCACGTTATATTGCTAATAATATAAGTAATGAGTACAATTATTACATTTCTAGCGATAATAACTGCATTATATGGGTAATAATGCACGTTATATTGCTAATAATATAAGTAATAAGTATAATTATTACAGTTCTAGCGATAATAACTGCATTATATGGGTAATAATGCATGTTACATTGATAATATTGGGAGTAATAAGTGTATTTATTATAGTTCTAGCGATAATAACTGCATAATATGGGTAATAATGCATGTTATATTTATAATAATATAAGTAATAAGTATAATTATTACAGTTCTAGCAATAATACCTCCATTATATGGGTAATAATGCATGTTATATTGATGATAATGAAAGTAATACGTATATTTATTATAGTTCTAGCGATAATAACTGCATAATATGGGTAATAATGCATGTTATATTGATAATAATATAAGTAATAAGTATAATTATTACAGTTCTAGCGATAATAACTGCATTATATGGGTAATAATGCACGTTATATTGCTAGTAGTATAAGTAATAAGTATAATTATTACAGTTCTAGCGATAATAACTGCATAATATGGGTAATAATGCACGTTATATTGCTAATAATATAAGTAATGAGTACAATTATTACATTTCTAGCGATAATAACTGCATTATAAGGGTAATAATGCACGTTATATTGCTAATAATATAAGTAATAAGTATAATTATTACAGTTCTAGCGATAATAACTGCATTATATGGGTAATAATGCATGTTACATTGATAATATTGGGAGTAATAAGTGTATTTATTATAGTTCTAGCGATAATAACTGCATAATATGGGTAATAATGCATGTTATATTTATAATAATATAAGTAATAAGTATAATTATTACAGTTCTAGCAATAATACCTCCATTATATGGGTAATAATGCATGTTATATTGATGATAATGAAAGTAATACGTATATTTATTATAGTTCTTGCGATAATAACTGCATAATATGGGTAATAATGCATATTATATTGAGAATAGTATAAGTAATAAGTATAATTATTACAGTTCTGGCGATAATAACTGCATTATATGGGTAACAATGCACGTGATATTGCTAATAGTATAAGTAATAAGTATAATTATTACAGTTCTAGCAATAATACCTCCATTATATGGGTGATAATGCATGTTATATTGATAATAATATAAGTAATAAGTATAATTATTACAGTTCTAGCGATACTAACTGTATTATATGGGTAATAATGCACGTTATATTGCTAACAATATAAGTAATAAGTATAATTATTACAGTTCTAGCGATAATAACTGCATTATATGGGTAAAAATGCATGTTATATTGATAATATTGGGAGTAATAAGTATATTTATTATGGTTCTAGAGATAATAACTGCATAATATGGGTAATAATGCATGTTATATTGATAATAATATAAGTAATAAGTATAATTATTACAGTTCTAGCGATAATACCTCCATTATATGGGTAATAATGCATGTTATATTGATGATAATGAAAGTAATACGTATATTTATTATAGTTCTAGCGATAATAACTGCATAATATGGGTAATAATGCATGTTATATTGAGAATAATATAAGTAATAAGTATAATTATTACAGTTCTGGCGATAATAACTGCATTATATGGGTAATAATGCACGTTATATTGCTAATAGTATAAGTAATAAGTATAATTATTACAGTTCTTGCGATAATACCTCCATTATATGGGTAATAATGCATGTTATATTGATAATAATATAAGTAATAAGTATAATTATTACAGTTCTAGCGATAATAACTGCATTATATGCGTAATAATGCACGTTATATTGCTAATAATATAAGTAATAAGTATAATTATTACAGTTCTAGCGATAATAACTGCATTATATGGGTAATAATGCATGTTATATTGATAATAATATAAGTAATAAGTATAATTATTACAGTTCTAGCGATAATAACTGCATTATATGGGTAATAATGCATGTTACATTGATAATATTGGGAGTAATAAGTGTATTTATGATAGTTCTAGCGATAATAACTGCATTATATGGGTAATAGTGCATGTTACATTGATAATATTGGGAGTAATAAGTGTATTTATGATAGTTCTAGCGATAATAACTGCATAATATGGGTAATAATGCATGTTATATTGATAATAATATAAGTAATAAGTATAATTATTACAGTTCTAGCAATAATACCTCCATTATATGGGTAATAATGCATGTTATATTGATGATAATGATAGTGATACGTATATTTATTATAGTTCTTGCGATAATAACTGCATCATATGGGTAATAATGCATGTTATATTGAGAATAATATAAGTAATAAGTATAATTATTACAGTTCTGGCGATAATAACTGCATTATATGGGTAACAATGCACGTTACATTGCTAATAGTATAAGTAATAAGTATAATTATTACAGTTCTAGCAATAATACCTCCATTATATGGGTAATAATGCATGTTATATTGATGATAATATAAGTAATAAGTATAATTATTACAGTTCTAGCGATAATAACTGCATTATATGGGTAATAATGCATGTTATATTGATAATAATATAAGTAATAAGTATAATTATTACAGTTCTAGCGATAATAACTGCATTATATGGGTAATAGTGCATGTTACATTGATAATATTGGGAGTAATAAGTGTATTTATGATAGTTCTAGCGATAATAACTGCATAATATGGGTAATAATGCATGTTATATTGATAATAATATAAGTAATAAGTATAATTATTACAGTTCTAGCAATAATACCTCCATTATGTGGGTAATAATGCATGTTATATTGATGATAATGATAGTGATACGTATATTTATTATAGTTCTTGCGATAATAACTGCATCATATGGGTAATAATGCATGTTATATTGAGAATAATATAAGTAATAAGTATAATTATTACAGTTCTGGCGATAATAACTGCATTATATGGGTAACAATGCACGTTACATTGCTAATAGTATAAGTAATAAGTATAATTATTACAGTTCTAGCAATAATACCTCCATTATATGGGTAATAATGCATGTTATATTGATAATAATATAAGTAATAAGTATAATTATTACAGTTCTAGCGATAATAACTGCATTATATGGGTAATAATGCATGTTATATTGATAATAATATAAGTAATAAGTATAATTATTACAGTTCTAGCGATAATAACTGCATTATATGGGTAATAGTGCATGTTACATTGATAATATTGGGAGTAATAAGTGTATTTATGATAGTTCTAGCGATAATAACTGCATAATATGGGTAATAATGCATGTTATATTTATAATAATATAAGTAGTAAGTATAATTATTACAGTTCTAACGATAATACCTCCATTATATGGGTAATAATGCATGTTATATTGATGATAATGAAAGTAATACGTATATTTATTATAGTTCTTGCGATAATAACTGCATAATATGGGTAATAATGCATGTTATATTGAGAATAATATAAGTAATAAGTATAATTATTACAGTTCTGGCGATAATAACTGCATTATATGGGTAATAATGCACGTTATATTGCTAATAGTATAAGTAATAAGTATAATTATTACAGTTCTTGCGATAATACCTCCATTATATGGGTAATAATGCACGTTATATTGCTAATAATATAAGTAATGAGTATAATTATTACAGTTCTAGCGATAATAACTGCATAATATGGGTAATAATGCACGTTATATTGCTAATAATATAAGTAATGAGTACAATTATTACATTTCTAGCGATAATAACTGCATTATATGGGTAATAATGCACGTTATATTGCTAACAATATAAGTAATAAGTATAATTATTACAGTTCTAGCGATAATAACTGCATTATATGGGTCAAAATGCATGTTATATTGATAATATTGGGAGTAATAAGTATATTTATTATGGTTCTAGAGATAATAACTGCATAATATGGGTAATAATGCATGTTATATTGATAATAATATAAGGAATAAGTATAATTATTACAGTTCTAACGATAATACCTCCATTATATGGGTAATAATGCATGTTATATTGATGATAATGAAAGTAATACGTATATTTATTATAGTTCTAGCGATAATAACTGCATAATATGGGTAATAATGCATGTTATATTGAGAATAATATAAGTAATAAGTATAATTATTACAGTTCTGGCGATAATAACTGCATTATATGGGTAATAATGCACGTTATATTGCTAATAGTATAAGTAATAAGTATAATTATTACAGTTCTTGCGATAATACCTCCATTATATGGGTAATAATGCATGTTATATTGATAATAATATAAGTAACAAGTATAATTATTACAGTTCTGGCGATAATAACTGCATTATATGGGTAATAATGCACGTTATATTGCTAATAATATAAGTAATAAGTATAATTATTACAGTTCTAGCGATAATAACTGCATTATATGGGTAATAATGCATGTTATATTGATAATATCGGGAGTAATAAGTATAATTATTATAGTTCTAGCGATAATAATAGTAAAATATGGCAAATAGTGCATGTTATATTGATAATAATAAAAGTAATAAGTATATTTATTACAGTTCTATCGATAATAACTGCATAATATGGGTAATAATGCATGTTATATTGATGATAATAAAAGAATACGTATATTTATTATAGTTCTAGCGATAATAACTGCATAATATGGGTAATAATGCATGTTATATTGATAATAATATAAGTAATAAGTATAATTATTACAGTTCTAGCGATAATAACTGCATTATATGCGTAATAATGCACGTTATATTGCTAATAATATAAGTAATAAGTATAATTATTACAGTTCTAGCGATAATAACTGCATTATATGGGTAATAATGCATGTTATATTGATAATAATATAAGTAATAAGTATAATTATTACAGTTCTAGCGATAATAACTGCATTATATGGGTAATAATGCATGTTACATTGATAATATTGGGAGTAATAAGTGTATTTATGATAGTTCTAGCGATAATAACTGCATAATATGGGTAATAATGCATGTTATATTGATAATAATATAAGTAATAAGTATAATTATTACAGTTCTAGCAATAATACCTCCATTATATGGGTAATAATGCATGTTATATTGATGATAATGAAAGTGATACGTATAGTTATTATAGTTCTTGCGATAATAACTGCATCATATGGGTAATAATGCATGTTATATTGAGAATAATATAAGTAATAAGTATAATTATTACAGTTCTGGCGATAATAACTGCATTATATGGGTAACAATGCACGTTTTATTGCTAATAGTATAAGTAATAAGTATAATTATTACAGTTCTAGCAATAATACCTCCATTATATGGGTAATAATGCATGTTATATTGATAATAATATAAGTAATAAGTATAATTATTACAGTTCTAGCGATAATAACTGCATTATATGGGTAATAATGCATGTTATATTGATAATATTTGGAGTAATAAGTATATTTATTATGGTTCTAGAGATAATACCTCCATTATATGGGTAATAATGCATGTTATATTGATAATAATATAAGTAATAAGTATAATTATTACAGTCCTAGCGATAATAACTGCATTATATGGGTAATAATGCACGTTATATTGCTAATAATATAAGTAATAAGTATAATTATTACAGTTCTAGCAATAATACCTCCATTATATGGGTAATAATGCATGTTATATTGATGATAATGATAGTGATACGTATATTTATTATAGTTCTTGCGATAATAACTGCATCATATGGGTAATAATGCATGTTATATTGAGAATAATATAAGTAATAAGTATAATTATTACAGTTCTGGCGATAATAACTGCATTATATGGGTAACAATGCACGTTACATTGCTAATAGTATAAGTAATAAGTATAGTTATTACAGTTCTAGCAAAAATACCTCCATTATATGGGTAATAATGCATGTTATATTGATAATAATATAAGTAATAAGTATAATTATTACAGTTCTAGCGATAATAACTGCATTATATGGGTAATAATGCACGTTATATTGCTAATAATATAAGTAATAAGTATAATTATTACAGTTCTAGCGATAATAACTGCATTATATGGGTAATAATGCATGTTACATTGATAATATTGGGAGTAATAAGTGTATTTATGATAGTTCTAGCGATAATAACTGCATAATATGGGTAATAATGCATGTTATATTGATAATAATATAAGTAATAAGTATAATTATTACAGTTCTAGCAATAATACCTCCATTATATGGGTAATAATGCATGTTATATTGATGATAATGAAAGTGATACGTATATTTATTATAGTTCTTGCGATAATAACTGCATCATATGGGTGATAATGCATGTTATATTGATAATAATATAAGTAATAAGTATAATTATTACAGTTCTAGCGATAATAACTGAATTATATGGGTAATAATGCACGTTATATTGCTAACAATATAAGTAATAAGTATAATTATTACAGTTCTAGCGATAATAACTGCATTATATGGGTAATAATGCATGTTATATTGATAATAATATAAGTAATAAGTATAATTATTACAGTTCTAGCGATAATAACTGCATTATATGGGTAATAATGCATGTTACATTGATAATATTGGGAGTAATAAGTGTATGTATGATAGTTCTAGCGATAATAACTGCATAATATGGGTAATAATGCATGTTATATTGATAATAATATAAGTAATAAGTATAATTATTACAGTTCTAGCAATAATACCTCCATTATATGGGTAATAATGCATGTTATATTGATGATAATGAAAGTGATACGTATATTTATTATAGTTCTTGCGATAATAACTGCATCATATGGGTAATAATGCATGTTATATTGAGAATAATATAAGTAATAAGTATAATTATTACAGTTCTGGCGATAATAACTGCATTATATGGGTAACAATGCACGTTTTATTGCTAATAGTATAAGTAATAAGTATAATTATTACAGTTCTAGCAATAATACCTCCATTATATGGGTAATAATGCATGTTATATTGATAATAATATAAGTAATAAGTATAACTATTACAGTTCTAGCGATAATAACTGCATTATATGGGTAATAATGCATGTTATATTGATAATATTTGGAGTAATAAGTATATTTATTATGGTTCTAGAGATAATACCTCCATTATATGGGTAATAATGCATGTTATATTGATAATAATATAAGTAATAAGTATAATTATTACAGTTCTAGCGATAATAACTGCATTATATGGGTAATGATGCACGTTATATTGCTAATAATATAAGTAATAAGTATAATTATTACAGTTCTAGCAATAATACCTCCATTATATGGGTAATAATGCATGTTATATTGATGATAATGATAGTGATACGTATATTTATTATAGTTCTTGCGATAATAACTGCATCATATGGGTAATAATGCATGTTATATTGAGAATAATATAAGTAATAAGTATAATTATTACAGTTCTGGCGATAATAACTGCATTATATGGGTAACAATGCACGTTACATTGCTAATAGTATAAGTAATAAGTATAATTATTACAGTTCTAGCAAAAATACCTCCATTATATGGGTAATAATGCATGTTATATTGATAATAATATAAGTAATAAGTATAATTATTACAGTTCTAGCGATAATAACTGCATTATATGGGTAATAATGCACGTTATATTGCTAATAATATAAGTAATAAGTATAATTATTACAGTTCTAGCGATAATAACTGCATTATATGGGTAATAATGCATGTTATATTGATAATAATATAAGTAATAAGTATAATTATTACAGTTCTAGCGAATATAACTGCATTATATGGGTAATAGTGCATGTTACATTGATAATATTGGGAGTAATAAGTGTATTTATGATAGTTCTAGCGATAATAACTGCATTATATGGGTAATAATGCACGTTATATTGCTAATAATATAAGTAATAAGTATAATTATTACAGTTCTAGCAATAATACCTCCATTATATGGGTAATAATGCATGTTATATTGATGATAATGATAGTGATACGTATATTTATTATAGTTCTTGCGATAATAACTGCATCATATGGGTAATAATGCATGTTATATTGAGAATAATATAAGTAATAAGTATAATTATTACAGTTCTGGCGATAATAACTGCATTATATGGGTAACAATGCACGTTACATTGCTAATAGTATAAGTAATAAGTATAATTATTACAGTTCTAGCAATAATACCTCCATTATATGGGTAATAATGCATGTTATATTGATAATAATATAAGTAATAAGTATAATTATTACAGTTCTAGCGATAATAACTGCATTATATGGGTAATAATGCATGTTATATTGATAATAATATAAGTAATAAGTATAATTATTACAGTTCTAGCGATAATAACTGCATTATATGGGTAATAGTGCATGTTACATTGATAATATTGGGAGTAATAAGTGTATTTATGATAGTTCTAGCGATAATAACTGCATAATATGGGTAATAATGCATGTTATATTGATAATAATATAAGTAATAAGTATAATTATTACAGTTCTAGCAATAATACCTCCATTATATGGGTAATAATGCATGTTATATTGATGATAATGATAGTGATACGTATATTTATTATAGTTCTTGCGATAATAACTGCATCATATGGGTAATAATGCATGTTATATTGAGAATAATATAAGTAATAAGTATAATTATTACAGTTCTGGCGATAATAACTGCATTATATGGGTAACAATGCACGTTACATTGCTAATACTATAAGTAATAAGTATAATTATTACAGTTCTAGCAATACTACCTCCATTATATGGGTAATAATGCATGTTATATTGATGATAATATAAGTAATAAGTATAATTATTACAGTTCTAGCGATAATAACTGCATTATATGGGTAATAATGCATGTTATATTGATAATAATATAAGTAATAAGTATAATTATTACAGTTCTAGCGATAATAACTGCATTATATGGGTAATAGTGCATGTTACATTGATAATATTGGGAGTAATAAGTGTATTTATGATAGTTCTAGCGATAATAACTGCATAATATGGGTAATAATGCATGTTATATTGATAATAATATAAGTAATAAGTATAATTATTACAGTTCTAGCAATAATACCTCCATTATATGGGTAATAATGCATGTTATATTGATGATAATGATAGTGATACGTATATTTATTATAGTTCTTGCGATAATAACTGCATCATATGGGTAATAATGCATGTTATATTGAGAATAATATAAGTAATAAGTATAATTATTACAGTTCTGGCGATAATAACTGCATTGTATGGGTAACAATGCACGTTACATTGCTAATAGTATAAGTAATAAGTATAATTATTACAGTTCTAGCAATAATACCTCCATTATATGGGTAATAATGCATGTTATATTAATAATAATATAAGTAATAAGTATAATTATTACAGTTCTAGCGATAATAACTGCATTATATGGGTAATAATTTACGTTATATTGCTAATAATATAAGTAATAAGTATAATTATTACAGTTCTAGCGATAATAACTGCATTATATGGGTAATAATGCATGTTACATTGATAATATTGGGAGTAATAAGTGTATTTATGATAGTTCTAGCGATAATAACTGCATAATATGGGTAGTAATGCATGTTATATTGATAATAATATAAGTAATAAGTATAATTATTACAGTTCTAGCAATAATACCTCCATTATATGGGTAATAATGCATGTTATATTGATGATAATGAAAGTGATACGTATATTTATTATAGTTCTTGCGATAATAACTGCATCATATGGGTGATAATGCATGTTATATTGATAATAATATAAGTAATAAGTATAATTATTACAGTTCTAGCGATAATAACTGAATTATATGGGTAATAATGCACGTTATATTGCTAACAATATAAGTAATAAGTATAATTATTACAGTTCTAGCGATAATAACTGCATTATATGGGTAATAATGCATGTTATATTGATAATATCGGGAGTAATAAGTATAATTATTATAGTTCTAGCGATAATAATAGTAAAATATGGCAAATAGTGCATGTTATATTGATAATAATAAAAGTAATAAGTATATTTATTACAGTTCTATCGATAATAACTGCATAATATGGGTAATAATGCATGTTATATTGATGATAATAAAAGAATACGTATATTTATTATAGTTCTAGCGATAATAACTGCATAATATGGGTAATAATGCGTGTTATATTGATAATAATATAAGTAATAAGTATAATTATTACAGTTCTAGCGATAATAACTGCATTATATGGGTAATAATGCACGTTATATTGCTAGTAGTATAAGTAATAAGTATAATTATTACAGTTCTAGCGATAATAACTGCATAATATGGGTAATAATGCACGTTATATTGCTAATAATATAAGTAATGAGTACAATTATTACATTTCTAGCGATAATAACTGCATTATATGGGTAATAATGCACGTTATATTGCTAACAATATAAGTAATAAGTATAATTATTACAGTTCTAGCGATAATAACTGCATTATATGGGTCAAAATGCATGTTATATTGATAATATTGGGAGTAATAAGTATATTTATTATGGTTCTAGAGATAATAACTGCATAATATGGGTAATAATGCATGTTATATTGATAATAACATAAGGAATAAGTATAATTATTACAGTTCTAACGATAATACCTCCATTATATGGGTAATAATGCATGTTATATTGATGATAATGAAAGTAATACGTATATTTATTATAGTTCTAGCGATAATAGCTGCATAATATGGGTAATAATGCATGTTATATTGAGAATAATATAAGTAATAAGTATAATTATTACAGTTCTGGCGATAATAACTGCATTATATGGGTAATAATGCACGTTACATTGCTAATAGTATAAGTAATAAGTATAATTATTACAGTTCTAGCAAAAATACCTCCATTATATGGGTAATAATGCATGTTATATTGATAATAATATAAGTAACAAGTATAATTATTACAGTTCTGGCGATAATAACTGCATTATATGGGTAATAATGCACGTTATATTGCTAATAATATAAGTAATAAGTATAATTATTACAGTTCTAGCGATAATAACTGCATTATATGGGTAATAATGCATGTTATATTGATAATAATATAAGTAATAAGTATAATTATTACAGTTCTAGCGATAATAACTGCATTATATGGGTAATAATGCATGTTACATTGATAATATTGGGAGTAATAAGTGTATTTATGATAGTTCCAGCGATAATAACTGCATAATATGGGTAATAATGCATGTTATATTGATAATAATATAAGTAATAAGTATAATTATTACAGTTCTAGCAATAATACCTCCATTATATGGGTAATAATGCATGTTATATTGATGATAATGAAAGTGATACGTATATTTATTATAGTTCTTGCGATAATAACTGCATCATATGGGTAATAATGCATGTTATATTGAGAATAATATAAGTAATAAGTATAATTATTACAGTTCTGGCGATAATAACTGCATTATATGGGTAACAATGGCACGTTATATTGCTAATAGTATAAGTAATAAGTATAATTATTACAGTTCTAGCAATAATACCTCCATTATATGGGTAATAATGCATGTTATATTGATGATAATGAAAGTGATACGTATATTTATTATAGTTCTTGCGATAATAACTGCATCATATGGGTGATAATGCATGTTATATTGATAATAATATAATTAATAAGTATAATTATTACAGTTCTAGCGATAATAACTGAATTATATGGGTAATAATGCACGTTATATTGCTAACAATATAAGTAATAAGTATAATTATTACAGTTCTAGCGATAATAACTGCATTATATGGGTAATAATGCATGTTATATTGATAATATCGGGAGTAATAAGTATAATTATTATAGTTCTAGCGATAATAATAGTAAAATATGGCAAATAGTGCATGTTATATTGATAATAATAAAAGTAATAAGTATATTTATTACAGTTCTATCGATAATAACTGCATAATATGGGTAATAATGCATGTTATATTGATGATAATAAAAGAATACGTATATTTATTATAGTTCTAGCGATAATAACTGCATAATATGGGTAATAATGCGTGTTATATTGATAATAATATAAGTAATAAGTATAATTATTACAGTTCTAGCGATAATAACTGCATTATATGGGTAATAATGCACGTTATATTGCTAGTAGTATAAGTAATAAGTATAATTATTACAGTTCTAGCGATAATAACTGCATAATATGGGTAATAATGCACGTTATATTGCTAATAATATAAGTAATGAGTACAATTATTACATTTCTAGCGATAATAACTGCATTATATGGGTAATAATGCACGTTATATTGCTAACAATATAAGTAATAAGTATAATTATTACAGTTCTAGCGATAATAACTGCATTATATGGGTCAAAATGCATGTTATATTGATAATATTGGGAGTAATAAGTATATTTATTATGGTTCTAGAGATAATAACTGCATAATATGGGTAATAATGCATGTTATATTGATAATAACATAAGGAATAAGTATAATTATTACAGTTCTAACGATAATACCTCCACTATGGGTAATAATGCATGTTATATTGATGATAATGAAAGTAATACGTATATTTATTATAGTTCTAGCGATAATAGCTGCATAATATGGGTAATAATGCATGTTATATTGAGAATAATATAAGTAATAAGTATAATTATTACAGTTCTGGCGATAATAACTGCATTATATGGGTAATAATGCACGTTACATTGCTAATAGTATAAGTAATAAGTATAATTATTACAGTTCTAGCAAAAATACCTCCATTATATGGGTAATAATGCATGTTATATTGATAATAATATAAGTAACAAGTATAATTATTACAGTTCTGGCGATAATAACTGCATTATATGGGTAATAATGCACGTTATATTGCTAATAATATAAGTAATAAGTATAATTATTACAGTTCTAGCGATAATAACTGCATTATATGGGTAATAATGCATGTTATATTGATAATATCGGGAGTAATAAGTATAATTATTATAGTTCTAGCGATAATAATAGTAAAATATGGCAAATAGTGCATGTTATATTGATAATAATAAAAGTAATAAGTATATTTATTACAGTTCTATCGATAATAACTGCATAATATGGGTAATAATGCATGTTATATTGATGATAATAAAAGAATACGTATATTTATTATAGTTCTAGCGATAATAACTGCATAATATGGGTAATAATGCATGTTATATTGATAATAATATAAGTAATAAGTATAATTATTACAGTTCTAGCGATAATAACTGCATTATATGCGTAATAATGCACGTTATATTGCTAATAATATAAGTAATAAGTATAATTATTACAGTTCTAGCGATAATAACTGCATTATATGGGTAATAATGCATGTTATATTGATAATAATATAAGTAATAAGTATAATTATTACAGTTCTAGCGATAATAACTGCATTATATGGGTAATAATGCATGTTACATTGATACTATTGGGAGTAATAAGTGTATTTATGATAGTTCTAGCGATAATAACTGCATAATATGGGTAATAATGCATGTTATATTTATAATAATATAAGTAATAAGTATAATTATTACAGTTCTAGCAATAATACCTCCATTATATGGGTAATAATGCATGTTATATTGATGATAATGAAAGTAATACGTATATTTATTATAGTTCTTGCGATAATAACTGCATAATATGGGTAAGAATGCATGTTATATTGAGAATAGTATAAGTAATAAGTATAATTATTACAGTTCTGGCGATAATAACTGCATTATATGGGTAACAATGCACGTGATATTGCTAATAGTATAAGTAATAAGTATAATTATTACAGTTCTAGCAATAATACCTCCATTATATGGGTGATAATGCATGTTATATTGATAATAATATAAGTAATAAGTATAATTATTACAGTTCTAGCGATAATAACTGTATTATATGGGTAATAATGCACGTTATATTGCTAACAATATAAGTAATAAGTATAATTATTACAGTTCTAGCGATAATAACTGCATTATATGGGTAAAAATGCATGTTATATTGATAATATTGGGAGTAATAAGTATATTTATTATGGTTCTAGAGATAATAACTGCATAATATGGGTAATAATGCATGTTATATTGATAATAATATAAGTAATAAGTATAATTATTACAGTTCTAGCGATAATACCTCCATTATATGGGTAATAATGCATGTTATATTGATGATAATGAAAGTAATACGTATATTTATTATAGTTCTTGCGATAATAACTGCATAATATGGGTAATAATGCATGTTATATTGAGAATAATATAAGTAATAAGTATAATGATTACAGTTCTGGCGGTAATAACTGCATTATATGGGTAATAATGCACGTTATATTGCTAATAGTATAAGTAATAAGTATAATTATTACAGTTCTTGCGATAATACCTCCATTATATGGGTAATAATGCATGTTATATTGATAATAATATAAGTAATAAGTATAATTATTACAGTTCTAGCAATAATAACTGCATTATATGGGTAATAATGCACGTTATATTGCTAATAATATAAGTAATAAGTATAATTATTACAGTTCTAGCGATAATAACTGCATTATATGGGTAATAATGCATGTTATATTGATAATAATATAAGTAATAAGTATAATTATTACAGTTCTAGCGATAATAACTGCATTATATGGGTAATAGTGCATGTTACATTGATAATATTGGGAGTAATAAGTGTATTTATGATAGTTCTAGCGATAATAACTGCATAATATGGGTAATAATGCATGTTATATTGATAATAATATAAGTAATAAGTATAATTATTACAGTTCTAGCAATAATACCTCCATTATATGGGTAATAATGCATGTTATATTGATGATAATGATAGTGATACGTATATTTATTATAGTTCTTGCGATAATAACTGCATCATATGGGTAATAATGCATGTTATATTGAGAATAATATAAGTAATAAGTATAATTATTACAGTTCTGGCGATAATAACTGCATTATATGGGTAACAATGCACGTTACATTGCTAATAGTATAAGTAATATGTATAATTATTACAGTTCTAGCAATAATACCTCCATTATATGGGTAATAATGCATGTTATATTGATGATAATGAAAGTGATACGTATATTTATTATAGTTCTTGCGATAATAACTGCATCATATGGGTAATAATGCATGTTATATTGAGAATAATATAAGTAATAAGTATAATTATTACAGTTCTGGCGATAATAACTGCATTATATGGGTAACAATGCACGTTATATTGCTAATAGTATAAGTAATAAGTATAATTATTACAGTTCTAGCAATAATACCTCCATTATATGGGTAATAATGCATGTTATATTGATAATAATATAAGTAATAAGTATAATTATTACAGTTCTAGCGATAATAACTGCATTACATGGGTAATAATGCATGTTATATTGATAATATTGGGAGTAATAAGTATATTTATTATGGTTCTAGAGATAATACCTCCATTATATGGGTAATAATGCATGTTATATTGATAATAATATAAGTAATAAGTATAATTATTACAGTTCTAGCAATAATAACTGCATTATATGGGTAATAATGCACGTTATATTGCTAATAATATAAGTAATAAGTATAATTATTACAGTTCTAGCGATAATAACTGCATTATATGGGTAATAATGCATGTTATATTGATAATAATATAAGTAATAAGTATAATTATTACAGTTCTAGCGATAATAACTGCATTATATGGGTAATAGTGCATGTTACATTGATAATATTGGGAGTAATAAGTGTATTTATGATAGTTCTAGCGATAATAACTGCATAATATGGGTAATAATGCATGTTATATTGATAATAATATAAGTAATAAGTATAATTATTACAGTTCTAGCAATAATACCTCCATTATATGGGTAATAATGCATGTTATATTGATGATAATGATAGTGATACGTATATTTATTATAGTTCTTGCGATAATAACTGCATCATATGGGTAATAATGCATGTTATATTGAGAATAATATAAGTAATAAGTATAATTATTACAGTTCTGGCGATAATAACTGCATTATATGGGTAACAATGCACGTTACATTGCTAATAGTATAAGTAATAAGTATAATTATTACAGTTCTAGCAATAATACCTCCATTATATGGGTAATAATGCATGTTATATTGATAATAATATAAGTAATAAGTATAATTATTACAGTTCTAGCGATAATAACTGCATTACATGGGTAATAATGCATGTTATATTGATAATATTGGGAGTAATAAGTATATTTATTATGGTTCTAGAGATAATACCTCCATTATATGGGTAATAATGCATGTTATATTGGTAATAATATAAGTAATAAGTATAATTATTACAGTTCTAGCGATAATAACTGCATTATATGGGTAACAATGCACGTTATATTGCTAATAATATAAGTAATAAGTATAATTATTACAGTTCTAGCGATAATAACTGCATTATATGGGTAATAATGCATGTTATATTGATAATATCGGGAGTAATAAGAACAATTATTATAGTTCTAGCGATAATAATAGTAAAATATGGCAAATAGTGCCTGTTATATTGATAATAATAAAAGTAATAAGTATATTTATTACAGTTCTATCGATAATAACTGCATAATATGGGTAATAATGCATGTTATATTGAAGATAATAAAAGTAATACGTATATTTATTATAGTTCTAGCGATAATAACTGCATAATATGGGTAATAATGCATGTTATATTGATAATAATATAAGTAATAAGTATAATTATTACAGTTCTAGCGATAATAACTGCATTATATGGGTAATAATGCACGTTATATTGCTGACAATATAAGTAATAAGTATAATTATTACAGTTCTAGCGATAATAACTGCATTATATGGGTAAAAATGCATGTTATATTGATAATGTTGGGAGTAATAAATATATTTATTATGGTTCTAGAGATAATAACTGCATAATATGGGTAATAATGCATGTTATATTGATAATAATAGAAGTAACAAATATATTTATTACAGTTCTATCGATAATAACTGCATAATATGGGTAATAATGCATGTTATATTGATGATAATAAAAGTAATACGTATATTTAATATAGTTCTAGCGATAATAACTGCATAATATGGGTAATAATGCATGTTATATTGATAATAATATAAGTAATAAGTATAATTATTACAGTTCTAGCGATAATAACTGCATTATATGGGTAATAATGCACGTTATATTGCTAATAATATAAGTAATAAGTATAATTATTACAGTTCTAGCGATAATAACTGCATTATATGGGTAATAATGCATGTTATATTGATAATAATATAAGTAATAAGTATAATTATTACAGTTCTAGCGATAATAACTGCATTATATGGGTAATAATGCACGTTATATTGCTAGTAGTATAAGTAATAAGTATAATTATTACAGTTCTAGCGATAATAACTGCATAATATGGGTAATAATGCACGTTATATTGCTAATAATATAAGTAATGAGTACAATTATTACAGTTCTAGCGATAATAACTGCATTATATGGGTAATAATGCACGTTATATTGCTAATAATATAAGTAATAAGTATAATTATTACAGTTCTAGCGATAATAACTGCATTATATGGGTAATAATGGATGTTATATTGATAATAATATAAGTAATAAGTATAATTATTACAGTTCTAACGATAATACCTCCATTATATGGGTAATAATGCATGTTATATTGATAATAATAGAAGTAACAAATATATTTATTACAGTTCTATCGATAATAACTGCATAATATGGGTAATAATGCATGTTATATTGATGATAATAGAAGTAATACGTATATTTATTATAGTTCTAGCGATAATAACTGCATAATATGGGTAATAATGCATGTTATATTGATAATAATATAAGTAATAAGTATAATTATTACAGTTCTAGCAATAATACCTCCATTATATGGGTAATAATGCATGTTATATTGATGATAATGAAAGTAATACGTATATTTATTATAGTTCTTGCGATAATAACTGCATAATATGGGTAAGAATGCATGTTATATTGAGAATAGTATAAGTAATAAGTATAATTATTACAGTTCTGGCGATAATAACTGCATTATATGGGTAACAATGCACGTGATATTGCTAATAGTATAAGTAATAAGTATAATTATTACAGTTCTAGCAATAATACCTCCATTATATGGGTGATAATGCATGTTATATTGATAATAATATAAGTAATAAGTATAATTATTACAGTTCTAGCGATAATAACTGTATTATATGGGTAATAATGCACGTTATATTGCTAACAATATAAGTAATAAGTATAATTATTACAGTTCTAGCGATAATAACTGCATTATATGGGTAAAAATGCATGTTATATTGATAATATTGGGAGTAATAAGTATATTTATTATGGTTCTAGAGATAATAACTGCATAATATGGGTAATAATGCATGTTATATTGATAATAATATAAGTAATAAGTATAATTATTACAGTTCTAGCGATAATACCTCCATTATATGGGTAATAATGCATGTTATATTGATGATAATGAAAGTAATACGTATATTTATTATAGTTCTTGCGATAATAACTGCATAATATGGGTAATAATGCATGTTATATTGAGAATAATATAAGTAATAAGTATAATGATTACAGTTCTGGCGGTAATAACTGCATTATATGGGTAATAATGCACGTTATATTGCTAATAGTATAAGTAATAAGTATAATTATTACAGTTCTTGCGATAATACCTCCATTATATGGGTAATAATGCATGTTATATTGATAATAATATAAGTAATAAGTATAATTATTACAGTTCTAGCAATAATAACTGCATTATATGGGTAATAATGCACGTTATATTGCTAATAATATAAGTAATAAGTATAATTATTACAGTTCTAGCGATAATAACTGCATTATATGGGTAATAATGCATGTTATATTGATAATAATATAAGTAATAAGTATAATTATTACAGTTCTAGCGATAATAACTGCATTATATGGGTAATAGTGCATGTTACATTGATAATATTGGGAGTAATAAGTGTATTTATGATAGTTCTAGCGATAATAACTGCATAATATGGGTAATAATGCATGTTATATTGATAATAATATAAGTAATAAGTATAATTATTACAGTTCTAGCAATAATACCTCCATTATATGGGTAATAATGCATGTTATATTGATGATAATGTTAGTGATACGTATATTTATTATAGTTCTTGCGATAATAACTGCATCATATGGGTAATAATGCATGTTATATTGAGAATAATATAAGTAATAAGTATAATTATTACAGTTCTGGCGATAATAACTGCATTATATGGGTAACAATGCACGTTACATTGCTAATAGTATAAGTAATATGTATAATTATTACAGTTCTAGCAATAATACCTCCATTATATGGGTAATAATGCATGTTATATTGATGATAATGAAAGTGATACGTATATTTATTATAGTTCTTGCGATAATAACTGCATCATATGGGTAATAATGCATGTTATATTGAGAATAATATAAGTAATAAGTATAATTATTACAGTTCTGGCGATAATAACTGCATTATATGGGTAACAATGCACGTTATATTGCTAATAGTATAAGTAATAAGTATAATTATTACAGTTCTAGCAATAATACCTCCATTATATGGGTAATAATGCATGTTATATTGATAATAATATAAGTAATAAGTATAATTATTACAGTTCTAGCGATAATAACTGCATTACATGGGTAATAATGCATGTTATATTGATAATATTGGGAGTAATAAGTATATTTATTATGGTTCTAGAGATAATACCTCCATTATATGGGTAATAATGCATGTTATATTGATAATAATATAAGTAATAAGTATAATTATTACAGTTCTAGCAATAATAACTGCATTATATGGGTAATAATGCACGTTATATTGCTAATAATATAAGTAATAAGTATAATTATTACAGTTCTAGCGATAATAACTGCATTATATGGGTAATAATGCATGTTATATTGATAATAATATAAGTAATAAGTATAATTATTACAGTTCTAGCGATAATAACTGCATTATATGGGTAATAGTGCATGTTACATTGATAATATTGGGAGTAATAAGTGTATTTATGATAGTTCTAGCGATAATAACTGCATAATATGGGTAATAATGCATGTTATATTGATAATAATATAAGTAATAAGTATAATTATTACAGTTCTAGCAATAATACCTCCATTATATGGGTAATAATGCATGTTATATTGATGATAATGATAGTGATACGTATATTTATTATAGTTCTTGCGATAATAACTGCATCATATGGGTAATAATGCATGTTATATTGAGAATAATATAAGTAATAAGTATAATTATTACAGTTCTGGCGATAATAACTGCATTATATGGGTAACAATGCACGTTACATTGCTAATAGTATAAGTAATAAGTATAATTATTACAGTTCTAGCAATAATACCTCCATTATATGGGTAATAATGCATGTTATATTGATAATAATATAAGTAATAAGTATAATTATTACAGTTCTAGCGATAATAACTGCATTACATGGGTAATAATGCATGTTATATTGATAATATTGGGAGTAATAAGTATATTTATTATGGTTCTAGAGATAATACCTCCATTATATGGGTAATAATGCATGTTATATTGGTAATAATATAAGTAATAAGTATAATTATTACAGTTCTAGCGATAATAACTGCATTATATGGGTAACAATGCACGTTATATTGCTAATAATATAAGTAATAAGTATAATTATTACAGTTCTAGCGATAATAACTGCATTATATGGGTAATAATGCATGTTATATTGATAATATCGGGAGTAATAAGTATAATTATTACAGTTCTAGCGATAATAACGGCATTATATGGGTAATAATGCATGTTATATTGATAATATCGGGAGTAATAAGAACAATTATTATAGTTCTAGCGATAATAATAGTAAAATATGGCAAATAGTGCCTGTTATATTGATAATAATAAAAGTAATAAGTATATTTATTACAGTTCTATCGATAATAACTGCATAATATGGGTAATAATGCATGTTATATTGAAGATAATAAAAGTAATACGTATATTTATTATAGTTCTAGCGATAATAACTGCATAATATGGGTAATAATGCATGTTATATTGATAATAATATAAGTAATAAGTATAATTATTACAGTTCTAGCGATAATAACTGCATTATATGGGTAATAATGCACGTTATATTGCTGACAATATAAGTAATAAGTATAATTATTACAGTTCTAGCGATAATAACTGCATTATATGGGTAAAAATGCATGTTATATTGATAATGTTGGGAGTAATAAATATATTTATTATGGTTCTAGAGATAATAACTGCATAATATGGGTAATAATGCATGTTATATTGATAATAATAGAAGTAACAAATATATTTATTACAGTTCTATCGATAATAACTGCATAATATGGGTAATAATGCATGTTATATTGATGATAATAAAAGTAATACGTATATTTATTATAGTTCTAGCGATAATAACTGCATAATATGGGTAATAATGCATGTTATATTGATAATAATATAAGTAATAAGTATAATTATTACAGTTCTAGCGATAATAACTGCATTATATGGGTAATAATGCACGTTATATTGCTAATAATATAAGTAATAAGTATAATTATTACAGTTCTAGCGATAATAACTGCATTATATGGGTAATAATGCATGTTATATTGATAATAATATAAGTAATAAGTATAATTATTACAGTTCTAGCGATAATAACTGCATTATATGGGTAATAATGCACGTTATATTGCTAGTAGTATAAGTAATAAGTATAATTATTACAGTTCTAGCGATAATAACTGCATAATATGGGTAATAATGCACGTTATATTGCTAATAATATAAGTAATGAGTACAATTATTACAGTTCTAGCGATAATAACTGCATTATATGGGTAATAATGCACGTTATATTGCTAATAATATAAGTAATAAGTATAATTATTACAGTTCTAGCGATAATAACTGCATTATATGGGTAATAATGGATGTTATATTGATAATAATATAAGTAATAAGTATAATTATTACAGTTCTAACGATAATACCTCCATTATATGGGTAATAATGCATGTTATATTGATAATAATAGAAGTAACAAATATATTTATTACAGTTCTATCGATAATAACTGCATAATATGGGTAATAATGCATGTTATATTGATGATAATAGAAGTAATACGTATATTTATTATAGTTCTAGCGATAATAACTGCATAATATGGGTAATAATGCATGTTATATTGATAATAATATAAGTAATAAGTATAATTATTACAGTTCTAGCGATAATAACTGCATTATATGGGTAATAATGCACGTTATATTGCTAACAATATAAGTAATAAGTATAATTATTACAGTTCTAGCGATAATAACTGCATTATATGGGTAAAAATGCATGTTATATTGATAATATTGGGAGTAATAAGTACATTTATTATGGTTCTAGAGATAATAACTGCATAATATGGGTAATAATGCATGTTATATTGATAATAATATAAGTAATAAGTATAATTATTACAGTTCTAGCGATAATACCTCGATTATATGGGTAATGATGCATGTTATATTGATGATAATGAAAGTAATACGTATATTTATTATAGTTCTAGCGATAATAACTGCATAATATGGGTAATAATGCATGTTATATTGAGAATAATATAAGTAATAAGTATAATTATTACAGTTCTGGCGATAATAACTGCATTATATGGGTAATAATGCACGTTATATTGCTAATAGTATAAGTAATAAGTATAATTATTACAGTTCTTGCGATAATACCTCCATTATATGGGTAATAATGCATGTTATATTGATAATAATATAAGTAATAAGTATAATTATTACAGTTCTAGCGATAATAACTGCATTATATGGGTAATAATGCACGTTATATTGCTAATAATATAAGTAATAAGTATAATTATTACAGTTCTAGCGATAATAACTGCATTATATGGGTAATAATGCATGTTATATTGAAGATAATAAAAGTAATACGTATATTTATTATAGTTCTAGCGATAATAACTGCATAATATGGGTAATAATGCATGTTATATTGATAATAATATAAGTAATAAGTATAATTATTACAGTTCTAGCGATAATAACTGCATTATATGGGTAATAATGCACGTTATATTGCTAATAATATAAGTAATAAGTATAATTATTACAGTTCTAGCGATAATAACTGCATTATATGGGTAATAATGCATGTTATATTGATAATAATATAAGTAATAAGTATAATTATTACAGTTCTAACGATAATACCTCCATTATATGGGTAATAATGCATGTTATATTGATAATAATAGAAGTAACAAATATATTAATTACAGTTCTATCGATAATAACTGCATAATATGGGTAATAATGCATGTTATATTGATGATAATAGAAGTAATACGTATATTTATTATAGTTCTAGCGATAATAACTGCATAATATGGGTAATAATGCATGTTATATTGATAATAATATAAGTAATAAGTATAATTATTACAGTTCTAGCGATAATAACTGCATTATATGGGTAATAATGCACGTTATATTGCTAACAATATAAGTAATAAGTATAATTATTACAGTTCTAGCGATAATAACTGCATTATATGGGTAAAAATGCATGTTATATTGATAATATTGGGAGTAATAAGTACATTTATTATGGTTCTAGAGATAATAACTGCATAATATGGGTAATAATGCATGTTATATTGATAATAATATAAGTAATAAGTATAATTATTACAGTTCTAGCGATAATACCTCGATTATATGGGTAATAATGCATGTTATATTGATGATAATGAAAGTAATACGTATATTTATTATAGTTCTAGCGATAATAACTGCATAATATGGGTAATAATGCATGTTATATTGAGAATAATATAAGTAATAAGTATAATTATTACAGTTCTGGCGATAATAACTGCATTATATGGGTAATAATGCACGTTATATTGCTAATAGTATAAGTAATAAGTATAATTATTACAGTTCTTGCGATAATACCTCCATTATATGGGTAATAATGCATGTTATATTGATAATAATATAAGTAATAAGTATAATTATTACAGTTCTAGCGATAATAACTGCATTATATGGGTAATAATGCACGTTATATTGCTAGTAATATAAGTAATAAGTATAATTATTACAGTTCTAGCGATAATAACTGCATTATATGGGTAATAATGCATGTTATATTGAAGATAATAAAAGTAATACGTATATTTATTATAGTTCTAGCGATAATAACTGCATAATATGGGTAATAATGCATGTTATATTGATAATAATATAAGTAATAAGTATAATTATTACAGTTCTAGCGATAATAACTGCATTATATGGGTAATAATGCACGTTATATTGCTAATAATATAAGTAATAAGTATAATTATTACAGTTCTAGCGATAATAACTGCATTATATGGGTAATAATGCATGTTATATTGATAATAATATAAGTAATAAGTATAATTATTACAGTTCTAGCGATAATAACTGCATTATATGGGTAATAATGCACGTTATATTGCTAGTAGTATAAGTAATAAGTATAACTATTACAGTTCTAGCGATAATAACTGCATAATATGGGTAATAATGCACGTTATATTGCTAATAATATAAGTAATGAGTACAATTATTACAGTTCTAGCGATAATAACTGCATTATATGGGTAATAATGCACGTTATATTGCTAATAATATAAGTAATAAGTATAATTATTACAGTTCTAGCGATAATAACTGCATTATATGGGTAATAATGCATGTTATATTGATAATAATATAAGTAATAAGTATAATTATTACAGTTCTAACGATAATACCTCCATTATATGGGTAATAATGCATGTTATATTGATAATAATAGAAGTAACAAATATATTTATTACAGTTCTATCGAGAATAACTGCATAATATGGGTAATAATGCATGTTATATTGATGATAATAAAAGTAATACGTATATTTATTATAGTTCTAGCGATAATAACTGCATAATATGGGTAATAATGCATGTTATATTGATAATAATATAAGTAATAAGTATAATTATTACAGTTCTAGCGATAATAACTGCATTATATGGGTAATAATGCACGTTATATTGCTAACAATATAAGTAATAAGTATAATTATTACAGTTCTAGCGATAATAACTGCATTATATGGGTAAAAATGCATGTTATATTGATAATATTGGGAGTAATAAGTACATTTATTATGGTTCTAGAGATAATAACTGCATAATATGGGTAATAATGCATGTTATATTGATAATAATATAAGTAATAAGTATAATTATTACAGTTCTAGCGATAATACCTTGATTATATGGGTAATAATGCATGTTATATTGATGATAATGAAAGTAATACGTATATTTATTATAGTTCTAGCGATAATAACTGCATAATATGGGTAATAATGCATGTTATATTGAGAATAATATAAGTAATAAGTATAATTATTACAGTTCTGGCGATAATAACTGCATTATATGGGTAATAATGCACGTTATATTGCTAATAATATAAGTAATAAGTATAATTATTACTGTTCTAGCGATAATAACTGCATTATATGGGTAATAATGCATGTTATATTGATAATAATATAAGTAATACGTATAATTATTACAGTTCTAGCGATAATAACTGCATTATATGGGTAATAATGCACGTTATATTGCTAGTAGTATAAGTAATAAGTATAATTATTACAGTTCTAGCGATAATAACTGCATAATATGGGTAATAATGCACGTTATATTGCTAATAATATAAGTAATGAGTACAATTATTACAGTTCTAGCGATAATAACTGCATTATATGGGTAATAATGCACGTTATATTGCTAATAATATAAGTAATGAGTACAATTATTACAGTTCTAGCGATAATAACTGCATTATATGGGTAATAATGCATGTTATATTGATAATATCGGGAGTAATAAGTATAATTATTACAGTTCTAGCGATAATAACTGCATTATATGGGTAATAATGCATGTTATATTGATAATATCGGGAGTAATAAGTACAATTATTATAGTTCTAGCGATAATAATAGTAAAATATGGCAAATTGTGCATGTTATATTGATAATAATATAAGTAGTAAGTATAATTATTACAGTTCTAGCGATAATAACTGCATTATATGGGTAATAATGCACGTTATATTGCTAACAATATAAGTAATAAGTATAATTATTACAGTTCTGGCGATAATAACTGCATTATATGGGTAAAAATGCATGTTATATTGATAATATTGGGAGTAATAAGTATATTTATTATGGTTCTAGAGATAATAACTGCATAATATGGGTAATAATGCATGTTATATTGATAATAATATAAGTAATAAGTATAGTTATTACAGTTCTAGCGATAATACCTCGATTATATGGGTAATAATGCATGTTATATTGATAATAATATAAGTAATAAGTATAATTATTACAGTTCTAGCGATAATAACTGCATTATATGGGTAATAATGCACGTTATATTGCTAATAATATAAGTAATAAGTATAATTATTACAGTTCTAGCGATAATAACTGCATTATATGGGTAATAATGCATGTTATATTGATAATAATATAAGTAATAAGTATAATTATTACAGTTCTAGCGATAATAACTGCATTATATGGGTAATAATGCACGTTATATTGCTAGTAGTATAAGTAATAAGTATAATTATTACAGTTCTAGCGATAATAACTGCATAATATGGGTAATAATGCACGTTATATTGCTAATAATATAAGTAATGAGTACAATTATTACAGTTCTAGCGATAATAACTGCATTATATGGGTAATAATGCACGTTATATTGCTAATAATATAAGTAATAAGTATAATTATTACAGTTCTAGCGATAATAACTGCATTATATGGGTAATAATGCATGTTATATTGATAATAATATAAGTAATAAGTATAATTATTACAGTTCTAACGATAATACCTCCATTATATGGGTAATAATGCATGTTATATTGATAATAATAGAAGTAACAAATATATTTATTACAGTTCTATCGATAATAACTGCATAATATGGGTAATAATGCATGTTATATTGATGATAATAAAAGTAATACGTATATTTATTATAGTTCTAGCGATAATAACTGCATAATATGGGTAATAATGCATGTTATATTGATAATAATATAAGTAATAAGTATAATTATGACAGTTCTAGCGATAATAACTGCATTATATGGGTAATAATGCATGTTATATTGAGAATAATATAAGTAATAAGTATAATTATTACAGTTCTGGCGATAATAACTGCATTATATGGGTAATAATGCACGTTATATTGCTAATAGTATAAGTAATAAGTATAATTATTACAGTTCTTGCGATAATACCTCCATTATATGGGTAATAATGCATGTTATATTGATAATAATATAAGTAATAAGTATAATTATTACAGTTCTAGCGATAATAACTGCATTATATGGGTAATAATGCACGTTATATTGCTAATAATATAAGTAATAAGTATAATCATTACAGTTCTAGCGATAATAACTACATTATATGGGTAATAATGCATGTTATATTGATTATAATATAAGTAATAAGTATAATTATTACAGTTCTAGCGATAATAACTGCATTATATGGGTAATAATGCACGTTATATTGCTAGTAGTATAAGTAATAAGTATAATTATTACAGTTCTAGCGATAATAACTGCATAATATGGGTAATAATGCACGTTATATTGCTAATAATATAAGTAATGAGTACAATTATTACAGTTCTAGCGATAATAACTGCATTATATGGGTAATAATGCACGTTATATTGCTAATAATATAAGTAATGAGTACAATTATTACAGTTCTAGCGATAATAACTGCATTATATGGGTAATAATGCACGTTATATTGCTAATAATATAAGTAATAAGTATAATTATTACAGTTCTAGCGATAATAACTGCATTATATGGGTAATAATGCATGTTATATTGATAATAATATAAGTAATAAGTATAATTATTACAGTTCTAACGATAATACCTCCATTATATGTGTAATAATGCATGTTATATTGATAATAATAGAAGTAACAAATATATTTATTACAGTTCTATCGATAATAACTGCATAATATGGGTAATAATGCATGAAATATTGATGATAATAGAAGTAATACGTATATTTATTATAGTTCTAGCGATAATAACTGCATAATATGGGTAATAATGCATGTTATATTGATAATAATATAAGTAATAAGTATAATTATTACAGTTCTAGCGATAATAACTGCATTATATGGGTAATAATGCACGTTATATTGCTAACAATATAAGTAATAAGTATAATTATTACAGTTCTAGCGATAATAACTGCATTATATGGGTAAAAATGCATGTTATATTGATAATATTGGGAGTAATAAGTACATTTATTATGGTTCTAGAGATAATAACTGCATAATATGGGTAATAATGCATGTTATATTGATAATAATATAAGTAATAAGTATAATTATTACAGTTCTAGCGATAATACCTCGATTATATGGGTAATAATGCATGTTATATTGATGATAATGAAAGTAATACGTATATTTATTATAGTTCTAGCGATAATAACTGCATAATATGGGTAATAATGCATGTTATATTGAGAATAATATAAGTAATAAGTATAATTATTACAGTTCTGGCGATAATAACTGCATTATATGGGTAATAATGCACGTTATATTGCTAATAGTATAAGTAATAAGTATAATTCTTACAGTTCTTGCGATAATACCTCCATTATATGGGTAATAATGCATGTTATATTGATAATAATATAAGTAATAAGTATAATTATTACAGTTCTAGCGATAATAACTGCATTATATGGGTAATAATGCACGTTATATTGCTAATAATATAAGTAATAAGTATAATTATTACAGTTCTAGCGATAATAACTGCATTATATGGGTAATAATGCACGTTATATTGCTAATAGTATAAGTAATAAGTATAATTATTACAGTTCTTGCGATAATACCTCCATTATATGGGTAATAATGCATGTTATATTGATAATAATATAAGTAATAAGTATAATTATTACAGTTCTAGCGATAATAACTGCATTATATGGGTAATAATGCACGTTATATTGCTAATAATATAAGTAATAAGTATAATTATTACAGTTCTAGCGATAATAACTGCATTATATGGGTAATAATGCATGTTATATTGAAGATAATAAAAGTAATACGTATATTTATTATAGTTCTAGCGATAATAACTGCATAATATGGGTAATAATGCATGTTATATTGATAATAATATAAGTAGTAAGTATAATTATTACAGTTCTAGCGATAATAACTGCATTATATGGGTAATAATGCACGTTATATTGCTAATAATATAAGTAATAAGTATAATTATTACAGTTCTAGCGATAATAACTGCATTATATGGGTAATAATGCATGTTATATTGATAATAATATAAGTAATAAGTATAATTATTACAGTTCTAGCGATAATAACTGCATTATATGGGTAATAATGCACGTTATATTGCTAGTAGTATAAGTAATAAGTATAACTATTACAGTTCTAGCGATAATAACTGCATAATATGGGTAATAATGCACGTTATATTGCTAATAATATAAGTAATGAGTACAATTATTACAGTTCTAGCGATAATAACTGCATTATATGGGTAATAATGCACGTTATATTGCTAATAATATAAGTAATAAGTATAATTATTACAGTTCTAGCGATAATAACTGCATTATATGGGTAATAATGCATGTTATATTGATAACAATATAAGTAATAAGTATAATTATTACAGTTCTAACGATAATACCTCCATTATATGGGTAATAATGCATGTTATATTGATAATAATGGAAGTAACAAATATATTTATTACAGTTCTATCGATAATAACTGCATAATATGGGTAATAATGCATGTTATATTGATGATAATAAAAGTAATACGTATATTTATTATAGTTCTAGCGATAATAACTGCATAATATGGGTAATAATGCATGTTATATTGATAATAATATAAGTAATAAGTATAATTATTACAGTTCTAGCGATAATAACTGCATTATATGGGTAATAATGCACGTTATATTGCTAACAATATAAGTAATAAGTATAATTATTACAGTTCTAGCGATAATACCTCGATTATATGGGTAATAATGCATGTTATATTGATGATAATGAAAGTAATACGTATATTTATTATAGTTCTAGCGATAATAACTGCATAATATGGGTAATAATGCATGTTATATTGAGAATAATATAAGTAATAAGTATAATTATTACAGTTCTGGCGATAATAACTGCATTATATGGGTAATAATGCACGTTATATTGCTAATAGTATAAGTAATAAGTATAATTATTACAGTTCTTGCGATAATACCTCCATTATATGGGTAATAATGCATGTTATATTGATAATAATATAAGTAATAAGTATAATTATTACAGTTCTAGCGATAATAACTGCATTATATGGGTAATAATGCACGTTATATTGCTAATAATATAAGTAATAAGTATAATCATTACAGTTCTAGCGATAATAACTGCATTATATGGGTAATAATGCATGTTATATTGATAATAATATAAGTAATAAGTATAATTATTACAGTTCTAGCGATAATAACTGCATTATATGGGTACTAATGCACGTTATATTGCTAGTAGTATAAGTAATAAGTATAATTATTACAGTTCTAGCGATAATAACTGCATAATATGGGTAATAATGCACGTTATATTGCTAATAATATAAGTAATGAGTACAATTATTACAGTTCTAGCGATAATAACTGCATTATATGGGTAATAATGCACGTTATATTGCTAATAATATAAGTAATGAGTACAATTATTACAGTTCTAGCGATAATAACTGCATTATATGGGTAATAATGCACGTTATATTGCTAATAATATAAGTAATAAGTATAATTATTACAGTTCTAGCGATAATAACTGCATTATATGGGTAATAATGCATGTTATATTGATAATAATATAAGTAATAAGTATAATTATTACAGTTCTAACGATAATACCTCCATTATATGGGTAATAATGCATGTTATATTGATAATAATAGAAGTAACAAATATATTTATTACAGTTCTATCGATAATAACTGCATAATATGGGTAATAATGCATGTTATATTGATGATAATAGAAGTAATACGTATATTTATTATAGTTCTAGCGATAATAACTGCATAATATGGGTAATAATGCATGTTATATTGATAATAATATAAGTAATAAGTATAATTATTACAGTTCTAGCGATAATACCTCGATTATATGGGTAATAATGCATGTTATATTGATGATAATGAAAGTAATACGTATATTTATTATAGTTCTAGCGATAATAACTGCATAATATGGGTAATAATGCATGTTATATTGAGAATAATATAAGTAATAAGTATAATTATTACAGTTCTGGCGATAATAACTGCATTATATGGGTAATAATGCACGTTATATTGCTAATAATATAAGTAATAAGTATAATTATTACTGTTCTAGCGATAATAACTGCATTATATGGGTAATAATGCATGTTATATTGATAATAATATAAGTAATACGTATAATTATTACAGTTCTAGCGATAATAACTGCATTATATGGGTAATAATGCACGTTATATTGCTAGTAGTATAAGTAATAAGTATAATTATTACAGTTCTAGCGATAATAACTGCATAATATGGGTAATAATGCACGTTATATTGCTAATAATATAAGTAATGAGTACAATTATTACAGTTCTAGCGATAATAACTGCATTATATGGGTAATAATGCACGTTATATTGCTAATAATATAAGTAATGAGTACAATTATTACAGTTCTAGCGATAATAACTGCATTATATGGGTAATAATGCATGTTATATTGATAATATCGGGAGTAATAAGTATAATTATTACAGTTCTAGCGATAATAACTGCATTATATGGGTAATAATGCATGTTATATTGATAATATCGGGAGTAATAAGTACAATTATTATAGTTCTAGCGATAATAATAGTAAAATATGGCAAATTGTGCATGTTATATTGATAATAATATAAGTAGTAAGTATAATTATTACAGTTCTAGCGATAATAACTGCATTATATGGGTAATAATGCACGTTATATTGCTAACAATATAAGTAATAAGTATAATTATTACAGTTCTGGCGATAATAACTGCATTATATGGGTAAAAATGCATGTTATATTGATAATATTGGGAGTAATAAGTATATTTATTATGGTTCTAGAGATAATAACTGCATAATATGGGTAATAATGCATGTTATATTGATAATAATATAAGTAATAAGTATAGTTATTACAGTTCTAGCGATAATACCTCGATTATATGGGTAATAATGCATGTTATATTGATAATAATATAAGTAATAAGTATAATTATTACAGTTCTAGCGATAATAACTGCATTATATGGGTAATAATGCACGTTATATTGCTAATAATATAAGTAATAAGTATAATTATTACAGTTCTAGCGATAATAACTGCATTATATGGGTAATAATGCATGTTATATTGATAATAATATAAGTAATAAGTATAATTATTACAGTTCTAGCGATAATAACTGCATTATATGGGTAATAATGCACGTTATATTGCTAGTAGTATAAGTAATAAGTATAATTATTACAGTTCTAGCGATAGTAACTGCATAATATGGGTAATAATGCACGTTATATTGCTAATAATATAAGTAATGAGTACAATTATTACAGTTCTAGCGATAATAACTGCATTATATGGGTAATAATGCACGTTATATTGCTAATAATATAAGTAATAAGTATAATTATTACAGTTCTAGCGATAATAACTGCATTATATGGGTAATAATGCATGTTATATTGATAATAATATAAGTAATAAGTATAATTATTACAGTTCTAACGATAATACCTCCATTATATGGGTAATAATGCATGTTATATTGATAATAATAGAAGTAACAAATATATTTATTACAGTTCTATCGATAATAACTGCATAATATGGGTAATAATGCATGTTATATTGATGATAATAAAAGTAATACGTATATTTATTATAGTTCTAGCGATAATAACTGCATAATATGGGTAATAATGCATGTTATATTGATAATAATATAAGTAATAAGTATAATTATTACAGTTCTAGCGATAATAACTGCATTATATGGGTAATAATGCATGTTATATTGAGAATAATATAAGTAATAAGTATAATTATTACAGTTCTGGCGATAATAACTGCATTATATGGGTAATAATGCACGTTATATTGCTAATAGTATAAGTAATAAGTATAATTATTACAGTTCTTGCGATAATACCTCCATTATATGGGTAATAATGCATGTTATATTGATAATAATATAAGTAATAAGTATAATTATTACAGTTCTAGCGATAATAACTGCATTATATGGGTAATAATGCACGTTATATTGCTAATAATATAAGTAATAAGTATAATCATTACAGTTCTAGCGATAATAACTGCATTATATGGGTAATAATGCATGTTATATTGATTATAATATAAGTAATAAGTATAATTATTACAGTTCTAGCGATAATAACTGCATTATATGGGTAATAATGCACGTTATATTGCTAGTAGTATAAGTAATAAGTATAATTATTACAGTTCTAGCGATAATAACTGCATAATATGGGTAATAATGCACGTTATATTGCTAATAATATAAGTAATGAGTACAATTATTACAGTTCTAGCGATAATAACTGCATTATATGGGTAATAATGCACGTTATATTGCTAATAATATAAGTAATGAGTACAATTATTACAGTTCTAGCGATAATAACTGCATTATATGGGTAATAATGCACGTTATATTGCTAATAATATAAGTAATAAGTATAATTATTACAGTTCTAGCGATAATAACTGCATTATATGGGTAATAATGCATGTTATATTGATAATAATATAAGTAATAAGTATAATTATTACAGTTCTAACGATAATACCTCCATTATATGTGTAATAATGCATGTTATATTGATAATAATAGAAGTAACAAATATATTTATTACAGTTCTATCGATAATAACTGCATAATATGGGTAATAATGCATGAAATATTGATGATAATAGAAGTAATACGTATATTTATTATAGTTCTAGCGATAATAACTGCATAATATGGGTAATAATGCATGTTATATTGATAATAATATAAGTAATAAGTATAATTATTACAGTTCTAGCGATAATAACTGCATTATATGGGTAATAATGCACGTTATATTGCTAACAATATAAGTAATAAGTATAATTATTACAGTTCTAGCGATAATAACTGCATTATATGGGTAAAAATGCATGTTATATTGATAATATTGGGAGTAATAAGTACATTTATTATGGTTCTAGAGATAATAACTGCATAATATGGGTAATAATGCATGTTATATTGATAATAATATAAGTAATAAGTATAATTATTACAGTTCTAGCGATAATACCTCGATTATATGGGTAATAATGCATGTTATATTGATGATAATGAAAGTAATACGTATATTTATTATAGTTCTAGCGATAATAACTGCATAATATGGGTAATAATGCATGTTATATTGAGAATAATATAAGTAATAAGTATAATTATTACAGTTCTGGCGATAATAACTGCATTATATGGGTAATAATGCACGTTATATTGCTAATAGTATAAGTAATAAGTATAATTATTACAGTTCTTGCGATAATACCTCCATTATATGGGTAATAATGCATGTTATATTGATAATAATATAAGTAATAAGTATAATTATTACAGTTCTAGCGATAATAACTGCATTATATGGGTAATAATGCACGTTATATTGCTAATAATATAAGTAATAAGTATAATTATTACAGTTCTAGCGATAATAACTGCATTATATGGGTAATAATGCACGTTATATTGCTAATAGTATAAGTAATAAGTATAATTATTACAGTTCTTGCGATAATACCTCCATTATATGGGTAATAATGCATGTTATATTGATAATAATATAAGTAATAAGTATAATTATTACAGTTCTAGCGATAATAACTGCATTATATGGGTAATAATGCACGTTATATTGCTAATAATATAAGTAATAAGTATAATTATTACAGTTCTAGCGATAATAACTGCATTATATGGGTAATAATGCATGTTATATTGAAGATAATAAAAGTAATACGTATATTTATTATAGTTCTAGCGATAATAACTGCATAATATGGGTAATAATGCATGTTATATTGATAATAATATAAGTAATAAGTATAATTATTACAGTTCTAGCGATAATAACTGCATTATATGGGTAATAATGCACGTTATATTGCTAATAATATAAGTAATAAGTATAATTATTACAGTTCTAGCGATAATAACTGCATTATATGGGTAATAATGCATGTTATATTGATAATAATATAAGTAATAAGTATAATTATTACAGTTCTAGCGATAATAACTGCATTATATGGGTAATAATGCACGTTATATTGCTAGTAGTATAAGTAATAAGTATAACTATTACAGTTCTAGCGATAATAACTGCATAATATGGGTAATAATGCACGTTATATTGCTAATAATATAAGTAATGAGTACAATTATTACAGTTCTAGCGATAATAACTGCATTATATGGGTAATAATGCACGTTATATTGCTAATAATATAAGTAATAAGTATAATTATTACAGTTCTAGCGATAATAACTGCATTATATGGGTAATAATGCATGTTATATTGATAATAATATAAGTAATAAGTATAATTATTACAGTTCTAACGATAATACCTCCATTATATGGGTAATAATGCATGTTATATTGATAATAATGGAAGTAACAAATATATTTATTACAGTTCTATCGATAATAACTGCATAATATGGGTAATAATGCATGTTATATTGATGATAATAAAAGTAATACGTATATTTATTATAGTTCTAGCGATAATAACTGCATAATATGGGTAATAATGCATGTTATATTGATAATAATATAAGTAATAAGTATAATTATTACAGTTCTAGCGATAATAACTGCATTATATGGGTAATAATGCACGTTATATTGCTAACAATATAAGTAATAAGTATAATTATTACAGTTCTAGCGATAATACCTCGATTATATGGGTAATAATGCATGTTATATTGATGATAATGAAAGTAATACGTATATTTATTATAGTTCTAGCGATAATAACTGCATAATATGGGTAATAATGCATGTTATATTGAGAATAATATAAGTAATAAGTATAATTATTACAGTTCTGGCGATAATAACTGCATTATATGGGTAATAATGCACGTTATATTGCTAATAGTATAAGTAATAAGTATAATTATTACAGTTCTTGCGATAATACCTCCATTATATGGGTAATAATGCATGTTATATTGATAATAATATAAGTAATAAGTATAATTATTACAGTTCTAGCGATAATAACTGCATTATATGGGTAATAATGCACGTTATATTGCTAATAATATAAGTAATAAGTATAATCATTACAGTTCTAGCGATAATAACTGCATTATATGGGTAATAATGCATGTTATATTGATAATAATATAAGTAATAAGTATAATTATTACAGTTCTAGCGATAATAACTGCATTATATGGGTAATAATGCACGTTATATTGCTAGTAGTATAAGTAATAAGTATAATTATTACAGTTCTAGCGATAATAACTGCATAATATGGGTAATAATGCACGTTATATTGCTAATAATATAAGTAATGAGTACAATTATTACAGTTCTAGCGATAATAACTGCATTATATGGGTAATAATGCACGTTATATTGCTAATAATATAAGTAATGAGTACAATTATTACAGTTCTAGCGATAATAACTGCATTATATGGGTAATAATGCACGTTATATTGCTAATAATATAAGTAATAAGTATAATTATTACAGTTCTAGCGATAATAACTGCATTATATGGGTAATAATGCATGTTATATTGATAATAATATAAGTAATAAGTATAATTATTACAGTTCTAACGATAATACCTCCATTATATGGGTAATAATGCATGTTATATTGATAATAATAGAAGTAACAAATATATTTATTACAGTTCTATCGATAATAACTGCATAATATGGGTAATAATGCATGTTATATTGATGATAATAGAAGTAATACGTATATTTATTATAGTTGTAGCGATAATAACTGCATAATATGGGTAATAATGCATGTTATATTGATAATAATATAAGTAATAAGTATAATTATTACAGTTCTGGCGATAATAACTGCATTATATGGGTAATAATGCACGTTATATTGCTAATAGTATAAGTAATAAGTATAATTATTACAGTTCTTGCGATAATACCTCCATTATATGGGTAATAATGCATGTTATATTGATAATAATAGAAGTAACAAATATATTTATTACAGTTCTATCGATAATAACTGCATAATATGGGTAATAATGCATGTTATATTGATGATAATAGAAGTAATACGTATATTTATTATAGTTCTAGCGATAATAACTGCATAATATGGGTAATAATGCATGTTATATTGATAATAATATAAGTAATAAGTATAATTATTACAGTTCTAGCGATAATAACTGCATTATATGGGTAATAATGCACGTTATATTGCTAACAATATAAGTAATAAGTATAATTATTACAGTTCTAGCGATAATAACTGCATTATATGGGTAAAAATGCATGTTATATTGATAATATTGGGAGTAATAAGTACATTTATTATGGTTCTAGAGATAATAACTGCATAATATGGGTAATAATGCATGTTATATTGATAATAATATAAGTAATAAGTATAATTATTACAGTTCTAGCGATAATACCTCGATTATATGGGTAATAATGCATGTTATATTGATGATAATGAAAGTAATACGTATATTTATTATAGTTCTAGCGATAATAACTGCATAATATGGGTAATAATGCATGTTATATTGAGAATAATATAAGTAATAAGTATAATTATTACAGTTCTGGCGATAATAACTGCATTATATGGGTAATAATGCACGTTATATTGCTAATAGTATAAGTAATAAGTATAATTATTACAGTTCTTGCGATAATACCTCCATTATATGGGTAATAATGCATGTTATATTGATAATAATATAAGTAATAAGTATAATTATTACAGTTCTAGCGATAATAACTGCATTATATGGGTAATAATGCACGTTATATTGCTAATAATATAAGTAATAAGTATAATTATTACAGTTCTAGCGATAATAACTGCATTATATGGGTAATAATGCACGTTATATTGCTAATAGTATAAGTAATAAGTATAATTATTACAGTTCTTGCGATAATACCTCCATTATATGGGTAATAATGCATGTTATATTGATAATAATATAAGTAATAAGTATAATTATTACAGTTCTAGCGATAATAACTGCATTATATGGGTAATAATGCACGTTATATTGCTAATAATATAAGTAATAAGTATAATTATTACAGTTCTAGCGATAATAACTGCATTATATGGGTAATAATGCATGTTATATTGAAGATAATAAAAGTAATACGTATATTTATTATAGTTCTAGCGATAATAACTGCATAATATGGGTAATAATGCATGTTATATTGATAATAATATAAGTAATAAGTATAATTATTACAGTTCTAGCGATAATAACTGCATTATATGGGTAATAATGCACGTTATATTGCTAATAATATAAGTAATAAGTATAATTATTACAGTTCTAGCGATAATAACTGCATTATATGGGTAATAATGCATGTTATATTGATAATAATATAAGTAATAAGTATAATTATTACAGTTCTAGCGATAATACCTCGATTATATGGGTAATAATGCATGTTATATTGATGATAATGAAAGTAATACGTATATTTATTATAGTTCTAGCGATAATAACTGCATAATATGGGTAATAATGCATGTTATATTGAGAATAATATAAGTAATAAGTATAATTATTACAGTTCTAGCGATAATAACTGCATAATATGGGTAATAATGCACGTTATATTGCTAATAATATAAGTAATGAGTACAATTATTACAGTTCTAGCGATAATAACTGCATTATATGGGTAATAATGCACGTTATATTGCTAATAATATAAGTAATGAGTACAATTATTACAGTTCTAGCGATAATAACTGCATTATATGGGTAATAATGCACGTTATATTGCTAATAATATAAGTAATAAGTATAATTATTACAGTTCTAGCGATAATAACTGCATTATATGGGTAATAATGCATGTTATATTGATAATAATATAAGTAATAAGTATAATTATTACAGTTCTAACGATAATACCTCCATTATATGGGTAATAATGCATGTTATATTGATAATAATAGAAGTAACAAATATATTTATTACAGTTCTATCGATAATAACTGCATAATATGGGTAATAATGCATGTTATATTGATGATAATAGAAGTAATACGTATATTTATTATAGTTCTAGCGATAATAACTGCATAATATGGGTAATAATGCATGTTATATTGATAATAATATAAGTAATAAGTATAATTATTACAGTTCTAGCGATAATAACTGCATTATATGGGTAATAATGCACGTTATATTGCTAACAATATAAGTAATAAGTATAATTATTACAGTTCTAGCGATAATAACTGCATTATATGGGTAAAAATGCATGTTATATTGATAATATTGGGAGTAATAAGTACATTTATTATGGTTCTAGAGATAATAACTGCATAATATGGGTAATAATGCATGTTATATTGATAATAATATAAGTAATAAGTATAATTATTACAGTTCTAGCGATAATACCTCGATTATATGGGTAATAATGCATGTTATATTGATGATAATGAAAGTAATACGTATATTTATTATAGTTCTAGCGATAATAACTGCATAATATGGGTAATAATGCATGTTATATTGAGAATAATATAAGTAATAAGTATAATTATTACAGTTCTGGCGATAATAACTGCATTATATGGGTAATAATGCACGTTATATTGCTAATAGTATAAGTAATAAGTATAATTATTACAGTTCTTGCGATAATACCTCCATTATATGGGTAATAATGCATGTTATATTGATAATAATATAAGTAATAAGTATAATTATTACAGTTCTAGCGATAATAACTGCATTATATGGGTAATAATGCACGTTATATTGCTAATAATATAAGTAATAAGTATAATTATTACAGTTCTAGCGATAATAACTGCATTATATGGGTAATAATGCACGTTATATTGCTAATAGTATAAGTAATAAGTATAATTATTACAGTTCTTGCGATAATACCTCCATTATATGGGTAATAATGCATGTTATATTGATAATAATATAAGTAATAAGTATAATTATTACAGTTCTAGCGATAATAACTGCATTATATGGGTAATAATGCACGTTATATTGCTAATAATATAAGTAATAAGTATAATTATTACAGTTCTAGCAATAATAACTGCATTATATGGGTAATAATGCATGTTATATTGAAGATAATAAAAGTAATACGTATATTTATTATAGTTCAAGCGATAATAACTGCATAATATGGGTAATAATGCATGTTATATTGATAATAATATAAGTAATAAGTATAATTATTACAGTTCTAGCGATAATAACTGCATTATATGGGTAATAATGCACGTTATATTGCTAATAATATAAGTAATAAGTATAATTATTACAGTTCTAGCGATAATAACTGCATTATATGGGTAATAATGCATGTTATATTGATAATAATATAAGTAATAAGTATAATTATTACAGTTCTAGCGATAATAACTGCATTATATGGGTAATAATGCACGTTATATTGCTAGTAGTATAAGTAATAAGTATAACTATTACAGTTCTAGCGATAATAACTGCATAATATGGGTAATAATGCACGTTATATTGCTAATAATATAAGTAATGAGTACAATTATTACAGTTCTAGCGATAATAACTGCATTATATGGGTAATAATGCACGTTATATTGCTAATAATATAAGTAATAAGTATAATTATTACAGTTCTAGCGATAATAACTGCATTATATGGGTAATAATGCATGTTATATTGATAATAATATAAGTAATAAGTATAATTATTACAGTTCTAACGATAATACCTCCATTATATGGGTAATAATGCATGTTATATTGATAATAATAGAAGTAACAAATATATTTATTACAGTTCTATCGATAATAACTGCATAATATGGGTAATAATGCATGTTATATTGATGATAATAAAAGTAATACGTATATTTATTATAGTTCTAGCGATAATAACTGCATAATATGGGTAATAATGCATGTTATATTGATAATAATATAAGTAATAAGTATAATTATTACAGTTCTAGCGATAATAACTGCATAATATGGGTAATAATGCACGTTATATTGCTAACAATATAAGTAATAAGTATAATTATTACAGTTCTAGCGATAATAACTGCATTATATGGGTAAAAATGCATGTTATATTGATAATATTGGGAGTAATAAGTACATTTATTATGGTTCTAGAGATAATAACTGCATAATATGGGTAATAATGCATGTTATATTGATAAAAATATAAGTAATAAGTATAATTATTACAGTTCTAGCGATAATACCTCGATTATATGGGTAATAATGCATGTTATATTGATGATAATGAAAGTAATACGTATATTTATTATAGTTCTAGCGATAATAACTGCATAATATGGGTAATAATGCATGTTATATTGAGAATAATATAAGTAATAAGTATAATTATTACAGTTCTGGCGATAATAACTGCATTATATGGGTAATAATGCACGTTATATTGCTAATAGTATAAGTAATAAGTATAATTATTACAGTTCTTGCGATAATACCTCCATTATATGGGTAATAATGCATGTTATATTGATAATAATATTAGTAATAAGTATAATTATTACAGTTCTAGCGATAATAACTGCATTATATGGGTAATAATGCACGTTATATTGCTAATAATATAAGTAATAAGTATAATTATTACAGTTCTAGCGATAATAACTGCATTATATGGGTAGTAATGCATGTTATATTGATAATAATATAAGTAATAAGTATAATTATTACAGTTCTAGCGATAATAACTGCATTATATGGGTAATAATGCACGTTATATTGCTAGTAGTATAAGTAATAAGTATAATTATTACAGTTCTAGCGATAATAACTGCATAATATGGGTAATAATGCACGTTATATTGCTAATAATATAAGTAATGAGTACAATTATTACAGTTCTAGCGATAATAACTGCACTATATGGGTAATAATGCACGTTATATTGCTAATAATATAAGTAATGAGTACAATTATTACAGTTCTAGCGATAATAACTGCATTATATGGGTAATAATGCACGTTATATTGCTAATAATATAAGTAATAAGTATAATTATTACAGTTCTAGCGATAATAACTGCATTATATGGGTAATAATGCATGTTATATTGATAATAATATAAGTAATAAGTATAATTATTACAGTTCTAACGATAATACCTCCATTATATGGGTAATAATGCATGTTATATTGATAATAATAGAAGTAACAAATATATTTATTACAGTTCTATCGATAATAACTGCATAATATGGGTAATAATGCATGTTATATTGATGATAATAGAAGTAATACGTATATTTATTATAGTTCTAGCGATAATAACTGCATAATATGGGTAATAATGCATGTTATATTGATAATAATATAAGTAATAAGTATAATTATTACAGTTCTAGCGATAATAACTGCATTATATGGGTAAAAATGCATGTTATATTGATAATATTGGGAGTAATAAGTACATTTATTATGGTTCTAGAGATAATAACTGCATAATATGGGTAATAATGCATGTTATATTGATAATAATATAAGTAATAAGTAAAATTATTACAGTTCTAGCGATAATACCTCGATTATATGGGTAATAATGCATGTTATATTGATGATAATGAAAGTAATACGTATATTTATTATAGTTCTAGCGATAATAACTGCATAATATGGGTAATAATGCATGTTATATTGAGAATAATATAAGTAATAAGTATAATTATTACAGTTCTGGCGATAATAACTGCATTATATGGGTAATAATGCACGTTATATTGCTAATAGTATAAGTAATAAGTATAATTATTACAGTTCTTGCGATAATACCTCCATTATATGGGTAATAATGCATGTTATATTGATAATAATATTAGTAATAAGTATAATTATTACAGTTCTAGCGATAATAACTGCATTATATGGGTAATAATGCACGTTATATTGCTAATAATATAAGTAATAAGTATAATTATTACAGTTCTAGCGATAATAACTGCATTATATGGGTAGTAATGCATGTTATATTGATAATAATATAAGTAATAAGTATAATTATTACAGTTCTAGCGATAATAACTGCATTATATGGGTAATAATGCACGTTATATTGCTAGTAGTATAAGTAATAAGTATAATTATTACAGTTCTAGCGATAATAACTGCATAATATGGGTAATAATGCACGTTATATTGCTAATAATATAAGTAATGAGTACAATTATTACAGTTCTAGCGATAATAACTGCACTATATGGGTAATAATGCACGTTATATTGCTAATAATATAAGTAATGAGTACAATTATTACAGTTCTAGCGATAATAACTGCATTATATGGGTAATAATGCACGTTATATTGCTAATAATATAAGTAATAAGTATAATTATTACAGTTCTAGCGATAATAACTGCATTATATGGGTAATAATGCATGTTATATTGATAATAATATAAGTAATAAGTATAATTATTACAGTTCTAACGATAATACCTCCATTATATGGGTAATAATGCATGTTATATTGATAATAATAGAAGTAACAAATATATTTATTACAGTTCTATCGATAATAACTGCATAATATGGGTAATAATGCATGTTATATTGATGATAATAGAAGTAATACGTATATTTATTATAGTTCTAGCGATAATAACTGCATAATATGGGTAATAATGCATGTTATATTGATAATAATATAAGTAATAAGTATAATTATTACAGTTCTAGCGATAATAACTGCATTATATGGGTAAAAATGCATGTTATATTGATAATATTGGGAGTAATAAGTACATTTATTATGGTTCTAGAGATAATAACTGCATAATATGGGTAATAATGCATGTTATATTGATAATAATATAAGTAATAAGTATAATTATTACAGTTCTAGCGATAATACCTCGATTATATGGGTAATAATGCATGTTATATTGATGATAATGAAAGTAATACGTATATTTATTATAGTTCTAGCGATAATAACTGCATAATATGGGTAATAATGCATGTTATATTGAGAATAATATAAGTAATAAGTATAATTATTACAGTTCTGGCGATAATAACTGCATTATATGGGTAATAATGCACGTTATATTGCTAGTAGTATAAGTAATAAGTATAATTATTACAGTTCTAGCGATAATACCTCCATTATATGGGTAATAATGCATGTTATATTGATAATAATATTAGTAATAAGTATAATTATTACAGTTCTAGCGATAATAACTGCATTATATGGGTAATAATGCACGTTATATTGCTAATAATATAAGTAATAAGTATAATTATTACAGTTCTAGCGATAATAACTGCATTATATGGGTAGTAATGCATGTTATATTGATAATAATATAAGTAATAAGTATAATTATTACAGTTCTAGCGATAATAACTGCATTATATGGGTAATAATGCACGTTATATTGCTAGTAGTATAAGTAATAAGTATAATTATTACAGTTCTAGCGATAATAACTGCATAATATGGGTAATAATGCACGTTATATTGCTAATAATATAAGTAATGAGTACAATTATTACAGTTCTAGCGATAATAACTGCACTATATGGGTAATAATGCACGTTATATTGCTAATAATATAAGTAATGAGTACAATTATTACAGTTCTAGCGATAATAACTGCATTATATGGGTAATAATGCACGTTATATTGCTAATAATATAAGTAATAAGTATAATTATTACAGTTCTAGCGATAATAACTGCATTATATGGGTAATAATGCATGTTATATTGATAATAATATAAGTAATAAGTATAATTATTACAGTTCTAACGATAATACCTCCATTATATGGGTAATAATGCATGTTATATTGATAATAATAGAAGTAACAAATATATTTATTACAGTTCTATCGATAATAACTGCATAATATGGGTAATAATGCATGTTATATTGATGATAATAAAAGTAATACGTATATTTATTATAGTTCTAGCGATAATAACTGCATAATATGGGTAATAATGCATGTTATATTGATAATAATATAAGTAATAAGTATAATTATTACAGTTCTAGCGATAATAACTGCATTATATGGGTAATAATGCACGTTATATTGCTAACAATATAAGTAATAAGTATAATTATTACAGTTCTAGCGATAATAACTGCATTATATGGGTAAAAATGCATGTTATATTGATAATATTGGGAGTAATAAGTACATTTATTATGGTTCTAGAGATAATAACTGCATAATATGGGTAATAATGCATGTTATATTGATAATAATATAAGTAATAAGTATAATTATTACAGTTCTAGCGATAATACCTCGATTATATGGGTAATAATGCATGTTATATTGATGATAATGAAAGTAATACGTATATTTATTATAGTTCTAGCGATAATAACTGCATAATATGGGTAATAATGCATGTTATATTGAGAATAATATAAGTAATAAGTATAATTATTACAGTTCTGGCGATAATAACTGCATTATATGGGTAATAATGCACGTTATATTGCTAATAGTATAAGTAATAAGTATAATTATTACAGTTCTTGCGATAATACCTCCATTATATGGGTAATAATGCATGTTATATTGATAATAATATAAGTAATAAGTATAATTATTACAGTTCTAGCGATAATAACTGCATTATATGGGTAATAATGCACGTTATATTGCTAATAATATAAGTAATAAGTATAATTATTACTGTTCTAGCGATAATAACTGCATTATATGGGTAATAATGCATGTTATATTGATAATAATATAAGTAATAAGTATAATTATTACAGTTCTAGCGATAATAGCTGCATTATATGGGTAATAATGCACGTTATATTGCTAGTAGTATAAGTAATAAGTATAATTATTACAGTTCTAGCGATAATAACTGCATAATATGGGTAATAATGCACGTTATATTGCTAATAATATAAGTAATGAGTACAATTATTACAGTTCTAGCGATAATAACTGCATTATATGGGTAATAATGCACGTTATATTGCTAATAATATAAGTAATGAGTACAATTATTACAGTTCTAGCGATAATAACTGCATTATATGGGTAATAATGCACGTTATATTGCTAATAATATAAGTAATGAGTACAATTATTACAGTTCTAGCGATAATAACTGCATTATATGGGTAATAATGCATGTTATATTGATAATATCGGGAGTAATAAGTACAATTATTATAGTTCTAGCGATAATAATAGTAAAATATGGCAAATAGTGCATGTTATATTGATAATAATAAAAGTAATAAGTATATTTATTACAGTTCTATCGATAATAACTGCATAATATGGGTAATAATGCATGTTATATTGAAGATAATAAAAGTAATACGTATATTTATTATAGTTCTAGCGATAATAACTGCATAATATGGGTAATAATGCATGTTATATTGATAATAATAGAAGTAACAAATATATTTATTACAGTTCTATCGCTAATAACTGCATAATATGGGTAATAATGCATGTTATATTGATGATAATAAAAGTAATACGTATATTTATTATAGTTCTAGCGATAATAACTGCATAATATGGGTAATAATGCATGTTATATTGATAATAATATAAGTAGTAAGTATAATTATTACAGTTCTAGCGATAATAACTGCATTATATGGGTAATAATGCACGTTATATTGCTAACAATATAAGTAATAAGTATAATTATTACAGTTCTAGCGATAATAACTGCATTATATGGGTAAAAATGCATGTTATATTGATAATATTGGGAGTAATAAGTATATTTATTATGGTTCTAGAGATAATAACTGCATAATATGGGTAATAATGCATGTTATATTGATAATAATATAAGTAATAAGTATAATTATTACAGTTCTAGTGATAATACCTCGATTATATGGGTAATAATGCATGTTATATTGATGATAATGAAAGTAATACGTATATTTATTATAGTTCTAGCGATAATAACTGCATAATATGGGTAATAATGCATGTTATATTGAGAATAATATAAGTAATAAGTATAATTATTACAGTTCTGGCGATAATAACTGCATTATATGGGTAATAATGCACGTTATATTGCTAATAGTATAAGTAATAAGTATAATTATTACAGTTCTTGCGATAATACCTCCATTATATGGGTAATAATGCATGTTATATTGATAATAATATAAGTAATAAGTATAATTATTACAGTTCTAGCGATAATAACTGCATTATATGGGTAATAATGCACGTTATATTGCTAGTAGTATAAGTAATAAGTATAATTATTACAGTTCTAGCGATAATAATTGCATAATATGGGTAATAATGCACGTTATATTGCTAATAATATAAGTAATGAGTACAATTATTACAGTTCTAGCGATAATAACTGCATTATATGGGTAATAATGCACGTTATATTGCTAATAATATAAGTAATAAGTATAATTATTACAGTTCTAGCGATAATAACTGCATTATATGGGTAATAATGCATGTTACATTGATAATATTGGGAGTAATAAGTGTATTTATGATAGTTCTAGCGATAATAACTGCATAATATGGGTAATAATGCATGTTATATTGATAATAATATAAGTAATAAGTATAATTATTACAGTTCTAGCAATAATACCTACATTATATGGGTAATAATGCATGTTATATTGATGATAATGAAAGTGATACGTATATTTATTATAGTTCTTGCGATAATAACTGCATCATATGGGTAATAATGCATGTTATATTGAGAATAATATAAGTAATAAGTATAATTATTACAGTTCTGGCGATAATAACTGCATTATATGGGTAACAATGCACGTTATATTGCTAATAGTATAAGTAATAAGTATAATTATTACAGTTCTAGCAATAATACCTCCATTATATGGGTAATAATGCATGTTATATTGATAATAATATAAGTAATAAGTATAATTATTACAGTTCTAGCGATAATAACTGCATTATATGGGTAATAATGCATGTTATATTGATAATATTGGGAGTAATAAGTATATTTATTATGGTTCTAGAGATAATACCTCCATTATATGGGTAATAATGCATGTTATATTAATAATAATATAAGTAATAAGTATAATTATTATAGTTCTAGCGATAATAATAGTAAAATATGGCAAATAGTGCATGTTATATTGAAAATAATAAAAGTAATAAGTATATTTATTACAGTTCTATCGATAATAACTGCATAATATGGGTAATAATGCATGTTATATTGAAGATAATAAAAGTAATACGTATATTTATTATAGTTCTAGCGATAATAACTGCATAATATGGGTAATAATGCATGTTATATTGATAATAATATAAGTAATAAGTATAATTATTACAGTTCTAGCGATAATAACTGCATTATATGGGTAATAATGCATGTTATATTGATGATAATAAAAGTAATACGTATATTTATTATAGTTCTAGCGATAATAACTGCATAATATGGGTAATAATGCATGTTATATTGATAATAATATAAGTAATAAGTATAATTATTACAGTTCTAGAGATAATAACTGCATAATATGGGTAATAATGCATGTTATATTGATAATAATATAAGTAATAAGTATAATTATTACAGTTCTGGCGATAATACCTCGATTATATGGGTAATAATGCATGTTATATTGATGATAATGAAAGTAATACGTATATTTATTATAGTTCTAGCGATAATAACTGCATAATATGGGTAATAATGCATGTTATATTGAGAATAATATAAGTAATAAGTATAATTATTACAGTTCTGGCGATAATAACTGCATTATATGGGTAATAATGCACGTTATATTGCTAATAGTATAAGTAATAAGTATAATTATTACAGTTCTAGCGATAATAACTGCATTATATGGGTAATAATGCATGTTATATTGATAATAATATAAGTAATAAGTATAATTATTACAGTTCTAGCGATAATAACTGCATTATATGGGTAATAATGCACGTTATATTGCTAGTAGTATAAGTAATAAGTATAATTATTACAGTTCTAGCGATAATAACTGCATAATATGGGTAATAATGCACGTTATATTGCTAATAATATAAGTAATGAGTACAATTATTAAAGTTCTAGCGATAATAACTGCATTATATGGGTAATAATGCACGTTATATTGCTAATAATATAAGTAATAAGTATAATTATTACAGTTCTAGCGATAATAACTGCATTATATGGGTAATAATGCATGTTATATTGATAATAATATAAGTAATAAGTATAATTATTACAGTTCTAGCGATAATAACTGCATTATATGGGTAATAATGCACGTTATATTGCTAGTAGTATAAGTAATAAGTATAATTATTACAGTTCTAGCGATAATAACTGCATAATATGGGTAATAATGCACGTTATATTGCTAATAATATAAGTAATGAGTACAATTATTAAAGTTCTAGCGATAATAACTGCATTATATGGGTAATAATGCACGTTATATTGCTAATAATATAAGTAATAAGTATAATTATTACAGTTCTAGCGATAATAACTGCATTATATGGGTAATAATGCATGTTACATTGATAATATTGGGAGTAATAAGTGTATTTATTATAGTTCTAGCGATAATAACTGAATAATATGGGTAATAATGCATGTTATATTGATAATAATATAAGTAATAAGTATAATTATTATAGTTCTAGCAATAATACCTCCATTATATGGGTAATAATGCATGTTATATTGATGATAATGAAAGTGATACGTATATTTATTATAGCTCTTGCGATAATAACTGCATCATATGGGTAATAATGCATGTTATATTGAGAATAATATAAGTAATATGTATAATTATTACAGTTCTGGCGATAATAACTGCATTATATGGGTAACAATGCACGTTATATTGCTAATAGTATAAGTAATAAGTATAATTATTACAGTTCTAGCAATAATACCTCCATTATATGGGTAATAATGCATGTTATATTGATAATAATATAAGTAATAAGTATAATTATTACAGTTCTAGCGATAATAACTGCATTATATGGGTAATAATGCATGTTATATTGATAATATTGGGAGTAATAAGTATATTTATTATAGTTCTAGCGATAATAACTGCATAATATGGGTAATAATGCATGTTATATTGATAATAGTATAAGTAATAAGTATAATTATTACAGTTCTAGCGATAATAACTGCATTATATGGGTAATAATGCACGTTATATTGCTAATAATATAAGTAATAAGTATAATTATTACAGTTCTAGCGATAATAACTACATTATATGGGTAATAATGCATGTTATATTGATAATATCGGGAGTAATAAGTATTATTATTATAGTTCTAGCGATAATAATACTAAAATATGGCAAATAGTGCATGTTATATTGATAATAATAAAAGTAATAAATATATTTATTACAGTTCTATCGATAATAACTGCATAATATGGGTAATAATGCATGTTATATTGATGATAATAAAAGTAATACGTATATTTATTATAGTTCTAGCGATAATAACTGCATAATATGGGTAATAATGCATGTTATATTGACAATAATCTAAGTAATAAGTATAATTATTACAGTTCTAGCGATAATAACTGCATTATATGGGTAATAATGCACGTTATATTGCTAACAATATAAGTAATAATTATAATTATTACAGTTCTAGCGATAATAACTGCATTATATGGGTAATAATGCATGTTATATTGATGATAATGAAAGTAATACGAATATTTATTATAGTTCTAGCGATAATAACTGCATAATATGGGTAATAATGCATGTTATATTGAGAATAATATAAGTAATAAGTATAATTATTACAGTTCTGGCGATAATAACTGCATTATATGGGTAATAATGCACGTTATATTGCTAATAGTATAAGTAATAAGTATAATTATTACAGTTCTTGCGATAATACCTCCATTATATGGGTAATAATGCATGTTATATTGATAATAATATAAGTAATAAGTATAATTATTACAGTTCTAGCGATAATAACTGCATTATATGGGTAATAATGCACGTTATATTGCTAATAATATAAGTAATAAGTATAATTATTACAGTTCTAGCGATAATAACTGCATTATATGGGTAATAATGCATGTTATATTGATAATAATATAAGTAATAAGTATAATTATTACAGTTCTAGCGATAATAACTGCATTATATGGGTAATAATGCACGTTATATTGCTATTAGTATAAGTAATAAGTATAATTATTACAGTTCTAGCGATAATAACTGCATAATATGGGTAATAATGCACGTTATATTGCTAATAATATAAGTAATAAGTATAATTATTACAGTTCTAGCGATAATAACTGCATTATATGGGTAAAAATGCATGTTATATTGATAATATTGGGAGTAATAAGTATATTTATTATGGTTCTAGAGATAATAACTGCATAATATGGGTAATAATGCATGTTATATTGATGATAATAAAAGTAATACGTATATTTATTATAGTTCTAGCGATAATAACTGCATAATATGGGTAATAATGCATGTTATATTGATAATAATATAAGTAATAAGTATAATTATTACAGTTCTAGCGATAATAACTGCATTATATGGGTAATAATGCACGTTATATTGCTAACAATATAAGTAATAAGTATAATTATTACAGTTCTAGCGATAATACCTACATTATATGGGTAATAATGCATGTTATATTGATAATGATATAAGTAATAAGTATAATTATTACAGTTCTAGCGATAATAACTGCATAATATGGGTAATAATGCACGTTATATTGCTAATAATATAAGTAATGAGTACAATTATTACAGTTCTAGCGATAATAACTGCATTATATGGGTAATAATGCATGTTATATTGATAATAACATAAGTAATAAGTATAATTATTACAGTTCTAGCGATAATAACTGCATTATATGGGTAATAATGCATGTTATATTGATAATATCGGGAGTAATAAGTATAATTATTATAGTTCTAGCGATAATAATAGTAAAATATGGCAAATAGTGCATGTTATATTGATAATAATAAAAGTAATAAGTATATTTATTACAGTTCTATCGATAATAACTGCATAATATGGGTAATCATGCATGTTATATTGAAGATAATAAAAGTAATACGTATATTTATTATAGTTCTAGCGATAATAACTGCATAATATGGGTAATAATGCATGTTATATTGAGAATAATATAAGTAATAAGTATAATTATTACAGTTCTAGCGATAGTAACTGCATTATATGGGTAATATTGCACGTTATATTGCTAACAATATAAGTAATAAGTATAATTATTACAGTTCTAGCGATAATACCTCCATTATATGGGTAATAATGCATGTTATATTGATAATGATATAAGTAATAAGTATAGTTATTACAGTTCTAGCGATAATAACTGCATTATATGGGTAATAATGCACGTTATATTGCTAATAGTATAAGTAATAAGTATAATTATTACAGTTCTTGCGATAATACCTCCATTATATGGGTAATAATGCATGTTATATTGATAATAATATAAGTAATAAGTATAATTATTACAGTTCTAGCGATAATAACTGCATTATATGGGTAATAATGCACGTTATATTGCTAATAATATAAGTAATAAGTATAATTATTACAGTTCTAGCGATAATAACTGCATTATATGGGTAATAATGCATGTTATATTGATAATAATATAAGTAATAAGTATAATTATTACAGTTCTAGCGATAATAACTGCATTATATGGGTAATAATGCACGTTATATTGCTAGTAGTATAAGTAATAAGTATAATTATTACAGTTCTAGCGATAATAACTGCATAATATGGGTAATAATGCACGTTATATTGCTAATAATATAAGTAATGAGTACAATTATTAAAGTTCTAGCGATAATAACTGCATTATATGGGTAATAATGCACGTTATATTGCTAATAATATAAGTAATAAGTATAATTATTACAGTTCTAGCGATAATAACTGCATTATATGGGTAATAATGCATGTTATATTGATAATAATATAAGTAATAAGTATAATTATTACAGTTCTAGCGATAATAACTGCATTATATGGGTAATAATGCACGTTATATTGCTAGTAGTATAAGTAATAAGTATAATTATTACAGTTCTAGCGATAATAACTGCATAATATGGGTAATAATGCACGTTATATTGCTAATAATATAAGTAATGAGTACAATTATTAAAGTTCTAGCGATAATAACTGCATTATATGGGTAATAATGCACGTTATATTGCTAATAATATAAGTAATAAGTATAATTATTACAGTTCTAGCGATAATAACTGCATTATATGGGTAATAATGCATGTTACATTGATAATATTGGGAGTAATAAGTGTATTTATTATAGTTCTAGCGATAATAACTGAATAATATGGGTAATAATGCATGTTATATTGATAATAATATAAGTAATAAGTATAATTATTATAGTTCTAGCAATAATACCTCCATTATATGGGTAATAATGCATGTTATATTGATGATAATGAAAGTGATACGTATATTTATTATAGCTCTTGCGATAATAACTGCATCATATGGGTAATAATGCATGTTATATTGAGAATAATATAAGTAATATGTATAATTATTACAGTTCTGGCGATAATAACTGCATTATATGGGTAACAATGCACGTTATATTGCTAATAGTATAAGTAATAAGTATAATTATTACAGTTCTAGCAATAATACCTCCATTATATGGGTAATAATGCATGTTATATTGATAATAATATAAGTAATAAGTATAATTATTACAGTTCTAGCGATAATAACTGCATTATATGGGTAATAATGCATGTTATAATGATAATAATAAAAGTAATAAATATATTTATTACAGTTCTATCGATAATAACTGCATAATATGGGTAATAATGCATGTTATATTGATGATAATAAAAGTAATACGTATATTTATTATAGTTCTAGCGATAATAACTGCATAATATGGGTAATAATGCATGTTATATTGATAATAATCTAAGTAATAAGTATAATTATTACAGTTCTAGCGATAATAACTGCATTATATGGGTAATAATGCACGTTATATTGCTAACAATATAAGTAATAATTATAATTATTACAGTTCTAGCGATAATAACTGCATTATATGGGTAATAATGCATGTTATATTGATGATAATGAAAGTAATACGAATATTTATTATAGTTCTAGCGATAATAACTGCATAATATGGGTAATAATGCATGTTATATTGAGAATAATATAAGTAATAAGTATAATTATTACAGTTCTGGCGATAATAACTGCATTATATGGGTAATAATGCACGTTATATTGCTAATAGTATAAGTAATAAGTATAATTATTACAGTTCTTGCGATAATACCTCCATTATATGGGTAATAATGCATGTTATATTGATAATAATATAAGTAATAAGTATAATTATTACAGTTCTAGCGATAATAACTGCATTATATGGGTAATAATGCACGTTATATTGCTAATAATATAAGTAATAAGTATAATTATTACAGTTCTAGCGATAATAACTGCATTATATGGGTAATAATGCATGTTATATTGATAATAATATAAGTAATAAGTATAATTATTACAGTTCTAGCGATAATAATACTAAAATATGGCAAATAGTGCATGTTATATTGATAATAATAAAAGTAATAAATATATTTATTACAGTTCTATCGATAATAACTGCATAATATGGGTAATAATGCATGTTATATTGATGATAATAAAAGTAATACGTATATTTATTATAGTTCTAGCGATAATAACTGCATAATATGGGTAATAATGCATGTTATATTGATAATAATCTAAGTAATAAGTATAATTATTACAGTTCTAGCGATAATAACTGCATTATATGGGTAATAATGCACGTTATATTGCTAACAATATAAGTAATAATTATAATTATTACAGTTCTAGCGATAATAACTGCATTATATGGGTAATAATGCATGTTATATTGATGATAATGAAAGTAATACGAATATTTATTATAGTTCTAGCGATAATAACTGCATAATATGGGTAATAATGCATGTTATATTGAGAATAATATAAGTAATAAGTATAATTATTACAGTTCTGGCGATAATAACTGCATTATATGGGTAATAATGCACGTTATATTGCTAATAGTATAAGTAATAAGTATAATTATTACAGTTCTTGCGATAATACCTCCATTATATGGGTAATAATGCATGTTATATTGATAATAATATAAGTAATAAGTATAATTATTACAGTTCTAGCGATAATAACTGCATTATATGGGTAATAATGCACGTTATATTGCTAATAATATAAGTAATAAGTATAATTATTACAGTTCTAGCGATAATAACTGCATTATATGGGTAATAATGCATGTTATATTGATAATAATATAAGTAATAAGTATAATTATTACAGTTCTAGCGATAATAACTGCATTATATGGGTAATAATGCACGTTATATTGCTATTAGTATAAGTAATAAGTATAATTATTACAGTTCTAGCGATAATAACTGCATAATATGGGTAATAATGCACGTTATATTGCTAATAATATAAGTAATAAGTATAATTATTACAGTCCTAGCGATAATAACTGCATTATATGGGTAAAAATGCATGTTATATTGATAATATTGGGAGTAATAAGTATATTTATTATGGTTCTAGAGATAATAACTGCATAATATGGGTAATAATGCATGTTATATTGATGATAATAAAAGTAATACGTATATTTATTATAGTTCTAGCGATAATAACTGCATAATATGGGTAATAATGCATGTTATATTGATAATAATATAAGTAATAAGTATAATTATTACAGTTCTAGCGATAATAACTGCATTATATGGGTAATAATGCACGTTATATTGCTAACAATATAAGTAATAAGTATAATTATTACAGTTCTAGCGATAATACCTACATTATATGGGTAATAATGCATGTTATATTGATAACGATATAAGTAATAAGTATAATTATTACAGTTCTAGCGATAATAACTGCATTATATGGGTAATAATGCACGTTATATTGCTAACAATATAAGTAATAAGTACAATTACTACAGTTCTAGCGATAATAACTGCATTATATGGGTAAAAATGCATGTTATATTGATAATATTGGGAGTAATAAGTATATTTATTATGGTTCTAGAGATAATAACTGCATAATATGGGTAATAATGCATGCTATATTGATAATAATATAAGTAATAAGTATAATTATTACAGTTCTAACGATAATACCTCCATTATATGGGTAATAATGCATGTTATATTGATGATAATGAAAGTAGTACGTATATTTATTATAGTTCTAGCGATAATAACTGCATAATATGGGTAATAATGCATGTTATATTGAGAATAATATAAGTAATAAGTATAATTATTACAGTTCTAGCGATAATAACTGCATTATATGGGTAATAATGCATGTTATATTGATGATAATAAAAGTAATACGTATATTTATTATAGTTCTAGCGATAATAACTGCATAATATGGGTAATAATGCATGTTATATTGATAATAATATAAGTAATAAGTATAATTATTACAGTTCTAGAGATAATAACTGCATAATATGGGTAATAATGCATGTTATATTGATAATAATATAAGTAATAAGTATAATTATTACAGTTCTGGCGATAATACCTCGATTATATGGGTAATAATGCATGTTATATTGATGATAATGAAAGTAATACGTATATTTATTATAGTTCTAGCGATAATAACTGCATAATATGGGTAATAATGCATGTTATATTGAGAATAATATAAGTAATAAGTATAATTATTACAGTTCTGGCGATAATAACTGCATTATATGGGTAATAATGCACGTTATATTGCTAATAGTATAAGTAATAAGTATAATTATTACAGTTCTAGCGATAATAACTGCATTATATGGGTAATAATGCATGTTATATTGATAATAATATAAGTAATAAGTATAATTATTACAGTTCTAGCGATAATAACTGCATTATATGGGTAATAATGCACGTTATATTGCTAGTAGTATAAGTAATAAGTATAATTATTACAGTTCTAGCGATAATAACTGCATAATATGGGTAATAATGCACGTTATATTGCTAATAATATAAGTAATGAGTACAATTATTAAAGTTCTAGCGATAATAACTGCATTATATGAGTAATAATGCACGTTATATTGCTAATAATATAAGTAATAAGTATAATTATTACAGTTCTAGCGATAATAACTGCATTATATGGGTAATAATGCATGTTATATTGATAATAATATAAGTAATAAGTATAATTATTACAGTTCTAGCGATAATAACTGCATTATATGGGTAATAATGCACGTTATATTGCTAGTAGTATAAGTAATAAGTATAATTATTACAGTTCTAGCGATAATAACTGCATAATATGGGTAATAATGCACGTTATATTGCTAATAATATAAGTAATGAGTACAATTATTAAAGTTCTAGCGATAATAACTGCATTATATGGGTAATAATGCACGTTATATTGCTAATAATATAAGTAATAAGTATAATTATTACAGTTCTAGCGATAATAACTGCATTATATGGGTAATAATGCATGTTACATTGATAATATTGGGAGTAATAAGTGTATTTATTATAGTTCTAGCGATAATAACTGAATAATATGGGTAATAATGCATGTTATATTGATAATAATATAAGTAATAAGTATAATTATTATAGTTCTAGCAATAATACCTCCATTATATGGGTAATAATGCATGTTATATTGATGATAATGAAAGTGATACGTATATTTATTATAGCTCTTGCGATAATAACTGCATCATATGGGTAATAATGCATGTTATATTGAGAATAATATAAGTAATATGTATAATTATTACAGTTCTGGCGATAATAACTGCATTATATGGGTAACAATGCACGTTATATTGCTAATAGTATAAGTAATAAGTATAATTATTACAGTTCTAGCAATAATACCTCCATTATATGGGTAATAATGCATGTTATATTGATAATAATATAAGTAATAAGTATAATTATTACAATTCTAGCGATAATAACTGCATTATATGGGTAATAATGCATGTTATATTGATAATATTGGGAGTAATAAGTATATTTATTATGGTTCTAGAGATAATACCTCCATTATATGGGTAATAATGCATGTTATATTAATAATAATATAAGTAATAAGTATAATTATTATAGTTCTAGCGATAATAATAGTAAAATATGGCAAATAGTGCATGTTATATTGAAAATAATAAAAGTAATAAGTATATTTATTACAGTTCTATCGATAATAACTGCATAATATGGGTAATAATGCATGTTATATTGAAGATAATAAAAGTAATACGTATATTTATTATAGTTCTAGCGATAATAACTGCATAATATGGGTAATAATGCATGTTATATTGATAATAATATAAGTAATAAGTATAATTATTACAGTTCTAGCGATAATAACTGCATTATATGGGTAATAATGCATGTTATATTGATGATAATAAAAGTAATACGTATATTTATTATAGTTCTAGCGATAATAACTGCATAATATGGGTAATAATGCATGTTATATTGATAATAATATAAGTAATAAGTATAATTATTACAGTTCTAGAGATAATAACTGCATAATATGGGTAATAATGCATGTTATATTGATAATAATATAAGTAATAAGTATAATTATTACAGTTCTGGCGATAATACCTCGATTATATGGGTAATAATGCATGTTATATTGATGATAATGAAAGTAATACGTATATTTATTATAGTTCTAGCGATAATAACTGCATAATATGGGTAATAATGCATGTTATATTGAGAATAATATAAGTAATAAGTATAATTATTACAGTTCTGGCGATAATAACTGCATTATATGGGTAATAATGCACGTTATATTGCTAATAGTATAAGTAATAAGTATAATTATTACAGTTCTAGCGATAATAACTGCATTATATGGGTAATAATGCATGTTATATTGATAATAATATAAGTAATAAGTATAATTATTACAGTTCTAGCGATAATAACTGCATTATATGGGTAATAATGCACGTTATATTGCTAGTAGTATAAGTAATAAGTATAATTATTACAGTTCTAGCGATAATAACTGCATAATATGGGTAATAATGCACGTTATATTGCTAATAATATAAGTAATGAGTACAATTATTAAAGTTCTAGCGATAATAACTGCATTATATGGGTAATAATGCACGTTATATTGCTAATAATATAAGTAATAAGTATAATTATTACAGTTCTAGCGATAATAACTGCATTATATGGGTAATAATGCATGTTATATTGATAATAATATAAGTAATAAGTATAATTATTACAGTTCTAGCGATAATAACTGCATTATATGGGTAATAATGCACGTTATATTGCTAGTAGTATAAGTAATAAGTATAATTATTACAGTTCTAGCGATAATAACTGCATAATATGGGTAATAATGCACGTTATATTGCTAATAATATAAGTAATGAGTACAATTATTAAAGTTCTAGCGATAATAACTGCATTATATGGGTAATAATGCACGTTATATTGCTAATAATATAAGTAATAAGTATAATTATTACAGTTCTAGCGATAATAACTGCATTATATGGGTAATAATGCATGTTACATTGATAATATTGGGAGTAATAAGTGTATTTATTATAGTTCTAGCGATAATAACTGAATAATATGGGTAATAATGCATGTTATATTGATAATAATATAAGTAATAAGTATAATTATTATAGTTCTAGCAATAATACCTCCATTATATGGGTAATAATGCATGTTATATTGATGATAATGAAAGTGATACGTATATTTATTATAGCTCTTGCGATAATAACTGCATCATATGGGTAATAATGCATGTTATATTGAGAATAATATAAGTAATATGTATAATTATTACAGTTCTGGCGATAATAACTGCATTATATGGGTAACAATGCACGTTATATTGCTAATAGTATAAGTAATAAGTATAATTATTACAGTTCTAGCAATAATACCTCCATTATATGGGTAATAATGCATGTTATATTGATAATAATATAAGTAATAAGTATAATTATTACAGTTCTAGCGATAATAACTGCATTATATGGGTAATAATGCATGTTATATTGATAATATTGGGAGTAATAAGTATATTTATTATAGTTCTAGCGATAATAACTGCATAATATGGGTAATAATGCATGTTATATTGATAATAGTATAAGTAATAAGTATAATTATTACAGTTCTAGCGATAATAACTGCATTATATGGGTAATAATGCACGTTATATTGCTAATAATATAAGTAATAAGTATAATTATTACAGTTCTAGCGATAATAACTACATTATATGGGTAATAATGCATGTTATATTGATAATATCGGGAGTAATAAGTATTATTATTATAGTTCTAGCGATAATAATACTAAAATATGGCAAATAGTGCATGTTATATTGATAATAATAAAAGTAATAAATATATTTATTACAGTTCTATCGATAATAACTGCATAATATGGGTAATAATGCATGTTATATTGATGATAATAAAAGTAATACGTATATTTATTATAGTTCTAGCGATAATAACTGCATAATATGGGTAATAATGCATGTTATATTGACAATAATCTAAGTAATAAGTATAATTATTACAGTTCTAGCGATAATAACTGCATTATATGGGTAATAATGCACGTTATATTGCTAACAATATAAGTAATAATTATAATTATTACAGTTCTAGCGATAATAACTGCATTATATGGGTAATAATGCATGTTATATTGATGATAATGAAAGTAATACGAATATTTATTATAGTTCTAGCGATAATAACTGCATAATATGGGTAATAATGCATGTTATATTGAGAATAATATAAGTAATAAGTATAATTATTACAGTTCTGGCGATAATAACTGCATTATATGGGTAATAATGCACGTTATATTGCTAATAGTATAAGTAATAAGTATAATTATTACAGTTCTTGCGATAATACCTCCATTATATGGGTAATAATGCATGTTATATTGAGAATAATATAAGTAATAAGTATAATTATTACAGTTCTAGCGATAATAACTGCATTATATGGGTAATATTGCACGTTATATTGCTAACAATATAAGTAATAAGTATAATTATTACAGTTCTAGCGATAATACCTCCATTATATGGGTAATAATGCATGTTATATTGATAATGATATAAGTAATAATTATAGTTATTACAGTTCTAGCGATAATAACTGCATTATATGGGTAATAATGCACGTTATATTGCTAATAATATAAGTAATAAGTATAATTATTACAGTTCTAGCGATAATAACTGCATTATATGGGTAATAATGCATGTTATATTGATAATAATATAAGTAATAAGTATAATTATTACAGTTCTAGCGATAATAACTGCATTATATGGGTAATAATGCACATTATATTGCTAGTAGTATAAGTAATAAGTATAATTATTACAGTTCTAGCGATAATAACTGCATAATATGGGTAATAATGCACGTTATATTGCTAATAATATAAGTAATGAGTACAATTATTAAAGTTCTAGCGATAATAACTGCATTATATGGGTAATAATGCACGTTATATTGCTAATAATATAAGTAATAAGTATAATTATTACAGTTCTAGCGATAATAACTGCATTATATGGGTAATAATGCATGTTATATTGATAATAATATAAGTAATAAGTATAATTATTACAGTTCTAGCGATAATAACTGCATTATATGGGTAATAATGCACGTTATATTGCTAGTAGTATAAGTAATAAGTATAATTATTACAGTTCTAGCGATAATAACTGCATAATATGGGTAATAATGCACGTTATATTGCTAATAATATAAGTAATGAGTACAATTATTAAAGTTCTAGCGATAATAACTGCATTATATGGGTAATAATGCACGTTATATTGCTAATAATATAAGTAATAAGTATAATTATTACAGTTCTAGCGATAATAACTGCATTATATGGGTAATAATGCATGTTACATTGATAATATTGGGAGTAATAAGTGTATTTATTATAGTTCTAGCGATAATAACTGAATAATATGGGTAATAATGCATGTTATATTGATAATAATATAAGTAATAAGTATAATTATTATAGTTCTAGCAATAATACCTCCATTATATGGGTAATAATGCATGTTATATTGATGATAATGAAAGTGATACGTATATTTATTATAGCTCTTGCGATAATAACTGCATCATATGGGTAATAATGCATGTTATATTGAGAATAATATAAGTAATATGTATAATTATTACAGTTCTGGCGATAATAACTGCATTATATGGGTAACAATGCACGTTATATTGCTAATAGTATAAGTAATAAGTATAATTATTACAGTTCTAGCAATAATACCTCCATTATATGGGTAATAATGCATGTTATATTGATAATAATATAAGTAATAAGTATAATTATTACAGTTCTAGCGATAATAACTGCATTATATGGGTAATAATGCATGTTATAATGATAATAATAAAAGTAATAAATATATTTATTACAGTTCTATCGATAATAACTGCATAATATGGGTAATAATGCATGTTATATTGATGATAATAAAAGTAATACGTATATTTATTATAGTTCTAGCGATAATAACTGCATAATATGGGTAATAATGCATGTTATATTGATAATAATCTAAGTAATAAGTATAATTATTACAGTTCTAGCGATAATAACTGCATTATATGGGTAATAATGCACGTTATATTGCTAACAATATAAGTAATAATTATAATTATTACAGTTCTAGCGATAATAACTGCATTATATGGGTAATAATGCATGTTATATTGATGATAATGAAAGTAATACGAATATTTATTATAGTTCTAGCGATAATAACTGCATAATATGGGTAATAATGCATGTTATATTGAGAATAATATAAGTAATAAGTATAATTATTACAGTTCTGGCGATAATAACTGCATTATATGGGTAATAATGCACGTTATATTGCTAATAGTATAAGTAATAAGTATAATTATTACAGTTCTTGCGATAATACCTCCATTATATGGGTAATAATGCATGTTATATTGATAATAATATAAGTAATAAGTATAATTATTACAGTTCTAGCGATAATAACTGCATTATATGGGTAATAATGCACGTTATATTGCTAATAATATAAGTAATAAGTATAATTATTACAGTTCTAGCGATAATAACTGCATTATATGGGTAATAATGCATGTTATATTGATAATAATATAAGTAATAAGTATAATTATTACAGTTCTAGCGATAATAATACTAAAATATGGCAAATAGTGCATGTTATATTGATAATAATAAAAGTAATAAATATATTTATTACAGTTCTATCGATAATAACTGCATAATATGGGTAATAATGCATGTTATATTGATGATAATAAAAGTAATACGTATATTTATTATAGTTCTAGCGATAATAACTGCATAATATGGGTAATAATGCATGTTATATTGATAATAATCTAAGTAATAAGTATAATTATTACAGTTCTAGCGATAATAACTGCATTATATGGGTAATAATGCACGTTATATTGCTAACAATATAAGTAATAATTATAATTATTACAGTTCTAGCGATAATAACTGCATTATATGGGTAATAATGCATGTTATATTGATGATAATGAAAGTAATACGAATATTTATTATAGTTCTAGCGATAATAACTGCATAATATGGGTAATAATGCATGTTATATTGAGAATAATATAAGTAATAAGTATAATTATTACAGTTCTGGCGATAATAGCTGCATTATATGGGTAATAATGCACGTTATATTGCTAATAGTATAAGTAATAAGTATAATTATTACAGTTCTTGCGATAATACCTCCATTATATGGGTAATAATGCATGTTATATTGATAATAATATAAGTAATAAGTATAATTATTACAGTTCTAGCGATAATAACTGCATTATATGGGTAATAATGCACGTTATATTGCTAATAATATAAGTAATAAGTATAATTATTACAGTTCTAGCGATAATAACTGCATTATATGGGTAATAATGCATGTTATATTGATAATAATATAAGTAATAAGTATAATTATTACAGTTCTAGCGATAATAACTGCATTATATGGGTAATAATGCACGTTATATTGCTATTAGTATAAGTAATAAGTATAATTATTACAGTTCTAGCGATAATAACTGCATAATATGGGTAATAATGCACGTTATATTGCTAATAATATAAGTAATAAGTATAATTATTACAGTCCTAGCGATAATAACTGCATTATATGGGTAAAAATGCATGTTATATTGATAATATTGGGAGTAATAAGTATATTTATTATGGTTCTAGAGATAATAACTGCATAATATGGGTAATAATGCATGTTATATTGATGATAATAAAAGTAATACGTATATTTATTATAGTTCTAGCGATAATAACTGCATAATATGGGTAATAATGCATGTTATATTGATAATAATATAAGTAATAAGTATAATTATTACAGTTCTAGCGATAATAACTGCATTATATGGGTAATAATGCACGTTATATTGCTAACAATATAAGTAATAAGTATAATTATTACAGTTCTAGCGATAATACCTACATTATATGGGTAATAATGCATGTTATATTGATAATAATATAAGTAATAAGTATAATTATTATAGTTCTAGCAATAATACCTCCATTATATGGGTAATAATGCATGTTATATTGATGATAATGAAAGTGATACGTATATTTATTATAGCTCTTGCGATAATAACTGCATCATATGGGTAATAATGCATGTTATATTGAGAATAATATAAGTAATATGTATAATTATTACAGTTCTGGCGATAATAACTGCATTATATGGGTAACAATGCACGTTATATTGCTAATAGTATAAGTAATAAGTATAATTATTACAGTTCTAGCAATAATACCTCCATTATATGGGTAATAATGCATGTTATATTGATAATAATATAAGTAATAAGTATAATTATTACAGTTCTAGCGATAATAACTGCATTATATGGGTAATAATGCATGTTATAATGATAATAATAAAAGTAATAAATATATTTATTACAGTTCTATCGATAATAACTGCATAATATGGGTAATAATGCATGTTATATTGATGATAATAAAAGTAATACGTATATTTATTATAGTTCTAGCGATAATAACTGCATAATATGGGTAATAATGCATGTTATATTGATAATAATCTAAGTAATAAGTATAATTATTACAGTTCTAGCGATAATAACTGCATTATATGGGTAATAATGCACGTTATATTGCTAACAATATAAGTAATAATTATAATTATTACAGTTCTAGCGATAATAACTGCATTATATGGGTAATAATGCATGTTATATTGATGATAATGAAAGTAATACGAATATTTATTATAGTTCTAGCGATAATAACTGCATAATATGGGTAATAATGCATGTTATATTGAGAATAATATAAGTAATAAGTATAATTATTACAGTTCTGGCGATAATAACTGCATTATATGGGTAATAATGCACGTTATATTGCTAATAGTATAAGTAATAAGTATAATTATTACAGTTCTTGCGATAATACCTCCATTATATGGGTAATAATGCATGTTATATTGATAATAATATAAGTAATAAGTATAATTATTACAGTTCTAGCGATAATAACTGCATTATATGGGTAATAATGCACGTTATATTGCTAATAATATAAGTAATAAGTATAATTATTACAGTTCTAGCGATAATAACTGCATTATATGGGTAATAATGCATGTTATATTGATAATAATATAAGTAATAAGTATAATTATTACAGTTCTAGCGATAATAATACTAAAATATGGCAAATAGTGCATGTTATATTGATAATAATAAAAGTAATAAATATATTTATTACAGTTCTATCGATAATAACTGCATAATATGGGTAATAATGCATGTTATATTGATGATAATAAAAGTAATACGTATATTTATTATAGTTCTAGCGATAATAACTGCATAATATGGGTAATAATGCATGTTATATTGATAATAATCTAAGTAATAAGTATAATTATTACAGTTCTAGCGATAATAACTGCATTATATGGGTAATAATGCACGTTATATTGCTAACAATATAAGTAATAATTATAATTATTACAGTTCTAGCGATAATAACTGCATTATATGGGTAATAATGCATGTTATATTGATGATAATGAAAGTAATACGAATATTTATTATAGTTCTAGCGATAATAACTGCATAATATGGGTAATAATGCATGTTATATTGAGAATAATATAAGTAATAAGTATAATTATTACAGTTCTGGCGATAATAACTGCATTATATGGGTAATAATGCACGTTATATTGCTAATAATATAAGTAATGAGTACAATTATTACAGTTCTAGCGATAATAACTGCATTATATGGGTAATAATGCATGTTATATTGATAATAACATAAGTAATAAGTATAATTATTACAGTTCTAGCGATAATAACTGCATTATATGGGTAATAATGCATGTTATATTGATAATATCGGGAGTAATAAGTATAATTATTATAGTTCTAGCGATAATAATACTAAAATATGGCAAATAGTGCATGTTATATTGATAATAATAAAAGTAATAAATATATTTATTACAGTTCTATCGATAATAACTGCATAATATGGGTAATAATGCATGTTATATTGATGATAATAAAAGTAATACGTATATTTATTATAGTTCTAGCGATAATAACTGCATAATATGGGTAATAATGCATGTTATATTGATAATAATATAAGTAATGAGTACAATTATTACAGTTCTAGCGATAATAACTACATTATATGGGTAATAATGCATGTTATATTGATAATAACATAAGTAATAAGTATAATTATTACAGTTCTTGCGATAATAACTGCATTATATGGGTAATAATGCATGTTATATTGATAATATCGGGAGTAATAAGTATAATTATTATAGTTCTAGCGATAATAATAGTAAAATATGGCAAATAGTGCATGTTATATTGATAATAATAAAAGTAATAAGTATATTTATTACAGTTCTATCGATAATAACTGCATAATATGGGTAATAATGCATGTTATATTGAAGATAATAAAAGTAATACGTATATTTATTATAGTTCTAACGATAATAACTGCATAATATGGGTAATAATGCATGTTATATTGGTAATAATATAAGTAATAAGTATAATTATTACAGTTCTAGCGATAATAACTGCATTATATGGGTAATAATGCACGTTATATTGCTAACAATATAAGTAATAAGTATAATTACTACAGTTCTAGCGATAATAACTGCATTATATGGGTAAAAATGCATGTTATATTGATAATATTGGGAGTAAGAAGTATATTTATTATGGTTCTAGAGATAATAACTGCATAATATGGGTAATAATGCATGTTATATTGATAATAATATAAGTAATAAGTATAATTATTACAGTTCTAACGATAATACCTCCATTATATGGGTAATAATGCATGTTATATTGATGATAATGAAAGTAATACGTATATTTATTATAGTTCTAGCGATAATAACTGCATAATATGGGTAATAATGCATGTTATATTGAGAATAGTATAAGTAATAAGTATAATTATTACAGTTCTAGCGATAATAACTGCATTATATGGGTAATATTGCACGTTATATTGCTAACAATATAAGTAATAAGTATAATTATTACAGTTCTAGCGATAATACCTCCAGTATATGGGTAATAATGCATGTTATATTGATAATATCGGGAGTAATAAGTATAATTATTATAGTTCTAGCGATAATAATAGTAAAATATGGCAAATAGTGCATGTTATATTGATAATAATAAAAGTAATAAATATATTTATTACAGTTCTATCGATAATAACTGCATAATATGGGTAATAATGCATGTTATATTGATGATAATAAAAGTAATACGTATATTTATTATAGTTCTAGCGATAATAACTGCATAATATGGGTAATAATGCATGTTATATTGATAATAATATAAGTAATGAGTACAATTATTACAGTTCTAGCGATAATAACTACATTATATGGGTAATAATGCATGTTATATTGATAATAACATAAGTAATAAGTATAATTATTACAGTTCTAGCGATAATAACTGCATTATATGGGTAATAATGCATGTTATATTGATAATATCGGGAGTAATAAGTATAATTATTATAGTTCTAGCGATAATAATAGTAAAATATGGCAAATAGTGCATGTTATATTGATAATAATAAAAGTAATAAGTATATTTATTACAGTTCTATCGATAATAACTGCATAATATGGGTAATAATGCATGTTATATTGAAGATAATAAAAGTAATACGTATATTTATTATAGTTCTAACGATAATAACTGCATAATATGGGTAATAATGCATGTTATATTGGTAATAATATAAGTAATAAGTATAATTATTACAGTTCTAGCGATAATAACTGCATTATATGGGTAATAATGCACGTTATATTGCTAACAATATAAGTAATAAGTATAATTACTACAGTTCTAGCGATAATAACTGCATTATATGGGTAAAAATGCATGTTATATTGATAATATTGGGAGTAAGAAGTATATTTATTATGGTTCTAGAGATAATAACTGCATAATATGGGTAATAATGCATGTTATATTGATAATAATATAAGTAATAAGTATAATTATTACAGTTCTAACGATAATACCTCCATTATATGGGTAATAATGCATGTTATATTGATGATAATGAAAGTAATACGTATATTTATTATAGTTCTAGCGATAATAACTGCATAATATGGGTAATAATGCATGTTATATTGAGAATAGTATAAGTAATAAGTATAATTATTACAGTTCTAGCGATAATAACTGCATTATATGGGTAATATTGCACGTTATATTGCTAACAATATAAGTAATAAGTATAATTATTACAGTTCTAGCGATAATACCTCCAGTATATGGGTAATAATGCATGTTATATTGATAATATCGGGAGTAATAAGTATAATTATTATAGTTCTAGCGATAATAATAGTAAAATATGGCAAATAGTGCATGTTATATTGATAATAATAAAAGTAATAAGTATATTTATTACAGTTCTATCGATAATAACTGCATAATATGGGTAATAATGCATGTTATATTGAAGATAATAAAAGTAATACGTATATTTATTATAGTTCTAGCGATAATAACTGCATAATATGGGTAATAATGCATGTTATATTGATAATAATATAAGTAATAAGTATAATTATTACAGTTCTAGCGATAATAACTGCATTATATGGGTAATAATGCACGTTATATTGCTAACAATATAAGTAATAAGTAATATTACTACAGTTCTAGCGATAATAACTGCATTATATGGGTAAAAATGCATGTTATATTGATAATATTGGGAGTAATAAGTATATTTATTATGGTTCTAGAGATAATAACTGCATAATATGGGTAATAATGCATGTTATATTGATAATAATATAAGTAATAAGTATAATTATTACAGTTCTAACGATAATACCTCCATTATATGGGTAATAATGCATGTTATATTGATGATAATGAAAGTAGTACGTATATTTATTATAGTTCTAGCGATAATAACTGCATAATATGGGTAATAATGCATGTTATATTGAGAATAATATAAGTAATAAGTATAATTATGACAGTTCTAGCGATAATAACTGCATTATATGGGTAATATTGCACGTTATATTGCTAACAATATAAGTAATAAGTATAATTATTACAGTTCTAGCGATAATACCTCCATTATATGGGTAATAATGCATGTTATATTGATAATGATATAAGTAATAAGTATAATTATTACAGTTCTAGCGATAATAACTGCATAATATGGGTAATAATGCACGTTATATTGCTAATAATATAAGTAATGAGTACAATTATTACAGTTCTAGCGATAATAACTGCATTATATGGGTAATAATGCATGTTATATTGATAATAACATAAGTAATAAGTATAATTATTACAGTTCTAGCGATAATAACTGCATTATATGGGTAATAATGCATGTTATATTGATAATATCGGGAGTAATAAGTATAATTATTATAGTTCTAGCGATAATAATACTAAAATATGGCAAATAGTGCATGTTATATTGATAATAATAAAAGTAATAAATATATTTATTACAGTTCTATCGATAATAACTGCATAATATGGGTAATAATGCATGTTATATTGATGATAATAAAAGTAATACGTATATTTATTATAGTTCTAGCGATAATAACTGCATAATATGGGTAATAATGCACGTTATATTGCTAACAATATAAGTAATAAGTACAATTACTACAGTTCTAGCGATAATAACTGCATTATATGGGTAAAAATGCATGTTATATTGATAATATTGGGAGTAATAAGTATATTTATTATGGTTCTAGAGATAATAACTGCATAATATGGGTAATAATGCATGTTATATTGATAATAATATAAGTAATAAGTATAATTATTACAGTTCTAACGATAATACCTCCATTATATGGGTAATAATGCATGTTATATTGATGATAATGAAAGTAGTACGTATATTTATTATAGTTCTAGCGATAATAACTGCATAATATGGGTAATAATGCATGTTATATTGAGAATAATATAAGTAATAAGTATAATTATGACAGTTCTAGCGATAATAACTGCATTATATGGGTAATATTGCACGTTATATTGCTAACAATATAAGTAATAAGTATAATTATTACAGTTCTAGCGATAATACCTCCATTATATGGGTAATAATGCATGTTATATTGATAATGATATAAGTAATAAGTATAATTATTACAGTTCTAGCGATAATAACTGCATAATATGGGTAATAATGCACGTTATATTGCTAATAATATAAGTAATGAGTACAATTATTACAGTTCTAGCGATAATAACTGCATTATATGGGTAATAATGCATGTTATATTGATAATAACATAAGTAATAAGTATAATTTTTACAGTTCTAGCGATAATAACTGCATTATATGGGTAATAATGCATGTTATATTGATAATATCGGGAGTAATAAGTATAATTATTATAGTTCTAGCGATAATAATAGTAAAATATGGCAAATAGTGCATGTTATATTGATAATAATAAAAGTAATAAGTATATTTATTACAGTTCTATCGATAATAACTGCATAATATGGGTAATAATGCATGTTATATTGAAGATAATAAAAGTAATACGTATATTTATTATAGTTCTAGCGATAATAACTGCATAATATGGGTAATAATGCATGTTATATTGATAATAATATAAGTAATAAGTATAATTATTACAGTTCTAGCGATAATAACTGCATTATATGGGTAATAATGCACGTTATATTGCTAACAATATAAGTAATAAGTACAATTACTACAGTTCTAGCGATAATAACTGCATTATATGGGTAAAAATGCATGTTATATTGATAATATTGGGAGTAATAAGTATATTTATTATGGTTCTAGAGATAATAACTGCATAATATGGGTAATAATGCATGTTATATTGATAATAATATAAGTAATAAGTATAATTATTACAGTTCTAACGATAATACCTCCATTATATGGGTAATAATGCATGTTATATTGATGATAATGAAAGTAGTACGTATATTTATTATAGTTCTAGCGATAATAACTGCATAATATGGGTAATAATGCATGTTATATTGAGAATAATGTAAGTAATAAGTATAATTATGACAGTTCTAGCGATAATAACTGCATTATATGGGTAATATTGCACGTTATATTGCTAACAATATAAGTAATAAGTATAATTATTACAGTTCTAGCGATAATACCTCCATTATATGGGTAATAATGCATGTTATATTGATAATGATATAAGTAATAAGTATAATTATTACAGTTCTAGCGATAATAACTGCATAATATGGGTAATAATGCACGTTATATTGCTAATAATATAAGTAATGAGTACAATTATTACAGTTCTAGCGATAATAACTGCATTATATGGGTAATAATGCATGTTATATTGATAATAACATAAGTAATAAGTATAATTATTACAGTTCTAGCGATAATAACTGCATTATATGGGTAATAATGCATGTTATATTGATAATATCGGGAGTAATAAGTATAATTATTATAGTTCTAGCGATAATAATACTAAAATATGGCAAATAGTGCATGTTATATTGATAATAATAAAAGTAATAAATATATTTATTACAGTTCTATCGATAATAACTGCATAATATGGGTAATAATGCATGTTATATTGATGATAATAAAAGTAATACGTATATTTATTATAGTTCTAGCGATAATAACTGCATAATATGGGTAATAATGCACGTTATATTGCTAACAATATAAGTAATAAGTACAATTACTACAGTTCTAGCGATAATAACTGCATTATATGGGTAAAAATGCATGTTATATTGATAATATTGGGAGTAATAAGTATATTTATTATGGTTCTAGAGATAATAACTGCATAATATGGGTAATAATGCATGTTATATTGATAATAATATAAGTAATAAGTATAATTATTACAGTTCTAACGATAATACCTCCATTATATGGGTAATAATGCATGTTATATTGATGATAATGAAAGTAGTACGTATATTTATTATAGTTCTAGCGATAATAACTGCATAATATGGGTAATAATGCATGTTATATTGAGAATAATATAAGTAATAAGTATAATTATGACAGTTCTAGCGATAATAACTGCATTATATGGGTAATATTGCACGTTATATTGCTAACAATATAAGTAATAAGTATAATTATTACAGTTCTAGCGATAATACCTCCATTATATGGGTAATAATGCATGTTATATTGGTAATGATATAAGTAGTAAGTATAATTATTACAGTTCTAGCGATAATAACTGCATAATATGGGTAATAATGCACGTTATATTGCTAATAATATAAGTAATGAGTACAATTATTACAGTTCTAGCGATAATAACTGCATTATATGGGTAATAATGCATGTTATATTGATAATAACATAAGTAATAAGTATAATTATTACAGTTCTAGCGATAATAACTGCATTATATGGGTAATAATGCATGTTATATTGATAATATCGGGAGTAATAAGTATAATTATTATAGTTCTAGCGATAATAATACTAAAATATGGCAAATAGTGCATGTTATATTGATAATAATAAAAGTAATAAATATATTTATTACAGTTCTATCGATAATAACTGCATAATATGGGTAATAATGCATGTTATATTGATGATAATAAAAGTAATACGTATATTTATTATAGTTCTAGCGATAATAACTGCATAATATGGGTAATAATGCATGTTATATTGATAATAATCTAAGTAATAAGTATAATTATTACAGTTCTGGCGATAATAACTGCATTATATGGGTAATAATGCACGTTATATTGCTAATAGTATAAGTAATAAGTATAATTATTACAGTCCTTGCGATAATACCTCCATTATATGGGTAATAATGCATGTTATATTGATAATAATATAAGTAATAAGTATAATTATTACAGTTCTAGCGATAATAACTGCATTATATGGGTAATAATGCACGTTATATTGCTAATAATATAAGTAATAAGTATAATTATTACAGTTCTAGCGATAATAACTGCATTATATGGGTAATAATGCATGTTATATTGATAATATTGGGAGTAATAAGTATATTTATTATGGTTCTAGAGATAATACCTCCATTATATGGGTAATAATGCATGTTATATTAATAATAATATAAGTAATAAGTATAATTATTATAGTTCTAGCGATAATAATAGTAAAATATGGCAAATAGTGCATGTTATATTGAAAATAATAAAAGTAATAAGTATATTTATTACAGTTCTATCGATAATAACTGCATAATATGGGTAATAATGCATGTTATATTGATGATAATAAAAGTAATACGTATATTTATTATAGTTCTAGCGATAATAACTGCATAATATGGGTAATAATGCATGTTATATTGATAATAATATAAGTAATAAGTATAATTATTACAGTTCTAGCGATAATAACTGCATTATATGGGTAATAATGCATGTTATATTGATGATAATAAAAGTAATACGTATATTTATTATAGTTCTAGCGATAATAACTGCATAATATGGGTAATAATGCATGTTATATTGATAATAATATAAGTAATAAGTATAATTATTACAGTTCTAGAGATAATAACTGCATAATATGGGTAATAATGCATGTTATATTGATAATAATATAAGTAATAAGTATAATTATTACAGTTCTGGCGATAATACCTCGATTATATGGGTAATAATGCATGTTATATTGATGATAATGAAAGTAATACGTATATTTATTATAGTTCTAGCGATAATAACTGCATAATATGGGTAATAATGCATGTTATATTGAGAATAATATAAGTAATAAGTATAATTATTACAGTTCTGGCGATAATAACTGCATTATATGGGTAATAATGCACGTTATATTGCTAATAGTATAAGTAATAAGTATAATTATTACAGTTCTTGCGATAATACCTCCATTATATGGGTAATAATGCATGTTATATTGATAATAATATAAGTAATAAGTATAATTATTACAGTTCTAGCGATAATAACTGCATTATATGGGTAATAATGCACGTTATATTGCTAATAATATAAGTAATGAGTACAATTATTAAAGTTCTAGCGATAATAACTGCATTATATGGGTAATAATGCACGTTATATTGCTAATAATATAAGTAATAAGTATAATTATTACAGTTCTAGCGATAATAACTGCATTATATGGGTAATAATGCATGTTACATTGATAATATTGGGAGTAATAAGTGTATTTATTATAGTTCTAGCGATAATAACTGAATAATATGGGTAATAATGCATGTTATATTGATAATAATATAAGTAATAAGTATAATTATTATAGTTCTAGCAATAATACCTCCATTATATGGGTAATAATGCATGTTATATTGATGATAATGAAAGTGATACGTATATTTATTATAGCTCTTGCGATAATAACTGCATCATATGGGTAATAATGCATGTTATATTGAGAATAATATAAGTAATATGTATAATTATTACAGTTCTGGCGATAATAACTGCATTATATGGGTAACAATGCACGTTATATTGCTAATAGTATAAGTAATAAGTATAATTATTACAGTTCTAGCAATAATACCTCCATTATATGGGTAATAATGCATGTTATATTGATAATAATATAAGTAATAAGTATAATTATTACAGTTCTAGCGATAATAACTGCATTATATGGGTAATATTGCACGTTATATTGCTAACAATATAAGTAATAAGTATAATTATTACAGTTCTAGCGATAATACCTCCATTATATGGGTAATAATGCATGTTATATTGATAATGATATAAGTAATAAGTATAGTTATTACAGTTCTAGCGATAATAACTGCATTATATGGGTAATAATGCACGTTATATTGCTAATAGTATAAGTAATAAGTATAATTATTACAGTTCTTGCGATAATACCTCCATTATATGGGTAATAATGCATGTTATATTGATAATAATATAAGTAATAAGTATAATTATTACAGTTCTAGCGATAATAACTGCATTATATGGGTAATAATGCACGTTATATTGCTAATAATATAAGTAATAAGTATAATTATTACAGTTCTAGCGATAATAACTGCATTATATGGGTAATAATGCATGTTATATTGATAATAATATAAGTAATAAGTATAATTATTACAGTTCTAGCGATAATAACTGCATTATATGGGTAATAATGCACGTTATATTGCTAGTAGTATAAGTAATAAGTATAATTATTACAGTTCTAGCGATAATAACTGCATAATATGGGTAATAATGCACGTTATATTGCTAATAATATAAGTAATGAGTACAATTATTAAAGTTCTAGCGATAATAACTGCATTATATGGGTAATAATGCACGTTATATTGCTAATAATATAAGTAATAAGTATAATTATTACAGTTCTAGCGATAATAACTGCATTATATGGGTAATAATGCATGTTATATTGATAATAATATAAGTAATAAGTATAATTATTACAGTTCTAGCGATAATAACTGCATTATATGGGTAATAATGCACGTTATATTGCTAGTAGTATAAGTAATAAGTATAATTATTACAGTTCTAGCGATAATAACTGCATAATATGGGTAATAATGCACGTTATATTGCTAATAATATAAGTAATGAGTACAATTATTAAAGTTCTAGCGATAATAACTGCATTATATGGGTAATAATGCACGTTATATTGCTAATAATATAAGTAATAAGTATAATTATTACAGTTCTAGCGATAATAACTGCATTATATGGGTAATAATGCATGTTACATTGATAATATTGGGAGTAATAAGTGTATTTATTATAGTTCTAGCGATAATAACTGAATAATATGGGTAATAATGCATGTTATATTGATAATAATATAAGTAATAAGTATAATTATTATAGTTCTAGCAATAATACCTCCATTATATGGGTAATAATGCATGTTATATTGATGATAATGAAAGTGATACGTATATTTATTATAGCTCTTGCGATAATAACTGCATCATATGGGTAATAATGCATGTTATATTGAGAATAATATAAGTAATATGTATAATTATTACAGTTCTGGCGATAATAACTGCATTATATGGGTAACAATGCACGTTATATTGCTAATAGTATAAGTAATAAGTATAATTATTACAGTTCTAGCAATAATACCTCCATTATATGGGTAATAATGCATGTTATATTGATAATAATATAAGTAATAAGTATAATTATTACAGTTCTAGCGATAATAACTGCATTATATGGGTAATAATGCATGTTATAATGATAATAATAAAAGTAATAAATATATTTATTACAGTTCTATCGATAATAACTGCATAATATGGGTAATAATGCATGTTATATTGATGATAATAAAAGTAATACGTATATTTATTATAGTTCTAGCGATAATAACTGCATAATATGGGTAATAATGCATGTTATATTGATAATAATCTAAGTAATAAGTATAATTATTACAGTTCTAGCGATAATAACTGCATTATATGGGTAATAATGCACGTTATATTGCTAACAATATAAGTAATAATTATAATTATTACAGTTCTAGCGATAATAACTGCATTATATGGGTAATAATGCATGTTATATTGATGATAATGAAAGTAATACGAATATTTATTATAGTTCTAGCGATAATAACTGCATAATATGGGTAATAATGCATGTTATATTGAGAATAATATAAGTAATAAGTATAATTATTACAGTTCTGGCGATAATAACTGCATTATATGGGTAATAATGCACGTTATATTGCTAATAGTATAAGTAATAAGTATAATTATTACAGTTCTTGCGATAATACCTCCATTATATGGGTAATAATGCATGTTATATTGATAATAATATAAGTAATAAGTATAATTATTACAGTTCTAGCGATAATAACTGCATTATATGGGTAATAATGCACGTTATATTGCTAATAATATAAGTAATAAGTATAATTATTACAGTTCTAGCGATAATAACTGCATTATATGGGTAATAATGCATGTTATATTGATAATAATATAAGTAATAAGTATAATTATTACAGTTCTAGCGATAATAATACTAAAATATGGCAAATAGTGCATGTTATATTGATAATAATAAAAGTAATAAATATATTTATTACAGTTCTATCGATAATAACTGCATAATATGGGTAATAATGCATGTTATATTGATGATAATAAAAGTAATACGTATATTTATTATAGTTCTAGCGATAATAACTGCATAATATGGGTAATAATGCATGTTATATTGATAATAATCTAAGTAATAAGTATAATTATTACAGTTCTAGCGATAATAACTGCATTATATGGGTAATAATGCACGTTATATTGCTAACAATATAAGTAATAATTATAATTATTACAGTTCTAGCGATAATAACTGCATTATATGGGTAATAATGCATGTTATATTGATGATAATGAAAGTAATACGAATATTTATTATAGTTCTAGCGATAATAACTGCATAATATGGGTAATAATGCATGTTATATTGAGAATAATATAAGTAATAAGTATAATTATTACAGTTCTGGCGATAATAACTGCATTATATGGGTAATAATGCACGTTATATTGCTAATAGTATAAGTAATAAGTATAATTATTACAGTTCTTGCGATAATACCTCCATTATATGGGTAATAATGCATGTTATATTGATAATAATATAAGTAATAAGTATAATTATTACAGTTCTAGCGATAATAACTGCATTATATGGGTAATAATGCACGTTATATTGCTAATAATATAAGTAATAAGTATAATTATTACAGTTCTAGCGATAATAACTGCATTATATGGGTAATAATGCATGTTATATTGATAATAATATAAGTAATAAGTATAATTATTACAGTTCTAGCGATAATAACTGCATTATATGGGTAATAATGCACGTTATATTGCTAACAATATAAGTAATAAGTATAATTATTACAGTTCTAGCGATAATACCTACATTATATGGGTAATAATGCATGTTATATTGATAACGATATAAGTAATAAGTATAATTATTACAGTTCTAGCGATAATAACTGCATTATATGGGTAATAATGCACGTTATATTGCTAACAATATAAGTAATAAGTACAATTACTACAGTTCTAGCGATAATAACTGCATTATATGGGTAAAAATGCATGTTATATTGATAATATTGGGAGTAATAAGTATATTTATTATGGTTCTAGAGATAATAACTGCATAATATGGGTAATAATGCATGTTATATTGATAATAATATAAGTAATAAGTATAATTATTACAGTTCTAACGATAATACCTCCATTATATGGGTAATAATGCATGTTATATTGATGATAATGAAAGTAGTACGTATATTTATTATAGTTCTAGCGATAATAACTGCATAATATGGGTAATAATGCATGTTATATTGAGAATAATATAAGTAATAAGTATAATTATTACAGTTCTAGCGATAATAACTGCATTATATGGGTAATAATGCATGTTATATTGATGATAATAAAAGTAATACGTATATTTATTATAGTTCTAGCGATAATAACTGCATAATATGGGTAATAATGCATGTTATATTGATAATAATATAAGTAATAAGTATAATTATTACAGTTCTAGAGATAATAACTGCATAATATGGGTAATAATGCATGTTATATTGATAATAATATAAGTAATAAGTATAATTATTACAGTTCTGGCGATAATACCTCGATTATATGGGTAATAATGCATGTTATATTGATGATAATGAAAGTAATACGTATATTTATTATAGTTCTAGCGATAATAACTGCATAATATGGGTAATAATGCATGTTATATTGAGAATAATATAAGTAATAAGTATAATTATTACAGTTCTGGCGATAATAACTGCATTATATGGGTAATAATGCACGTTATATTGCTAATAGTATAAGTAATAAGTATAATTATTACAGTTCTAGCGATAATAACTGCATTATATGGGTAATAATGCATGTTATATTGATAATAATATAAGTAATAAGTATAATTATTACAGTTCTAGCGATAATAACTGCATTATATGGGTAATAATGCACGTTATATTGCTAGTAGTATAAGTAATAAGTATAATTATTACAGTTCTAGCGATAATAACTGCATAATATGGGTAATAATGCACGTTATATTGCTAATAATATAAGTAATGAGTACAATTATTAAAGTTCTAGCGATAATAACTGCATTATATGGGTAATAATGCACGTTATATTGCTAATAATATAAGTAATAAGTATAATTATTACAGTTCTAGCGATAATAACTGCATTATATGGGTAATAATGCACGTTATATTGCTAATAATATAAGTAATGAGTACAATTATTAAAGTTCTAGCGATAATAACTGCATTATATGGGTAATAATGCACGTTATATTGCTAATAATATAAGTAATAAGTATAATCATTACAGTTCTAGCGATAATAACTGCATTATATGGGTAATAATGCATGTTATATTGATAATAATATAAGTAATAAGTATAATTATTACAGTTCTAGCGATAATAACTGCATTATATGGGTAATAATGCACGTTATATTGCTAGTAGTATAAGTAATAAGTATAATTATTACAGTTCTAGCGATAATAACTGCATAATATGGGTAATAATGCACGTTATATTGCTAATAATATAAGTAATGAGTACAATTATTAAAGTTCTAGCGATAATAACTGCATTATATGGGTAATAATGCACGTTATATTGCTAATAATATAAGTAATAAGTATAATTATTACAGTTCTAGCGATAATAACTGCATTATATGGGTAATAATGCATGTTACATTGATAATATTGGGAGTAATAAGTGTATTTATTATAGTTCTAGCGATAATAACTGAATAATATGGGTAATAATGCATGTTATATTGATAATAATATAAGTAATAAGTATAATTATTATAGTTCTAGCAATAATACCTCCATTATATGGGTAATAATGCATGTTATATTGATGATAATGAAAGTGATACGTATATTTATTATAGCTCTTGCGATAATAACTGCATCATATGGGTAATAATGCATGTTATATTGAGAATAATATAAGTAATATGTATAATTATTACAGTTCTGGCGATAATAACTGCATTATATGGGTAACAATGCACGTTATATTGCTAATAGTATAAGTAATAAGTATAATTATTACAGTTCTAGCAATAATACCTCCATTATATGGGTAATAATGCATGTTATATTGATAATAATATAAGTAATAAGTATAATTATTACAGTTCTAGCGTTAATAACTGCATTATATGGGTAATAATGCATGTTATAATGATAATAATAAAAGTAATAAATATATTTATTACAGTTCTATCGATAATAACTGCATAATATGGGTAATAATGCATGTTATATTGATGATAATAAAAGTAATACGTATATTTATTATAGTTCTAGCGATAATAACTGCATAATATGGGTAATAATGCATGTTATATTGATAATAATCTAAGTAATAAGTATAATTATTACAGTTCTAGCGATAATAACTGCATTATATGGGTAATAATGCACGTTATATTGCTAACAATATAAGTAATAATTATAATTATTACAGTTCTAGCGATAATAACTGCATTATATGGGTAATAATGCATGTTATATTGATGATAATGAAAGTAATACGAATATTTATTATAGTTCTAGCGATAATAACTGCATAATATGGGTAATAATGCATGTTATATTGAGAATAATATAAGTAATAAGTATAATTATTACAGTTCTGGCGATAATAACTGCATTATATGGGTAATAATGCACGTTATATTGCTAATAGTATAAGTAATAAGTATAATTATTACAGTTCTTGCGATAATACCTCCATTATATGGGTAATAATGCATGTTATATTGATAATAATATAAGTAATAAGTATAATTATTACAGTTCTAGCGATAATAACTGCATTATATGGGTAATAATGCACGTTATATTGCTAATAATATAAGTAATAAGTATAATTATTACAGTTCTAGCGATAATAACTGCATTATATGGGTAATAATGCATGTTATATTGATAATAATATAAGTAATAAGTATAATTATTACAGTTCTAGCGATAATAATACTAAAATATGGCAAATAGTGCATGTTATATTGATAATAATAAAAGTAATAAATATATTTATTACAGTTCTATCGATAATAACTGCATAATATGGGTAATAATGCATGTTATATTGATGATAATAAAAGTAATACGTATATTTATTATAGTTCTAGCGATAATAACTGCATAATATGGGTAATAATGCATGTTATATTGATAATAATCTAAGTAATAAGTATAATTATTACAGTTCTAGCGATAATAACTGCATTATATGGGTAATAATGCACGTTATATTGCTAACAATATAAGTAATAATTATAATTATTACAGTTCTAGCGATAATAACTGCATTATATGGGTAATAATGCATGTTATATTGATGATAATGAAAGTAATACGAATATTTATTATAGTTCTAGCGATAATAACTGCATAATATGGGTAATAATGCATGTTATATTGAGAATAATATAAGTAATAAGTATAATTATTACAGTTCTGGCGATAATAACTGCATTATATGGGTAATAATGCACGTTATATTGCTAATAGTATAAGTAATAAGTATAATTATTACAGTTCTTGCGATAATACCTCCATTATATGGGTAATAATGCATGTTATATTGATAATAATATAAGTAATAAGTATAATTATTACAGTTCTAGCGATAATAACTGCATTATATGGGTAATAATGCACGTTATATTGCTAATAATATAAGTAATAAGTATAATTATTACAGTTCTAGCGATAATAACTGCATTATATGGGTAATAATGCATGTTATATTGATAATAATATAAGTAATAAGTATAATTATTACAGTTCTAGCGATAATAACTGCATTATATGGGTAATAATGCACGTTATATTGCTAACAATATAAGTAATAAGTATAATTATTACAGTTCTAGCGATAATACCTACATTATATGGGTAATAATGCATGTTATATTGATAACGATATAAGTAATAAGTATAATTATTACAGTTCTAGCGATAATAACTGCATTATATGGGTAATAATGCACGTTATATTGCTAACAATATAAGTAATAAGTACAATTACTACAGTTCTAGCGATAATAACTGCATTATATGGGTAAAAATGCATGTTATATTGATAATATTGGGAGTAATAAGTATATTTATTATGGTTCTAGAGATAATAACTGCATAATATGGGTAATAATGCATGTTATATTGATAATAATATAAGTAATAAGTATAATTATTACAGTTCTAACGATAATACCTCCATTATATGGGTAATAATGCATGTTATATTGATGATAATGAAAGTAGTACGTATATTTATTATAGTTCTAGCGATAATAACTGCATAATATGGGTAATAATGCATGTTATATTGAGAATAATATAAGTAATAAGTATAATTATTACAGTTCTAGCGATAATAACTGCATTATATGGGTAATAATGCATGTTATATTGATGATAATAAAAGTAATACGTATATTTATTATAGTTCTAGCGATAATAACTGCATAATATGGGTAATAATGCATGTTATATTGATAATAATATAAGTAATAAGTATAATTATTACAGTTCTAGAGATAATAACTGCATAATATGGGTAATAATGCATGTTATATTGATAATAATATAAGTAATAAGTATAATTATTACAGTTCTGGCGATAATACCTCGATTATATGGGTAATAATGCATGTTATATTGATGATAATGAAAGTAATACGTATATTTATTATAGTTCTAGCGATAATAACTGCATAATATGGGTAATAATGCATGTTATATTGAGAATAATATAAGTAATAAGTATAATTATTACAGTTCTGGCGATAATAACTGCATTATATGGGTAATAATGCACGTTATATTGCTAATAGTATAAGTAATAAGTATAATTATTACAGTTCTAGCGATAATAACTGCATTATATGGGTAATAATGCATGTTATATTGATAATAATATAAGTAATAAGTATAATTATTACAGTTCTAGCGATAATAACTGCATTATATGGGTAATAATGCACGTTATATTGCTAGTAGTATAAGTAATAAGTATAATTATTACAGTTCTAGCGATAATAACTGCATAATATGGGTAATAATGCACGTTATATTGCTAATAATATAAGTAATGAGTACAATTATTAAAGTTCTAGCGATAATAACTGCATTATATGGGTAATAATGCACGTTATATTGCTAATAATATAAGTAATAAGTATAATTATTACAGTTCTAGCGATAATAACTGCATTATATGGGTAATAATGCATGTTATATTGATAATAATATAAGTAATAAGTATAATTATTACAGTTCTAGCGATAATAACTGCATTATATGGGTAATAATGCACGTTATATTGCTAGTAGTATAAGTAATAAGTATAATTATTACAGTTCTAGCGATAATAACTGCATAATATGGGTAATAATGCACGTTATATTGCTAATAATATAAGTAATGAGTACAATTATTAAAGTTCTAGCGATAATAACTGCATTATATGGGTAATAATGCACGTTATATTGCTAATAATATAAGTAATAAGTATAATTATTACAGTTCTAGCGATAATAACTGCATTATATGGGTAATAATGCATGTTACATTGATAATATTGGGAGTAATAAGTGTATTTATTATAGTTCTAGCGATAATAACTGAATAATATGGGTAATAATGCATGTTATATTGATAATAATATAAGTAATAAGTATAATTATTATAGTTCTAGCAATAATACCTCCATTATATGGGTAATAATGCATGTTATATTGATGATAATGAAAGTGATACGTATATTTATTATAGCTCTTGCGATAATAACTGCATCATATGGGTAATAATGCATGTTATATTGAGAATAATATAAGTAATATGTATAATTATTACAGTTCTGGCGATAATAACTGCATTATATGGGTAACAATGCACGTTATATTGCTAATAGTATAAGTAATAAGTATAATTATTACAGTTCTAGCAATAATACCTCCATTATATGGGTAATAATGCATGTTATATTGATAATAATATAAGTAATAAGTATAATTATTACAGTTCTAGCGATAATAACTGCATTATATGGGTAATAATGCATGTTATAATGATAATAATAAAAGTAATAAATATATTTATTACAGTTCTATCGATAATAACTGCATAATATGGGTAATAATGCATGTTATATTGATGATAATAAAAGTAATACGTATATTTATTATAGTTCTAGCGATAATAACTGCATAATATGGGTAATAATGCATGTTATATTGATAATAATCTAAGTAATAAGTATAATTATTACAGTTCTAGCGATAATAACTGCATTATATGGGTAATAATGCACGTTATATTGCTAACAATATAAGTAATAATTATAATTATTACAGTTCTAGCGATAATAACTGCATTATATGGGTAATAATGCATGTTATATTGATGATAATGAAAGTAATACGAATATTTATTATAGTTCTAGCGATAATAACTGCATAATATGGGTAATAATGCATGTTATATTGAGAATAATATAAGTAATAAGTATAATTATTACAGTTCTGGCGATAATAACTGCATTATATGGGTAATAATGCACGTTATATTGCTAATAGTATAAGTAATAAGTATAATTATTACAGTTCTTGCGATAATACCTCCATTATATGGGTAATAATGCATGTTATATTGATAATAATATAAGTAATAAGTATAATTATTACAGTTCTAGCGATAATAACTGCATTATATGGGTAATAATGCACGTTATATTGCTAATAATATAAGTAATAAGTATAATTATTACAGTTCTAGCGATAATAACTGCATTATATGGGTAATAATGCATGTTATATTGATAATAATATAAGTAATAAGTATAATTATTACAGTTCTAGCGATAATAATACTAAAATATGGCAAATAGTGCATGTTATATTGATAATAATAAAAGTAATAAATATATTTATTACAGTTCTATCGATAATAACTGCATAATATGGGTAATAATGCATGTTATATTGATGATAATAAAAGTAATACGTATATTTATTATAGTTCTAGCGATAATAACTGCATAATATGGGTAATAATGCATGTTATATTGATAATAATCTAAGTAATAAGTATAATTATTACAGTTCTAGCGATAATAACTGCATTATATGGGTAATAATGCACGTTATATTGCTAACAATATAAGTAATAATTATAATTATTACAGTTCTAGCGATAATAACTGCATTATATGGGTAATAATGCATGTTATATTGATGATAATGAAAGTAATACGAATATTTATTATAGTTCTAGCGATAATAACTGCATAATATGGGTAATAATGCATGTTATATTGAGAATAATATAAGTAATAAGTATAATTATTACAGTTCTGGCGATAATAACTGCATTATATGGGTAATAATGCACGTTATATTGCTAATAGTATAAGTAATAAGTATAATTATTACAGTTCTTGCGATAATACCTCCATTATATGGGTAATAATGCATGTTATATTGATAATAATATAAGTAATAAGTATAATTATTACAGTTCTAGCGATAATAACTGCATTATATGGGTAATAATGCACGTTATATTGCTAATAATATAAGTAATAAGTATAATTATTACAGTTCTAGCGATAATAACTGCATTATATGGGTAATAATGCATGTTATATTGATAATAATATAAGTAATAAGTATAATTATTACAGTTCTAGCGATAATAACTGCATTATATGGGTAATAATGCACGTTATATTGCTAACAATATAAGTAATAAGTATAATTATTACAGTTCTAGCGATAATACCTACATTATATGGGTAATAATGCATGTTATATTGATAACGATATAAGTAATAAGTATAATTATTACAGTTCTAGCGATAATAACTGCATTATATGGGTAATAATGCACGTTATATTGCTAACAATATAAGTAATAAGTACAATTACTACAGTTCTAGCGATAATAACTGCATTATATGGGTAAAAATGCATGTTATATTGATAATATTGGGAGTAATAAGTATATTTATTATGGTTCTAGAGATAATAACTGCATAATATGGGTAATAATGCATGTTATATTGATAATAATATAAGTAATAAGTATAATTATTACAGTTCTAACGATAATACCTCCATTATATGGGTAATAATGCATGTTATATTGATGATAATGAAAGTAGTACGTATATTTATTATAGTTCTAGCGATAATAACTGCATAATATGGGTAATAATGCATGTTATATTGAGAATAATATAAGTAATAAGTATAATTATTACAGTTCTAGCGATAATAACTGCATTATATGGGTAATAATGCATGTTATATTGATGATAATAAAAGTAATACGTATATTTATTATAGTTCTAGCGATAATAACTGCATAATATGGGTAATAATGCATGTTATATTGATAATAATATAAGTAATAAGTATAATTATTACAGTTCTAGAGATAATAACTGCATAATATGGGTAATAATGCATGTTATATTGATAATAATATAAGTAATAAGTATAATTATTACAGTTCTGGCGATAATACCTCGATTATATGGGTAATAATGCATGTTATATTGATGATAATGAAAGTAATACGTATATTTATTATAGTTCTAGCGATAATAACTGCATAATATGGGTAATAATGCATGTTATATTGAGAATAATATAAGTAATAAGTATAATTATTACAGTTCTGGCGATAATAACTGCATTATATGGGTAATAATGCACGTTATATTGCTAATAGTATAAGTAATAAGTATAATTATTACAGTTCTAGCGATAATAACTGCATTATATGGGTAATAATGCATGTTATATTGATAATAATATAAGTAATAAGTATAATTATTACAGTTCTAGCGATAATAACTGCATTATATGGGTAATAATGCACGTTATATTGCTAGTAGTATAAGTAATAAGTATAATTATTACAGTTCTAGCGATAATAACTGCATAATATGGGTAATAATGCACGTTATATTGCTAATAACATAAGTAATGAGTACAATTATTAAAGTTCTAGCGATAATAACTGCATTATATGGGTAATAATGCACGTTATATTGCTAATAATATAAGTAATAAGTATAATTATTACAGTTCTAGCGATAATAACTGCATTATATGGGTAATAATGCATGTTATATTGATAATAATATAAGTAATAAGTATAATTATTACAGTTCTAGCGATAATAACTGCATTATATGGGTAATAATGCACGTTATATTGCTAGTAGTATAAGTAATAAGTATAATTATTACAGTTCTAGCGATAATAACTGCATAATATGGGTAATAATGCACGTTATATTGCTAATAATATAAGTAATGAGTACAATTATTAAAGTTCTAGCGATAATAACTGCATTATATGGGTAATAATGCACGTTATATTGCTAATAATATAAGTAATAAGTATAATTATTACAGTTCTAGCGATAATAACTGCATTATATGGGTAATAATGCATGTTACATTGATAATATTGGGAGTAATAAGTGTATTTATTATAGTTCTAGCGATAATAACTGAATAATATGGGTAATAATGCATGTTATATTGATAATAATATAAGTAATAAGTATAATTATTATAGTTCTAGCAATAATACCTCCATTATATGGGTAATAATGCATGTTATATTGATGATAATGAAAGTGATACGTATATTTATTATAGCTCTTGCGATAATAACTGCATCATATGGGTAATAATGCATGTTATATTGAGAATAATATAAGTAATATGTATAATTATTACAGTTCTGGCGATAATAACTGCATTATATGGGTAACAATGCACGTTATATTGCTAATAGTATAAGTAATAAGTATAATTATTACAGTTCTAGCAATAATACCTCCATTATATGGGTAATAATGCATGTTATATTGATAATAATATAAGTAATAAGTATAATTATTACAGTTCTAGCGATAATAACTGCATTATATGGGTAATAATGCATGTTATATTGATAATATTGGGAGTAATAAGTATATTTATTATGGTTCTAGAGATAATACCTCCATTATATGGGTAATAATGCATGTTATATTAATAATAATATAAGTAATAAGTATAATTATTATAGTTCTAGCGATAATAATAGTAAAATATGGCAAATAGTGCATGTTATATTGAAAATAATAAAAGTAATAAGTATATTTATTACAGTTCTATCGATAATAACTGCATAATATGGGTAATAATGCATGTTATATTGAAGATAATAAAAGTAATACGTATATTTATTATAGTTCTAGCGATAATAACTGCATAATATGGGTAATAATGCATGTTATATTGATAATAATATAAGTAATAAGTATAATTATTACAGTTCTAGCGATAATAACTGCATTATATGGGTAATAATGCATGTTATATTGATGATAATAAAAGTAATACGTATATTTATTATAGTTCTAGCGATAATAACTGCATAATATGGGTAATAATGCATGTTATATTGATAATAATATAAGTAATAAGTATAATTATTACAGTTCTAGAGATAATAACTGCATAATATGGGTAATAATGCATGTTATATTGATAATAATATAAGTAATAAGTATAATTATTACAGTTCTGGCGATAATACCTCGATTATATGGGTAATAATGCATGTTATATTGATGATAATGAAAGTAATACGTATATTTATTATAGTTCTAGCGATAATAACTGCATAATATGGGTAATAATGCATGTTATATTGAGAATAATATAAGTAATAAGTATAATTATTACAGTTCTGGCGATAATAACTGCATTATATGGGTAATAATGCACGTTATATTGCTAATAGTATAAGTAATAAGTATAATTATTACAGTTCTAGCGATAATAACTGCATTATATGGGTAATAATGCATGTTATATTGATAATAATATAAGTAATAAGTATAATTATTACAGTTCTAGCGATAATAACTGCATTATATGGGTAATAATGCACGTTATATTGCTAGTAGTATAAGTAATAAGTATAATTATTACAGTTCTAGCGATAATAACTGCATAATATGGGTAATAATGCACGTTATATTGCTAATAATATAAGTAATGAGTACAATTATTAAAGTTCTAGCGATAATAACTGCATTATATGGGTAATAATGCACGTTATATTGCTAATAATATAAGTAATAAGTATAATTATTACAGTTCTAGCGATAATAACTGCATTATATGGGTAATAATGCATGTTATATTGATAATAATATAAGTAATAAGTATAATTATTACAGTTCTAGCGATAATAACTGCATTATATGGGTAATAATGCACGTTATATTGCTAGTAGTATAAGTAATAAGTATAATTATTACAGTTCTAGCGATAATAACTGCATAATATGGGTAATAATGCACGTTATATTGCTAATAATATAAGTAATGAGTACAATTATTAAAGTTCTAGCGATAATAACTGCATTATATGGGTAATAATGCACGTTATATTGCTAATAATATAAGTAATAAGTATAATTATTACAGTTCTAGCGATAATAACTGCATTATATGGGTAATAATGCATGTTACATTGATAATATTGGGAGTAATAAGTGTATTTATTATAGTTCTAGCGATAATAACTGAATAATATGGGTAATAATGCATGTTATATTGATAATAATATAAGTAATAAGTATAATTATTATAGTTCTAGCAATAATACCTCCATTATATGGGTAATAATGCATGTTATATTGATGATAATGAAAGTGATACGTATATTTATTATAGCTCTTGCGATAATAACTGCATCATATGGGTAATAATGCATGTTATATTGAGAATAATATAAGTAATATGTATAATTATTACAGTTCTGGCGATAATAACTGCATTATATGGGTAACAATGCACGTTATATTGCTAATAGTATAAGTAATAAGTATAATTATTACAGTTCTAGCAATAATACCTCCATTATATGGGTAATAATGCATGTTATATTGATAATAATATAAGTAATAAGTATAATTATTACAGTTCTAGCGATAATAACTGCATTATATGGGTAATAATGCATGTTATATTGATAATATTGGGAGTAATAAGTATATTTATTATAGTTCTAGCGATAATAACTGCATAATATGGGTAATAATGCATGTTATATTGATAATAGTATAAGTAATAAGTATAATTATTACAGTTCTAGCGATAATAACTGCATTATATGGGTAATAATGCACGTTATATTGCTAATAATATAAGTAATAAGTATAATTATTACAGTTCTAGCGATAATAACTACATTATATGGGTAATAATGCATGTTATATTGATAATATCGGGAGTAATAAGTATTATTATTATAGTTCTAGCGATAATAATACTAAAATATGGCAAATAGTGCATGTTATATTGATAATAATAAAAGTAATAAATATATTTATTACAGTTCTATCGATAATAACTGCATAATATGGGTAATAATGCATGTTATATTGATGATAATAAAAGTAATACGTATATTTATTATAGTTCTAGCGATAATAACTGCATAATATGGGTAATAATGCATGTTATATTGACAATAATCTAAGTAATAAGTATAATTATTACAGTTCTAGCGATAATAACTGCATTATATGGGTAATAATGCACGTTATATTGCTAACAATATAAGTAATAATTATAATTATTACAGTTCTAGCGATAATAACTGCATTATATGGGTAATAATGCATGTTATATTGATGATAATGAAAGTAATACGAATATTTATTATAGTTCTAGCGATAATAACTGCATGATATGGGTAATAATGCATGTTATATTGAGAATAATATAAGTAATAAGTATAATTATTACAGTTCTGGCGATAATAACTGCATTATATGGGTAATAATGCACGTTATATTGCTAATAGTATAAGTAATAAGTATAATTATTACAGTTCTTGCGATAATACCTCCATTATATGGGTAATAATGCATGTTATATTGATAATAATATAAGTAATAAGTATAATTATTACAGTTCTAGCGATAATAACTGCATTATATGGGTAATAATGCACGTTATATTGCTAATAATATAAGTAATAAGTATAATTATTACAGTTCTAGCGATAATAACTGCATTATATGGGTAATAATGCATGTTATATTGATAATAATATAAGTAATAAGTATAATTATTACAGTTCTAGCGATAATAACTGCATTATATGGGTAATAATGCACGTTATATTGCTAATAATATAAGTAATAAGTATAATTATTACAGTTCTAGCGATAATAACTGCATTATATGGGTAAAAATGCATGTTATATTGATAATATTGGGAGTAATAAGTATATTTATTATGGTTCTAGAGATAATAACTGCATAATATGGGTAATAATGCATGTTATATTGATGATAATAAAAGTAATACGTATATTTATTATAGTTCTAGCGATAATAACTGCATAATATGGGTAATAATGCATGTTATATTGATAATAATATAAGTAATAAGTATAATTATTACAGTTCTAGCGATAATAACTGCATTATATGGGTAATAATGCACGTTATATTGCTAACAATATAAGTAATAAGTATAATTATTACAGTTCTAGCGATAATACCTACATTATATGGGTAATAATGCATGTTATATTGATAATGATATAAGTAATAAGTATAATTATTACAGTTCTACGATAATAACTGCATAATATGGGTAATAATGCACGTTATATTGCTAATAATATAAGTAATGAGTACAATTATTAAAGTTCTAGCGATAATAACTGCATTATATGGGTAATAATGCACGTTATATTGCTAATAATATAAGTAATAAGTATAATTATTACAGTTCTAGCGATAATAACTGCATTATATGGGTAATAATGCATGTTATATTGATAATAATATAAGTAATAAGTATAATTATTACAGTTCTAGCGATAATAACTGCATTATATGGGTAATAATGCACGTTATATTGCTAGTAGTATAAGTAATAAGTATAATTATTACAGTTCTAGCGATAATAACTGCATAATATGGGTAATAATGCACGTTATATTGCTAATAATATAAGTAATGAGTACAATTATTAAAGTTCTAGCGATAATAACTGCATTATATGGGTAATAATGCACGTTATATTGCTAATAATATAAGTAATAAGTATAATTATTACAGTTCTAGCGATAATAACTGCATTATATGGGTAATAATGCATGTTACATTGATAATATTGGGAGTAATAAGTGTATTTATGATAGTTCTAGCGATAATAACTGCATAATATGGGTAATAATGCATGTTATATTGATAATAATATAAGTAATAAGTATAATTATTACAGTTCTAGCAATAATACCTACATTATATGGGTAATAATGCATGTTATATTGATGATAATGAAAGTGATACGTATATTTATTATAGTTCTTGCGATAATAACTGCATCATATGGGTAATAATGCATGTTATATTGAGAATAATATAAGTAATAAGTATAATTATTACAGTTCTGGCGATAATAACTGCATTATATGGGTAACAATGCACGTTATATTGCTAATAGTATAAGTAATAAGTATAATTATTACAGTTCTAGCAATAATACCTCCATTATATGGGTAATAATGCATGTTATATTGATAATAATATAAGTAATAAGTATAATTATTACAGTTCTAGCGATAATAACTGCATTATATGGGTAATAATGCATGTTATATTGATAATATTGGGAGTAATAAGTATATTTATTATGGTTCTAGAGATAATACCTCCATTATATGGGTAATAATGCATGTTATATTAATAATAATATAAGTAATAAGTATAATTATTATAGTTCTAGCGATAATAATAGTAAAATATGGCAAATAGTGCATGTTATATTGAAAATAATAAAAGTAATAAGTATATTTATTACAGTTCTATCGATAATAACTGCATAATATGGGTAATAATGCATGTTATATTGAAGATAATAAAAGTAATACGTATATTTATTATAGTTCTAGCGATAATAACTGCATAATATGGGTAATAATGCATGTTATATTGATAATAATATAAGTAATAAGTATAATTATTACAGTTCTAGCGATAATAACTGCATTATATGGGTAATAATGCATGTTATATTGATGATAATAAAAGTAATACGTATATTTATTATAGTTCTAGCGATAATAACTGCATAATATGGGTAATAATGCATGTTATATTGATAATAATATAAGTAATAAGTATAATTATTACAGTTCTAGAGATAATAACTGCATAATATGGGTAATAATGCATGTTATATTGATAATAATATAAGTAATAAGTATAATTATTACAGTTCTGGCGATAATACCTCGATTATATGGGTAATAATGCATGTTATATTGATGATAATGAAAGTAATACGTATATTTATTATAGTTCTAGCGATAATAACTGCATAATATGGGTAATAATGCATGTTATATTGAGAATAATATAAGTAATAAGTATAATTATTACAGTTCTGGCGATAATAACTGCATTATATGGGTAATAATGCACGTTATATTGCTAATAGTATAAGTAATAAGTATAATTATTACAGTTCTAGCGATAATAACTGCATTATATGGGTAATAATGCATGTTATATTGATAATAATATAAGTAATAAGTATAATTATTACAGTTCTAGCGATAATAACTGCATTATATGGGTAATAATGCACGTTATATTGCTAGTAGTATAAGTAATAAGTATAATTATTACAGTTCTAGCGATAATAACTGCATAATATGGGTAATAATGCACGTTATATTGCTAATAATATAAGTAATGAGTACAATTATTAAAGTTCTAGCGATAATAACTGCATTATATGGGTAATAATGCACGTTATATTGCTAATAATATAAGTAATAAGTATAATTATTACAGTTCTAGCGATAATAACTGCATTATATGGGTAATAATGCATGTTATATTGATAATAATATAAGTAATAAGTATAATTATTACAGTTCTAGCGATAATAACTGCATTATATGGGTAATAATGCACGTTATATTGCTAGTAGTATAAGTAATAAGTATAATTATTACAGTTCTAGCGATAATAACTGCATAATATGGGTAATAATGCACGTTATATTGCTAATAATATAAGTAATGAGTACAATTATTAAAGTTCTAGCGATAATAACTGCATTATATGGGTAATAATGCACGTTATATTGCTAATAATATAAGTAATAAGTATAATTATTACAGTTCTAGCGATAATAACTGCATTATATGGGTAATAATGCATGTTACATTGATAATATTGGGAGTAATAAGTGTATTTATTATAGTTCTAGCGATAATAACTGAATAATATGGGTAATAATGCATGTTATATTGATAATAATATAAGTAATAAGTATAATTATTATAGTTCTAGCAATAATACCTCCATTATATGGGTAATAATGCATGTTATATTGATGATAATGAAAGTGATACGTATATTTATTATAGCTCTTGCGATAATAACTGCATCATATGGGTAATAATGCATGTTATATTGAGAATAATATAAGTAATATGTATAATTATTACAGTTCTGGCGATAATAACTGCATTATATGGGTAACAATGCACGTTATATTGCTAATAGTATAAGTAATAAGTATAATTATTACAGTTCTAGCAATAATACCTCCATTATATGGGTAATAATGCATGTTATATTGATAATAATATAAGTAATAAGTATAATTATTACAGTTCTAGCGATAATAACTGCATTATATGGGTAATAATGCATGTTATATTGATAATATTGGGAGTAATAAGTATATTTATTATAGTTCTAGCGATAATAACTGCATAATATGGGTAATAATGCATGTTATATTGATAATAGTATAAGTAATAAGTATAATTATTACAGTTCTAGCGATAATAACTGCATTATATGGGTAATAATGCACGTTATATTGCTAATAATATAAGTAATAAGTATAATTATTACAGTTCTAGCGATAATAACTACATTATATGGGTAATAATGCATGTTATATTGATAATATCGGGAGTAATAAGTATTATTATTATAGTTCTAGCGATAATAATACTAAAATATGGCAAATAGTGCATGTTATATTGATAATAATAAAAGTAATAAATATATTTATTACAGTTCTATCGATAATAACTGCATAATATGGGTAATAATGCATGTTATATTGATGATAATAAAAGTAATACGTATATTTATTATAGTTCTAGCGATAATAACTGCATAATATGGGTAATAATGCATGTTATATTGACAATAATCTAAGTAATAAGTATAATTATTACAGTTCTAGCGATAATAACTGCATTATATGGGTAATAATGCACGTTATATTGCTAACAATATAAGTAATAATTATAATTATTACAGTTCTAGCGATAATAACTGCATTATATGGGTAATAATGCATGTTATATTGATGATAATGAAAGTAATACGAATATTTATTATAGTTCTAGCGATAATAACTGCATAATATGGGTAATAATGCATGTTATATTGAGAATAATATAAGTAATAAGTATAATTATTACAGTTCTGGCGATAATAACTGCATTATATGGGTAATAATGCACGTTATATTGCTAATAGTATAAGTAATAAGTATAATTATTACAGTTCTTGCGATAATACCTCCATTATATGGGTAATAATGCATGTTATATTGATAATAATATAAGTAATAAGTATAATTATTACAGTTCTGGCGATAATAACTGCATTATATGGGTAATAATGCACGTTATATTGCTAATAGTATAAGTAATAAGTATAATTATTACAGTTCTAGCGATAATAACTGCATTATATGGGTAATAATGCATGTTATATTGATAATAATATAAGTAATAAGTATAATTATTACAGTTCTAGCGATAATAACTGCATTATATGGGTAATAATGCACGTTATATTGCTAGTAGTATAAGTAATAAGTATAATTATTACAGTTCTAGCGATAATAACTGCATAATATGGGTAATAATGCACGTTATATTGCTAATAATATAAGTAATGAGTACAATTATTAAAGTTCTAGCGATAATAACTGCATTATATGGGTAATAATGCACGTTATATTGCTAATAATATAAGTAATAAGTATAATTATTACAGTTCTAGCGATAATAACTGCATTATATGGGTAATAATGCATGTTATATTGATAATAATATAAGTAATAAGTATAATTATTACAGTTCTAGCGATAATAACTGCATTATATGGGTAATAATGCACGTTATATTGCTAGTAGTATAAGTAATAAGTATAATTATTACAGTTCTAGCGATAATAACTGCATAATATGGGTAATAATGCACGTTATATTGCTAATAATATAAGTAATAAGTATAATTATTACAGTTCTAGCGATAATAACTGCATTATATGGGTAATAATGCATGTTATATTGATAATATTGGGAGTAATAAGTATATTTATTATAGTTCTAGCGATAATAACTGCATAATATGGGTAATAATGCATGTTATATTGATAATAGTATAAGTAATAAGTATAATTATTACAGTTCTAGCGATAATAACTGCATTATATGGGTAATAATGCACGTTATATTGCTAATAATATAAGTAATAAGTATAATTATTACAGTTCTAGCGATAATAACTACATTATATGGGTAATAATGCATGTTATATTGATAATATCGGGAGTAATAAGTATTATTATTATAGTTCTAGCGATAATAATACTAAAATATGGCAAATAGTGCATGTTATATTGATAATAATAAAAGTAATAAATATATTTATTACAGTTCTATCGATAATAACTGCATAATATGGGTAATAATGCATGTTATATTGATGATAATAAAAGTAATACGTATATTTATTATAGTTCTAGCGATAATAACTGCATAATATGGGTAATAATGCATGTTATATTGACAATAATCTAAGTAATAAGTATAATTATTACAGTTCTAGCGATAATAACTGCATTATATGGGTAATAATGCACGTTATATTGCTAACAATATAAGTAATAATTATAATTATTACAGTTCTAGCGATAATAACTGCATTATATGGGTAATAATGCATGTTATATTGATGATAATGAAAGTAATACGAATATTTATTATAGTTCTAGCGATAATAACTGCATAATATGGGTAATAATGCATGTTATATTGAGAATAATATAAGTAATAAGTATAATTATTACAGTTCTGGCGATAATAACTGCATTATATGGGTAATAATGCACGTTATATTGCTAATAGTATAAGTAATAAGTATAATTATTACAGTTCTTGCGATAATACCTCCATTATATGGGTAATAATGCATGTTATATTGATAATAATATAAGTAATAAGTATAATTATTACAGTTCTGGCGATAATAACTGCATTATATGGGTAATAATGCACGTTATATTGCTAATAGTATAAGTAATAAGTATAATTATTACAGTTCTAGCGATAATAACTGCATTATATGGGTAATAATGCATGTTATATTGATAATAATATAAGTAATAAGTATAATTATTACAGTTCTAGCGATAATAACTGCATTATATGGGTAATAATGCACGTTATATTGCTAGTAGTATAAGTAATAAGTATAATTATTACAGTTCTAGCGATAATAACTGCATAATATGGGTAATAATGCACGTTATATTGCTAATAATATAAGTAATGAGTACAATTATTAAAGTTCTAGCGATAATAACTGCATTATATGGGTAATAATGCACGTTATATTGCTAATAATATAAGTAATAAGTATAATTATTACAGTTCTAGCGATAATAACTGCATTATATGGGTAATAATGCATGTTATATTGATAATAATATAAGTAATAAGTATAATTATTACAGTTCTAGCGATAATAACTGCATTATATGGGTAATAATGCACGTTATATTGCTAGTAGTATAAGTAATAAGTATAATTATTACAGTTCTAGCGATAATAACTGCATAATATGGGTAATAATGCACGTTATATTGCTAATAATATAAGTAATGAGTACAATTATTAAAGTTCTAGCGATAATAACTGCATTATATGGGTAATAATGCACGTTATATTGCTAATAATATAAGTAATAAGTATAATTATTACAGTTCTAGCGATAATAACTGCATTATATGGGTAATAATGCATGTTACATTGATAATATTGGGAGTAATAAGTGTATTTATTATAGTTCTAGCGATAATAACTGAATAATATGGGTAATAATGCATGTTATATTGATAATAATATAAGTAATAAGTATAATTATTATAGTTCTAGCAATAATACCTCCATTATATGGGTAATAATGCATGTTATATTGATGATAATGAAAGTGATACGTATATTTATTATAGCTCTTGCGATAATAACTGCATCATATGGGTAATAATGCATGTTATATTGAGAATAATATAAGTAATATGTATAATTATTACAGTTCTGGCGATAATAACTGCATTATATGGGTAACAATGCACGTTATATTGCTAATAGTATAAGTAATAAGTATAATTATTACAGTTCTAGCAATAATACCTCCATTATATGGGTAATAATGCATGTTATATTGATAATAATATAAGTAATAAGTATAATTATTACAGTTCTAGCGATAATAACTGCATTATATGGGTAATAATGCATGTTATATTGATAATATTGGGAGTAATAAGTATATTTATTATAGTTCTAGCGATAATAACTGCATAATATGGGTAATAATGCATGTTATATTGATAATAGTATAAGTAATAAGTATAATTATTACAGTTCTAGCGATAATAACTGCATTATATGGGTAATAATGCACGTTATATTGCTAATAATATAAGTAATAAGTATAATTATTACAGTTCTAGCGATAATAACTACATTATATGGGTAATAATGCATGTTATATTGATAATATCGGGAGTAATAAGTATTATTATTATAGTTCTAGCGATAATAATACTAAAATATGGCAAATAGTGCATGTTATATTGATAATAATAAAAGTAATAAATATATTTATTACAGTTCTATCGATAATAACTGCATAATATGGGTAATAATGCATGTTATATTGATGATAATAAAAGTAATACGTATATTTATTATAGTTCTAGCGATAATAACTGCATAATATGGGTAATAATGCATGTTATATTGACAATAATCTAAGTAATAAGTATAATTATTACAGTTCTAGCGATAATAACTGCATTATATGGGTAATAATGCACGTTATATTGCTAACAATATAAGTAATAATTATAATTATTACAGTTCTAGCGATAATAACTGCATTATATGGGTAATAATGCATGTTATATTGATGATAATGAAAGTAATACGAATATTTATTATAGTTCTAGCGATAATAACTGCATAATATGGGTAATAATGCATGTTATATTGAGAATAATATAAGTAATAAGTATAATTATTACAGTTCTGGCGATAATAACTGCATTATATGGGTAATAATGCACGTTATATTGCTAATAGTATAAGTAATAAGTATAATTATTACAGTTCTTGCGATAATACCTCCATTATATGGGTAATAATGCATGTTATATTGATAATAATATAAGTAATAAGTATAATTATTACAGTTCTAGCGATAATAACTGCATTATATGGGTAATAATGCACGTTATATTGCTAATAATATAAGTAATGAGTATAATTATTACAGTTCTAGCGATAATAACTGCATTATATGGGTAATAATGCATGTTATATTGATAATAATATAAGTAATAAGTATAATTATTACAGTTCTAGCGATAATAACTGCATTATATGGGTAATAATGCACGTTATATTGCTATTAGTATAAGTAATAAGTATAATTATTACAGTTCTAGCGATAATAACTGCATAATATGGGTAATAATGCACGTTATATTGCTAACAATATAAGTAATAAGTATAATTATTACAGTTCTAGCGATAATACCTACATTATATGGGTAATAATGCATGTTATATTGATAATGATATAAGTAATAAGTATAATTATTACAGTTCTAGCGATAATAACTGCATAATATGGGTAATAATGCACGTTATATTGCTAATAATATAAGTAATGAGTACAATTATTACAGTTCTAGCGATAATAACTGCATTATATGGGTAATAATGCATGTTATATTGATAATAACATAAGTAATAAGTATAATTATTACAGTTCTAGCGATAATAACTGCATTATATGGGTAATAATGCATGTTATATTGATAATATCGGGAGTAATAAGTATAATTATTATAGTTCTAGCGATAATAATAGTAAAATATGGCAAATAGTGCATGTTATATTGATAATAATAAAAGTAATAAGTATATTTATTACAGTTCTATCGATAATAACTGCATAATATGGGTAATCATGCATGTTATATTGAAGATAATAAAAGTAATACGTATATTTATTATAGTTCTAGCGATAATAACTGCATAATATGGGTAATAATGCATGTTATATTGAGAATAATATAAGTAATAAGTATAATTATTACAGTTCTAGCGATAATAACTGCATTATATGGGTAATATTGCACGTTATATTGCTAACAATATAAGTAATAAGTATAATTATTACAGTTCTAGCGATAATACCTCCATTATATGGGTAATAATGCATGTTATATTGATAATGATATAAGTAATAAGTATAGTTATTACAGTTCTAGCGATAATAACTGCATTATATGGGTAATAATGCACGTTATATTGCTAATAGTATAAGTAATAAGTATAATTATTACAGTTCTTGCGATAATACCTCCATTATATGGGTAATAATGCATGTTATATTGATAATAATATAAGTAATAAGTATAATTATTACAGTTCTAGCGATAATAACTGCATTATATGGGTAATAATGCACGTTATATTGCTAATAATATAAGTAATAAGTATAATTATTACAGTTCTAGCGATAATAACTGCATTATATGGGTAATAATGCATGTTATATTGATAATAATATAAGTAATAAGTATAATTATTACAGTTCTAGCGATAATAACTGCATTATATGGGTAATAATGCACGTTATATTGCTAGTAGTATAAGTAATGAGTACAATTATTAAAGTTCTAGCGATAATAACTGCATTATATGGGTAATAATGCACGTTATATTGCTAATAATATAAGTAATAAGTATAATTATTACAGTTCTAGCGATAATAACTGCATTATATGGGTAATAATGCACGTTATATTGCTAACAATATAAGTAATAAGTATAATTATTACAGTTCTAGCGATAATAACTGCATAATATGGGTAATAATGCACGTTATATTGCTAATAATATAAGTAATGAGTACAATTATTACAGTTCTAGCGATAATAACTGCATAATATGGGTAATAATGCACGTTATATTGCTAACAATATAAGTAATAAGTATAATTATTACAGTTCTAGCGATAATAACTGCATTATATGGGTAATAATGCACGTTATATTGCTAATAATATAAGTAATAAGTATAATTATTACAGTTCTAGCGATTATAACTGCATTATATGGGTAATAATGCATGTTATATTGATAATATCGGGAGTAATAAGTATAATTATTATAGTTCTAGCGATAATAATAGTAAAATATGGCTAATAGTGCATGATATATTGATAATAGTAAAAGTAATAAGTGTATTTATTACAGTTCTATCGATAATAACTGCATAATATGGGTAATAATGCATGTTATATTGATAATAATATAAGTAATAAGTATAATTATTACAGTTCTAGCGATAATACCTCCATTATATGGGTAATAATGCATGTTATATTGATGATAATGAAAGTAATACGTATATTTATTATAGTTCTAGCGATAATAACTGCATTATATGGGTAATAATGCACGTTATATTGCTAATAATATGAGTAATGAGTACAATTATTACAGTTCTAGCGATAATAACTGCATTATATGCGTAATAAGGCATGTTATATTGATAATATCGGGAGTAATAAGTATAATTATTATAGTTCTAGCGATAATAATAGTAAAATATCTCTAATAGTGCATGATATATTGATAATAGTAAAAGTAATAAGTATATTCATTACAGTTCTATCGATAATAACTGCATAATATGGGTAATAATGCATGTTATGTTGATGATAATGAAAGTAATACGTATGTTTATTATAGTTCTAGCGATAATAACTGCATAATATGGGTAATAATGCATGTTATATTGAGAATAATATAAGTAATAAGTATAATTATTACAGTTCTGGCGATAATAACTGCATTATATGGGTAATAATGCACGTTATATTGCTAATAGTATAAGTAATAAGTATAATTATTACAGTTCTAGCGATAATACCTCCATTATATGGGTAATAATGCATGTTATATTGATAATAATATAAGTAATAAGTATAATTATTACAGTTCTAGCGATAATAATTGCATTATATGGGTAATAATGCATGTTATATTGATAATAATATAAGTAATAAGTATAATTATTACAGTTCTAGCGATAATAACTGCATTATATGGGTAATAATGCACGTTATATTGCTAATAATATAAGTAATAAGTATAATTATTACAGTTCTAGCGATTATAACTGCATTATATGGGTAATAATGCATGTTATATTGATAATATCGGGAGTAATAAGTATAATTATTATAGTTCTAGCGATAATAATAGTAAAATATGGCTAATAGTGCATGATATATTGATAATAGTAAAAGTAATAAGTGTATTTATTACAGTTCTATCGATAATAACTGCATAATATGGGTAATAATGCATGTTATATTGATAATAATATAAGTAATAAGTATAATTATTACAGTTCTAGCGATAATACCCCCATTATATGGGTAATAATGCATGTTATATTGATGATAATGAAAGAAGTAAGTATATTTATTACAGTTCTAGCGATAATAACTGCATTATATGCCTAATAAGGCATGTTATATTGATAACATCGGGTGTAATAAGTATAATTATTATAGTTCTAGCGATAATAATAGTAAAATATGGCTAATAGTGCATGTCATATTTTTAATAGTAAAAGTAGTAAGTATATTTATTACAGTTCTATCGATAATAACTGCATAATATGGGTAATAATGCATGTTATGTTGATGATAATGAAAGTAATACGTATGCTTATTATAGTTCTAGCGATAATAACTGCATAATATGGGTAATAATGCATGTTATATTGAGAATAATATAAGTAATAAGTATAATTATTACAGTTCTGGCGATAATAACTGCATTATATGGGTAATAATGCACGTTATATTGCTAATAGTATAAGTAATAAGTATAATTATTACAGTTCTAGCGATAATACCTCCATTATATGGTAATAATGCATGTTATATTGATAATAATATAAGTAATAAGTATAATTATTACAGTTCTAGCGATAATACCTCCATTATGTGGGTAATAATGCAGGTTATATTGATAATGATATAAGTAATAAGTATAATTATTACAGTTCTAGCGATAATAACTGCATAATATGGGTAATAATGCACGTTATATTGCTAATAATATAAGTAATGAGTACAATTATTACAGTTCTAGCGATAATAACTGCATAATATGGGTAATAATGCATGTTATATTGATAATAATAAAAGTAATAAGTATAATTATTACAGTTCTGGCGATAATAACTGCATTATATGGGTAATAATGCACGTTATATTGCTAATAGTATAAGTAATAAGTATAATTATTACAGTTCTAGCGATAATACCTCCATTATATGGGTAATAATGCATGTTATATTGATACTAATATAAGTAATAAGTATAATTATTACAGTTCTAGCGATAATAATTGCATTATATGGGTAATAATGCATGTTATATTGATAATAATATAAGTAATAAGTATAATTATTACAGTTATAGCGATAATAACTGCATTATATGGGTAATAATGCACGTTATATTGCTAATAATATAAGTAATAAGTATAATTATTACAGTTCTAGCGATTATAACTGCATTATATGGGTAATAAGGCATGTTATATTGATAATATCGGGAGTAATAAGTATAATTATTATAGTTCTAGCGATAATAATAGTAAAATATGGCTAATAGTGCATGATATATTGATAATAGTAAAAGTAATAAGTGTATTTATTACAGTTCTATCGATAATAACTGCATAATATGGGTAATAATGCATGTTATATTGATAATAATATAAGTAATAAGTATAATTATTACAGTTCTAGCGATAATAACTGCATAATATGGGTAATAATGCGCGTTATATTGCTAATAATATAAGTAATGAGTATAATTATTACAGTTCTAGCGATAATAACTGCATTATATGGGTAATAAGGCATGTTATATTGATAATATCGGGAGTAATAAGTATAATTATTATAGTTCTAGCGATAATAATAGTAAAATATGGCTAATAGTGCATGATATATTGATAATAGTAAAAGTAATAAGTGTATTTATTACAGTTCTATCGATAATAACTGCATAATATGGGTAATAATGCATGTTATATTGATAATAATATAAGTAATAAGTATAATTATTACAGTTCTAGCGATAATACCCCCATTATATGGGTAATAATGCATGTTATATTGATGATAATGAAAGAAGTAAGTATATTTATTACAGTTCTAGCGATAATAACTGCATTATATGCCTAATAAGGCATGTTATATTGATAACATTGGGTGTAATAAGTATAATTATTATAGTTCTAGCGATAATAATAGTAAAATATGGCTAATAGTGCATGTCATATTTTTAATAGTAAAAGTAGTAAGTATATTTATTACAGTTCTATCGATAATAACTGCATAATATGGGTAATAATGCATGTTATGTTGATGATAATGAAAGTAATACGTATGCTTATTATAGTTCTAGCGATAATAACTGCATAATATGGGTAATAATGCATGTTATATTGAGAATAATATAAGTAATAAGTATAATTATTACATTTCTGGCGATAATAACTGCATTATATGGGTAATAATGCACGTTATATTGCTAATAGTATAAGTAATAAGTATAATTATTACAGTTCTAGCGATAATACCTCCATTATATGGGTAATAATGCATGTTATATTGATAATAATATAAGTAATAAGTATAATTATTACAGTTCTAGCGATAATACCTCCATTATGTGGGTAATAATGCAGGTTATATTAATAATGATATAAGTAATAAGTATAATTATTACAGTTCTAGCGATAATAACTGCATAATATGGGTAATAATGCACGTTATATTGCTAATAATATAAGTAATGAGTACAATTATTACAGTTCTAGCGATAATAACTGCATAATATGGGTAATAATGCATGTTATATTGATAATAATAAAAGTAATAAGTATAATTATTACAGTTCTGGCGATAATAACTGCATTATATGGGTAATAATGCACGTTATATTGCTAATAGTATAAGTAATAAGTATAATTATTACAGTTCTAGCGCTAATACCTCCATTATATGGGTAATAATGCATGTTATATTGATACTAATATAAGTAATAAGTATAATTATTGCAGTTCTAGCGATAATAACTGCATTATATGGGTAATAATGCACGTTATATTGCTAATAATATAAGTAATAAGTATAATTCTTACAGTTCTAGCGATTATAACTGCATTATATGGGTAATAATGCATGTTATATTGATAATATCGGGAGTAATAAGTATAATTATTATAGTTCTAGCGATAATAATAGTAAAATATGGCAAATAGTGCATGTTATATTGATAATAATAAAAGTAATAAGTATATTTATTACAGTTCTATCGATAATAACTGCATAATATGGGTAATAATGCATGCTATATTGATGATAATAAAAGTAGTACGTATATTTATTATAGTTCTAGCGATAATAACTGCATAATATGGGTAATAATGCATGTTATATTGATAATAATATAAGTAATAAGTATAATTATTACAGTTCTAGCGATAATAATAGTAAAATATGGCTAATAGTGCATGATATATTGATAATAGTAAAAGTAATAAGTGTATTTATTACAGTTCTATCGATAATAACTGCATAATATGGGTAATAATGCATGTTATATTGATAATAATATAAGTAATAAGTATAATTATTACAGTTCTAGCGATAATACCCCCATTATATGGGTAATAATGCATGTTATATTGATGATAATGAAAGAAGTAAGTATATTTATTACAGTTCTAGCGATAATAACTGCATTATATGCCTAATAAGGCATGTTATATTGATAACATCAGGTGTAATAAGTATAATTATTATAGTTCTAGCGATAATAATAGTAAAATATGGCTAATAGTGCATGTCATATTTTTAATAGTAAAAGTAGTAAGTATATTTATTACAGTTCTATCGATAATAACTGCATAATATGGGTAATAATGCATGTTATGTTGATGATAATGAAAGTAATACGTATGTTTATTATAGTTCTAGCGATAATAACTGCATAATATGGGTAATAATGCATGTTATATTGAGAATAATATAAGTAATAAGTATAATTATTACAGTTCTGGCGATAATAACTGCATTATATGGGTAATAATGCACGTTATATTGCTAATAGTATAAGTAATAAGTATAATTATTACAGTTCTAGCGATAATACCTCCATTATATGGGTAATAATGCATGTTATATTGATGATAATGAAAGTAATACGTATATTTATTATAGTTCTAGCGATAATACCTCCATTATATGGGTAATAATGCATGTTATATTGAGAATAATATAAGTAATAAGTATAATTATTACAGTTCTAGCGATAATAACTGCATAATATGGGTAATAATGCACGTTATATTGCTAATAATATAAGTAATGAGTATAATTATTACAGTTCTAGCGATAATAACTGCATTATATGGGTAATAAGGCATGTTATATTGATAATATCGGGAGTAATAAGTATAATTATTATAGTTCTAGCGATAATAATAGTAAAATATGGCTAATAGTGCATGATATATTGATAATAGTAAAAGTAATAAGTGTATTTATTACAGTTCTATCGATAATAACTGCATAATATGGGTAATAATGCATGTTATATTGATAATAATATAAGTAATAAGTATAATTATTACAGTTCTAGCGATAATACCTCCATTATATGGGTAATAATGCATGTTATATTGATGATAATGAAAGTAATACGTATATTTATTATAGTTCTAGCGATAATAACTGCATTATATGGGTAATAATGCATGTTATATTGAGAATAATATAAGTAATAAGTATTATTATTACAGTTCTAGCGATAATAACTGCATTATATGGGTAATAATGCATGTTATGTTGATGATAATGAAAGTAATACGTATGTTTATTATAGTTCTAGCGATAATAACTGCATAATATGGGTAATAATGCATGTTATATTGAGAATAATATAAGTAATAAGTATAATTATTACAGTTCTGGCGATAATAACTGCATTATATGGGTAATAATGCACGTTATATTGCTAATAGTATAAGTAATAAGTATAATTATTACAGTTCTAGCGATAATACCTCCATTATATGGGTAATAATGCATGTTATATTGATAATAATATAAGTAATAAGTATAATTATTACAGTTCTAGCGATAATACCTCCATTATGTGGGTAATAATGCAGGTTATATTGATAATGATATAAGTAATAAGTATAATTATTACAGTTCTAGCGATAATAACTGCATAATATGGGTAATAATGCACGTTATATTGCTAATAATATAAGTAATGAGTACAATTATTACAGTTCTAGCGATAATAACTGCATAATATGGGTAATAATGCATGTTATATTGATAATAATAAAAGTAATAAGTATAATTATTACAGTTCTGGCGATAATAACTGCATTATATGGGTAATAATGCACGTTATATTGCTAATAGTATAAGTAATAAGTATAATTATTACAGTTCTAGCGATAATACCTCCATTATATGGGTAATAATGCATGTTATATTGATACTAATATAAGTAATAAGTATAATTATTACAGTTCTAGCGATAATAACTGCATAATATGGGTAATAATGCACGTTATATTGCTAATAATATAAGTAATGAGTATAATTATTACAGTTCTAGCGATAATAACTGCATTATATGGGTAATAAGGCATGTTATATTGATAATATCGGGAGTAATAAGTATAATTATTATAGTTCTAGCGATAATAATAGTAAAATATGGCTAATAGTGCATGATATATTGATAATAGTAAAAGTAATAAGTGTATTTATTACAGTTCTATCGATAATAACTGCATAATATGGGTAATAATGCATGTTATATTGATAATAATATAAGTAATAAGTATAATTATTACAGTTCTAGCGATAATACCTCCATTATATGGGTAATAATGCATGTTATATTGATGATAATGAAAGTAATACGTATATTTATTATAGTTCTAGCGATAATAACTGCATTATATGGGTAATAATGCATGTTATATTGAGAATAATATAAGTAATAAGTATTATTATTACAGTTCTAGCGATAATAACTGCATTATATGGGTAATAATGCATGCTATATTGATGATAATAAAAGTAGTACGTATATTTATTATAGTTCTAGCGATAATAACTGCATAATATGGGTAATAATGCATGTTATATTGATAATAATATAAGTAATAAGTATAATTATTACAGTTCTAGCGATAATAACTGCATAATATGGGTAATAATGCACGTTATATTGCTAATAATATAAGTAATGAGTATAATTATTACAGTTCTAGCGATAATAACTGCATTATATGGGTAATAAGGCATGTTATATTGATAATATCGGGAGTAATAAGTATAATTATTATAGTTCTAGCGATAATAATAGTAAAATATGGCTAATAGTGCATGATATATTGATAATAGTAAAAGTAATAAGTGTATTTATTACAGTTCTATCGATAATAACTGCATAATATGGGTAATAATGCATGTTATATTGATAATAATATAAGTAATAAGTATAATTATTACAGTTCTAGCGATAATACCCCCATTATATGGGTAATAATGCATGTTATATTGATGATAATGAAAGTAATACGTATATTTATTATAGTTCTAGCGATAATAACTGCATAATATGGGTAATAATGCATGTTATATTGAGAATAATATAAGTAATAAGTATAATTATTACAGTTCTGGCGATAATAACTGCATTATATGGGTAATAATGCACGTTATATTGCTAATAGTATAAGTAATAAGTATAATTATTACAGTTCTTGCGATAATACCTCCATTATATGGGTAATAATGCATGTTATATTGATAATAATATAAGTAATAAGTATAATTATTACAGTTCTAGCGATAATAACTGCATTATATGGGTAATAATGCACGTTATATTGCTAATAATATAAGTAATAAGTATAATTATTACAGTTCTAGCGATAATAACTGCATTATATGGGTAATAATGCATGTTATATTGATAATATCGGGACTAATAAGTATAATTATTATAGTTCTAGCGATAATAATAGTAAAATATGGCAAATAGTGCATGTTATATTGATAATAATAAAAGTAATAAGTATATTTATTACAGTTCTATCGATAATAACTGCATAATATGGGTAATAATGCATGCTATATTGATGATAATAAAAGTAATACGTATATTTATTATAGTTCTAGCGATAATAACTGCATAATATGGGTAATAATGCATGTTATATTGATAATAATATAAGTAATAAGTATAATTATTACAGTTCTAGCGATAATAACTGCATAATATGGGTAATAATGCACGTTATATTGCTAATAATATAAGTAATGAGTATAATTATTACAGTTCTAGCGATAATAACTGCATTATATGGGTAATAAGGCATGTTATATTGATAATATCGGGAGTAATAAGTATAATTATTATAGTTCTAGCGATAATAATAGTAAAATATGGCTAATAGTGCATGATATATTGATAATAGTAAAAGTAATAAGTGTATTTATTACAGTTCTATCGATAATAACTGCATAATATGGGTAATAATGCATGTTATATTGATAATAATATAAGTAATAAGTATAATTATTACAGTTCTAGCGATAATACCCCCATTATATGGGTAATAATGCATGTTATATTGATGATAATGAAAGTAATACGTATATTTATTATAGTTCTAGCGATAATAACTGCATAATATGGGTAATAATGCATGTTATATTGAGAATAATATAAGTAATAAGTATAATTATTACAGTTCTGGCGATAATAACTGCATTATATGGGTAATAATGCACGTTATATTGCTAATAGTATAAGTAATAAGTATAATTATTACAGTTCTTGCGATAATACCTCCATTATATGGGTAATAATGCATGTTATATTGATAAGAATATAAGTAATAAGTATAATTATTACAGTTCTAGCGATAATAACTGCATTATATGGGTAATAATGCACGTTATATTGCTAATAATATAAGTAATAAGTATTATTATTACAGTTCTAGCGATAATAACTGCATTATATGGGTAATAATGCATGTTATATTGATAATATCGGGACTAATAAGTATAATTATTATAGTTCTAGCGATAATAATAGTAAAATATGGCAAATAGTGCATGTTATATTGATAATAATAAAAGTAATAAGTATATTTATTACAGTTCTATCGATAATAACTGCATAATATGGGTAATAATGCATGCTATATTGATGATAATAAAAGTAATACGTATATTTATTATAGTTCTAGCGATAATAACTGCATAATATGGGTAATAATGCATGTTATATTGATAATAATATAAGTAATAAGTATAGTTATTACAGTTCTAGCGATAATAACTGCATAATATGGGTAATAATGCACGTTATATTGCTAATAATATAAGTAATGAGTATAATTATTACAGTTCTAGCGATAATAACTGCATTATATGGGTAATAAGGCATGTTATATTGATAATATCGGGAGTAATAAGTATAATTATTATAGTTCTAGCAATAATAATAGTAAAATATGGCTAATAGTGCATGATATATTGATAATAGTAAAAGTAATAAGTGTATTTATTACAGTTCTATCGATAATAACTGCATAATATGGGTAATAATGCATGTTATATTGATGATAATAAAAGTAGTACGTATATTTATTATAGTTCTAGCGATAATAACTGCATAATATGGGTAATAATGCATGTTATATTGATAATAATATAAGTAATAAGTATAATTATTACAGTTCTGGCGATAATAACTGCATTATATGGGTAATAATGCATGTTATATTGATGATAATAAAAGTAATACGTATATTTATTATAGTTCTAGCGATAATAACTGCATAATATGGGTAATAATGCATGTTATATTGATAATAATCTAAGTAATAAGTATAATTATTACAGTTCTAGCGATAATACCTCCATTATATGGGTAATAATGCAGGTTATATTGATAATGATATAAGTAATAAGTATAATTATTACAGTTCTAGCGATAATAACTGCATAATATGGGTAATAATGCACGTTACATTGCTAATAATATAAGTAATGAGTACAATTATTACAGTTCTAGCGATAATAACTGCATAATATGGGTAATAATGCATGTTATATTGATAATAATAAAAGTAATAAGTATAATTATTACAGCTCTGGCGATAATAACTGCATTATATGGGTAATAATGCACGTTATATTGCTAATAGTATAAGTAATAAGTATAATTATTACAGTTCTAGCGATAATACCTCCATTATATGGGTAATAATGCATGTTATATTGATAATAATATAAGTAATAAGTATAATTATTACAGTTCTAGCGATAATAACTGCATAATATGGGTAATAATGCACGTTATATTGCTAATAATATAAGTAATGAGTATAATTATTACAGTTCTAGCGATAATAACTGCATTGTATGGGTAATAAGACATGTTATATTGATAATATCGGGAGTAATAAGTTTAATTATTATAGTTCTAGCGATAATAATAGTAAAATATGGCTAATAGTGCATGATATATTGATAGTAGTAAAAGTAATAAGTGTATTTATTACAGTTCTATCGATAATAACTGCATAATATGGGTAATAATGCATGTTATATTGATAATAATATAAGTAATAACTATAATTATTACAGTTCTAGCGATAATACCTCCATTATATGGGTAATAATGCATGTTATATTGATGATAATGAAAGTAATACGTATATTTATTATAGTTCTAGCGATAATAACTGCATTATATGGGTAATAATGCATGTTATATTGAGAATAATATAAGTAATAAGTATAATTATTACAGTTCTGGCGATAATAACTGCATTATATGGGTAATAATGCACGTTATATTGCTAATAATATGAGTAATGAGTACAATTATTACAGTTCTAGCGATAATAACTGCATTATATGCGTAATAAGGCATGTTATATTGATAATATCGGGAGTAATAAGTATAATTATTATAGTTCTAGCGATAATAATAGTAAAATATCTCTAATAGTGCATGATATATTGATAATAGTAAAAGTAATAAGTATATTTATTACAGTTCTATCGATAATAACTGCATAATATGGGTAATAATGCATGTTATGTTGATGATAATGAAAGTAATACGTATGTTTATTATAGTTCTAGCGATAATAACTGCATAATATGGGTAATAATGCATGTTATATTGAGAATAATATAAGTAATAAGTATAATTATTACAGTTCTAGCGATAATAATTGCATTATATGGGTAATACTGCATGTTATATTGATAATAATATAAGTAATAAGTATAATTATTACAGTTCTAGCGATAATAACTGCATTATATGGGTAATAATGCACGTTATATTGCTAATAATATAAGTAATAAGTATAATTATTACAGTTCTAGCGATTATAACTGCATTATATGGGTAATAATGCATGTTATATTGATAATATCGGGAGTAATAAGTATAATTATTATAGTTCTAGCGATAATAATAGTAAAATATGGCAAATAGTGCATGTTATATTGATAATAATAAAAGTCATAAGTATATTTATTACAGTTCTATCGATAATAACTGCATAATATGGGTAATAATGCATGCTATATTGATGATAATAAAAGTAATACGTATATTTATTATAGTTCTAGCGATAATAACTGCATAATATGGGTAATAATGCATGTTATATTGATAATAATATAAGTAATAAGTATAATTATTACAGTTCAAGCGATAATAACTGCATAATATGGGTAATAATGCACGTTATATTGCTAATAATATAAGTAATGAGTATAATTATTACAGTTCTAGCGATAATAACTGCATTATATGGGTAATAAGGCATGTTATATTGATAATATCGGGAGTAATAAGTATAATTATTATAGTTCTAGCGATAATAATAGTAAAATATGGCTAATAGTGCATGATATATTGATAATAGTAAAAGTAATAAGTGTATTTATTACAGTTCTATCGATAATAACTGCATAATATGGGTAATAATGCATGTTATATTGATGATAATAAAGGTAATACGTATATTTATTATAGTTCTAGCGATAATAACTGCATAATATGGGTAATAATGCATGTTATATTGAGAATAATATAAGTAATAAGTATAATTATTACAGTTATGGCGATAATAACTGCATTATATGGGTAATAATGCACGTTATATTGCTAATAGTATAAGTAATAAGTATAATTATTACAATTCTAGCGATAATACCTCCATTATATGGGTAATAATGCATGTTGTATTGATAATAATATAAGTAATAAGTATAATTATTACAGTTCTAGCGATAATAACTGCATAATATGGGTAATAATGCATGTTATATTGATAATAATATAAGTAATAAGTATAATTATTACAGTTCTAGCGATAATAACTGCACTATATGGGTAATAATGCACGTTATATTGCTAACAATATAAGTAATAAGTATAATTATTACAGTTCTAGCGATAATAATAGTAAAATATGGCTAATAGTGCATGATATATTGATAATAGTATAAGTAATAAGTATATTTATTACAGTTCTATCGACAATAACTGCATAATATGGGTAAAAATGCATGTTATATTGATGATAATGAAAGTAATACGTATATTTATTATAGTTCTAGCGATAATAACTGCATAATATGGGTAACAATGCATGTTATATTGAGAATAATATAAGTAATAAGTATAATTATTACAGTTCTGGCGATAATAACTGCATTGTATGGGTAATAATGCACGTTATATTGCTAATAGTATAAGTAATAAGTATAATTATTACAGTTCTAGCGATAATACCTCCATTATACGGGTAATAATGCATGTTATATTGATAATAATATAAGTAATAAGTATATTTATTACAGTTATATCGATAATATTTGCATAATATGGGTAATAATGCATGTTATATTGATGATAATAAAAGTAATACGTATATTTATTATAGTTCTAGCAATAATAACTGCATAATATGGGTAATAATGCATGTTATATTGATAATAATATAAGTAATAAGTATAATTATTACAGTTCTGGCGATAATAACTGCATTATATGGGTAATAATGCACGTTATATTGCTAGCAATATAAGTAACAAGTATAATTATTACAGTTCTAGCGATAATAACTGCATTATATGGGTAATAATGCATGTTATATTGCTAATAGTATTTAATAAGTATAATTATTACAGTTCTAGCGATAATACCTCCATTATATGGGTAATAATGCATGTTATATTGATAATGATATAAGTAATAAGTATAATTATTACAGTTCTAGCGATAATAACTGCATAATATGGGTAATAATGCACGTTATATTGCTAACAATATAAGTAATAAGTATAATTATTACAGTTCTAGCGATAATAACTGCATTATATGGGTAATAATGCATGTTATATTGATAATATTGGGAGTAATAAGTATAATTATTATAGTTCTAGTGATAATAATAGTAAAATATGGCTAATAGTGCATGATATATTGATAATAGTAAAAGTAATAAGTATATTTATTACAGTTCTAGCGATAATAACTGCATTATATGGGTAATAATGCATGTTATATTGATGATAATAAAAGTAATACGTATATTTATTATAGTTCTAGCGATAATAACTGCATAATATGGGTAATAATGCATGTTATATTGATAATAATCTAAGTAATAAGTATAATTATTACAGTTCTAGCGATAATAACTGCATTATGTGGGTAATAATGCACGTTATATTGCTAACAATATAAGTAATAAGTATATTTATTATCGTTCTATCAATAATAACTTCTTAATATGGGTAATAATGCATGTTATATTGATGATAATGAAAGTACTAAGTATATTTATTACAGTTCTAGCGATAATAACTGCATTATATGCGTAATAAGGCATGTTATATTGATAATATCGGGAGTAATAAGTATAATTATTATAGTTCTAGCGATAATAATAGTAAAATATGGCTAATAGTGCATGATATATTGATAATAGTAAAAGTAATAAGTATATTTATTACAGTTCTATCGATAATAACTGCATAATATGGGTAATAATGCATGTTATATTGATGATAATAAAGGTAATACGTATATTTATTATAGTTCTAGCGATAATAACTGCATAATATGGGTAATAATGCATGTTATATTGAGAATAATATAAGTAATAAGTATAATTATTACAGTTATGGCGATAATAACTGCATTATATGGGTAATAATGCACGTTATATTGCTAATAGTATAAGTAATAAGTATAATTATTACAATTCTAGCGATAATACCTCCATTATATGGGTAATAATGCATGTTGTATTGATAATAATATAAGTAATAAGTATAATTATTACAGTTCTAGCGATAATAACTGCATAATATGGGTAATAATGCATGTTATATTGATAATAATATAAGTAATAAGTATAATTATTACAGTTCTAGCGATAATAACTGCACTATATGGGTAATAATGCACGTTATATTGCTAACAATATAAGTAATAAGTATAATTATTACAGTTCTAGCGATAATAATAGTAAAATATGGCTAATAGTGCATGATATATTGATAATAGTATAAGTAATAAGTATATTTATTACAGTTTTATCGACAATAACTGCATAATATGGGTAAAAATGCATGTTATATTGATGATAATGAAAGTAATACGTATATTTATTATAGTTCTAGCGATAATAACTGCATAATATGGGTAACAATGCATGTTATATTGAGAATAATATAAGTAATAAGTATAATTATTACAGTTCTGGCGATAATAACTGCATTGTATGGGTAATAATGCACGTTATATTGCTAATAGTATAAGTAATAAGTATAATTATTACAGTTCTAGCGATAATACCTCCATTATACGGGTAATAATGCATGTTATATTGATAATAATATAAGTAATAAGTATATTTATTACAGTTATATCGATAATATTTGCATAATATGGGTAATAATGCATGTTATATTGATGATAATAAAAGTAATACGTATATTTATTATAGTTCTAGCAATAATAACTGCATAATATGGGTAATAATGCATGTTATATTGATAATAATATAAGTAATAAGTATAATTATTACAGTTCTGGCGATAATAACTGCATTATATGGGTAATAATGCACGTTATATTGCTAATAGTATAAGTAATGAGTATAATTATTACAGTTCTAGCGATAATAACTGCATTATATGGGTAATAATGCATGTTATATTGATGATAATAAAAGTATTAAGTATAATTATTACAGTTCTGGCGATAATAACTGCATAATATGGGTAATAATGCACGTTATATTGCTAATAATATAAGTAATGAGTACAATTATTACAGTTCTAGCGATAATAACTGCATTATATGGGTAATAATGCACGTTATATTGCTAATAATATAAGTAATAAGTATAATTATTACAGTTCTAGCCATAATAACTGCATTATATGGGTAATAATGCATGTTACATTGATAATTTTGGGAGTAATAAGTATATTTATTATAGTTCTAGCGATAATAACTGCATAATATGGGTAATAATGCATGTTATATTGATAATAATATAAGTAATAAGTATAATTATTACAGTTCTAGCGATAATAACTGCATTATATGGGTAATAATGCACGTTATATTGCTAACAATATAAGTAATAAGTATAATTATTACAGTTCTAGCGATAATAACAGCATTATATGGGTAATAATGCATGTTATATTGATGATAATGAAAGTAATACGTATATTTATTATAGTTCTAGCGATAATAACTGCATAATATGGGTAACAATGCATGTTATATTGAGAATAATATAAGTAATAAGTATAATTATTACAGTTCTGGCGATAATAACTGCATTATATGGGTAATAATGCACGTTATATTGCTAATAGTATAAGTAATAAGTATAATTATTACAGTTCTAGCGATAATACCTCCATTATATGGGTAATAATGCATGTTATATTGATGATAATAAAGGTAATACGTATATTTATTATAGTTCTAGCGATAATAACTGCATAATATGGGTAATAATGCATGTTATATTGAGAATAATATAAGTAATAAGTATAATTATTACAGTTATGGCGATAATAACTGCATTATATGGGTAATAATGCACGTTATATTGCTAATAGTATAAGTAATAAGTATAATTATTACAATTCTAGCGATAATACCTCCATTATATGGGTAATAATGCATGTTATATTGATAATAATATAAGTAATAAGTATAATTATTACAGTTCTAGCGATAATAACTGCATTATATGGGTAATAATGCACGTTATATTGATAATAATATAAGTAATAAGTATAATTATTACAGTTCTAGCGATAATAACTGCATTATATGGGTAATAATGCATGTTCTATTGATAATATCGGGAGTAATAAGTATAATTATTATAGTTCTAGCGATAATAATAGTAAAATATGGCTAATAGTGCATGATATATTGATAATAGTAAAAGTAATAAGTATATTTATTACAGTTCTATCGATAATAACTGCATAATATGGGTAATAATGCATGTTATATTGATGATAATAAAGGTAATACGTATATTTATTATAGTTCTAGCGATAATAACTGCATAATATGGGTAATAATGCATGTTATATTGAGAATAATATAAGTAATAAGTATAATTATTACAGTTATGGCGATAATAACTGCATTATATGGGTAATAATGCACGTTATATTGCTAATAGTATAAGTAATAAGTATAATTATTACAATTCTAGCGATAGTACCTCCATTATATGGGTAATAATGCATGTTATATTGATAATAATATAAGTAATAAGTATAATTATTACAGTTCTAGCGATAATAACTGCATAATACGGGTAATAATGCACGTTATATTGCTAATAATATAAGTAATGAGTATAATTATTACAGTTCTAGCGATAATAACTGCATTATATGGGTAATAATGCATGTTATATTGATAATAATAAAAGTAATAAGTATATTTATTATCGTTCTATCGATAATAACTTCTTAATATGGGTAATAATGCATGTTATATTGATGATAATGAAAGTAGTAAGTATATTTATTACAGTTCTAGCGATAATAACTGCATTATATGCGTAATAAGGCATGTTATATTGATAATATCGGGGGTAATAAGTATAATTATTATAGTTCTAGCGATAATAATAGTAAAATATGGATAATAGTGCATGATATATTGATAATAGTAAAAGTAATAAGTATATTTATTACAGTTCTATCGATAATAACTGCATAATATGGGTAATAATGCATGTTATATTGATGATAATGAAAGTAATACGTATATTTATTATAGTTCTAGCGATAATAACTGCATAATATGGGTAATAATGCATGTTATATTGAGAATAATATAAGTAATAAGTATAATTATTACAGTTCTAGCGATAATAACTGCATAATATGGGTAATAATGCACGTTATATTGCTAATAATATAAGTAATGAGTACAATTATTACAGTTCTAGCGATAATAACTGCATAATATGGGTAATAATGCACGTTATATTGCTAATAATATAAGTAGTAAGTATAATTATTACAGTTCTAGCAATAATACCTCCATTATATGGGTAATAATGCATGTTATATTGATAATAATATAAGTAATAAGTATAATTATTACAGTTCTAGCGATAATAACTGCATTATATGGGTAATAATGCATGTTATATTGATAATATTGGGAGTAATAAGTATATTTATTATAGTTCTAGCGATAATAACTGCAGAATATGGGTAATAATGCATGTTATATTGATAATAGTATAAGTAATAAGTATAATTATTACAGTTCTAGCGATAATAACTGCATTATATGGGTAATAATGCACGTTATATTGCTAATAATATAAGTAATAAGTATAATTATTACAGTTCTAGCGATAATAACTGCATTATATGGGTAATAATGCACGTTATATTGCTAACAATATAAGTAATAAGTATAATTATTACAGTTCTAGCGATAATAACTGCATAATATGGGTAATAATGCACGTTATATTGCTAATAATATAAGTAATGAGTACAATTATTACAGTTCTAGCGATAATAACTGCATAATATGGGTAATAATGCACGTTATATTGCTAACAATATAAGTAATAAGTATAATTATTACAGTTCTAGCGATAATAACTGCATTATATGGGTAATAATGCACGTTATATTGCTAATAATATAAGTAATAAGTATAATTATTACAGTTCTAGCGATTATAACTGCATTATATGGGTAATAATGCATGTTATATTGATAATATCGGGAGTAATAAGTATAATTATTATAGTTCTAGCGATAATAATAGTAAAATATGGCTAATAGTGCATGATATATTGATAATAGTAAAAGTAATAAGTGTATTTATTACAGTTCTATCGATAATAACTGCATAATATGGGTAATAATGCATGTTATATTGATAATAATATAAGTAATAAGTATAATTATTACAGTTCTAGCGATAATACCTCCATTATATGGGTAATAATGCATGTTATATTGATGATAATGAAAGTAATACGTATATTTATTATAGTTCTAGCGATAATAACTGCATTATATGGGTAATAATGCACGTTATATTGCTAATAATATGAGTAATGAGTACAATTATTACAGTTCTAGCGATAATAACTGCATTATATGCGTAATAAGGCATGTTATATTGATAATATCGGGAGTAATAAGTATAATTATTATAGTTCTAGCGATAATAATAGTAAAATATCTCTAATAGTGCATGATATATTGATAATAGTAAAAGTAATAAGTATATTCATTACAGTTCTATCGATAATAACTGCATAATATGGGTAATAATGCATGTTATGTTGATGATAATGAAAGTAATACGTATGTTTATTATAGTTCTAGCGATAATAACTGCATAATATGGGTAATAATGCATGTTATATTGAGAATAATATAAGTAATAAGTATAATTATTACAGTTCTGGCGATAATAACTGCATTATATGGGTAATAATGCACGTTATATTGCTAATAGTATAAGTAATAAGTATAATTATTACAGTTCTAGCGATAATACCTCCATTATATGGGTAATAATGCATGTTATATTGATAATAATATAAGTAATAAGTATAATTATTACAGTTCTAGCGATAATAATTGCATTATATGGGTAATAATGCATGTTATATTGATAATAATATAAGTAATAAGTATAATTATTACAGTTCTAGCGATAATAACTGCATTATATGGGTAATAATGCACGTTATATTGCTAATAATATAAGTAATAAGTATAATTATTACAGTTCTAGCGATTATAACTGCATTATATGGGTAATAATGCATGTTATATTGATAATATCGGGAGTAATAAGTATAATTATTATAGTTCTAGCGATAATAATAGTAAAATATGGCTAATAGTGCATGATATATTGATAATAGTAAAAGTAATAAGTGTATTTATTACAGTTCTATCGATAATAACTGCATAATATGGGTAATAATGCATGTTATATTGATAATAATATAAGTAATAAGTATAATTATTACAGTTCTAGCGATAATACCCCCATTATATGGGTAATAATGCATGTTATATTGATGATAATGAAAGAAGTAAGTATATTTATTACAGTTCTAGCGATAATAACTGCATTATATGCCTAATAAGGCATGTTATATTGATAACATCGGGTGTAATAAGTATAATTATTATAGTTCTAGCGATAATAATAGTAAAATATGGCTAATAGTGCATGTCATATTTTTAATAGTAAAAGTAGTAAGTATATTTATTACAGTTCTATCGATAATAACTGCATAATATGGGTAATAATGCATGTTATGTTGATGATAATGAAAGTAATACGTATGCTTATTATAGTTCTAGCGATAATAACTGCATAATATGGGTAATAATGCATGTTATATTGAGAATAATATAAGTAATAAGTATAATTATTACAGTTCTGGCGATAATAACTGCATTATATGGGTAATAATGCACGTTATATTGCTAATAGTATAAGTAATAAGTATAATTATTACAGTTCTAGCGATAATACCTCCATTATATGGTAATAATGCATGTTATATTGATAATAATATAAGTAATAAGTATAATTATTACAGTTCTAGCGATAATACCTCCATTATGTGGGTAATAATGCAGGTTATATTGATAATGATATAAGTAATAAGTATAATTATTACAGTTCTAGCGATAATAACTGCATAATATGGGTAATAATGCACGTTATATTGCTAATAATATAAGTAATGAGTACAATTATTACAGTTCTAGCGATAATAACTGCATAATATGGGTAATAATGCATGTTATATTGATAATAATAAAAGTAATAAGTATAATTATTACAGTTCTGGCGATAATAACTGCATTATATGGGTAATAATGCACGTTATATTGCTAATAGTATAAGTAATAAGTATAATTATTACAGTTCTAGCGATAATACCTCCATTATATGGGTAATAATGCATGTTATATTGATACTAATATAAGTAATAAGTATAATTATTACAGTTCTAGCGATAATAATTGCATTATATGGGTAATAATGCATGTTATATTGATAATAATATAAGTAATAAGTATAATTATTACAGTTATAGCGATAATAACTGCATTATATGGGTAATAATGCACGTTATATTGCTAATAATATAAGTAATAAGTATAATTATTACAGTTCTAGCGATTATAACTGCATTATATGGGTAATAAGGCATGTTATATTGATAATATCGGGAGTAATAAGTATAATTATTATAGTTCTAGCGATAATAATAGTAAAATATGGCTAATAGTGCATGATATATTGATAATAGTAAAAGTAATAAGTGTATTTATTACAGTTCTATCGATAATAACTGCATAATATGGGTAATAATGCATGTTATATTGATAATAATATAAGTAATAAGTATAATTATTACAGTTCTAGCGATAATAACTGCATAATATGGGTAATAATGCGCGTTATATTGCTAATAATATAAGTAATGAGTATAATTATTACAGTTCTAGCGATAATAACTGCATTATATGGGTAATAAGGCATGTTATATTGATAACATTGGGTGTAATAAGTATAATTATTATAGTTCTAGCGATAATAATAGTAAAATATGGCTAATAGTGCATGTCATATTTTTAATAGTAAAAGTAGTAAGTATATTTATTACAGTTCTATCGATAATAACTGCATAATATGGGTAATAATGCATGTTATGTTGATGATAATGAAAGTAATACGTATGCTTATTATAGTTCTAGCGATAATAACTGCATAATATGGGTAATAATGCATGTTATATTGAGAATAATATAAGTAATAAGTATAATTATTACATTTCTGGCGATAATAACTGCATTATATGGGTAATAATGCACGTTATATTGCTAATAGTATAAGTAATAAGTATAATTATTACAGTTCTAGCGATAATACCTCCATTATATGGGTAATAATGCATGTTATATTGATAATAATATAAGTAATAAGTATAATTATTACAGTTCTAGCGATAATACCTCCATTATGTGGGTAATAATGCAGGTTATATTAATAATGATATAAGTAATAAGTATAATTATTACAGTTCTAGCGATAATAACTGCATAATATGGGTAATAATGCACGTTATATTGCTAATAATATAAGTAATGAGTACAATTATTACAGTTCTAGCGATAATAACTGCATAATATGGGTAATAATGCATGTTATATTGATAATAATAAAAGTAATAAGTATAATTATTACAGTTCTGGCGATAATAACTGCATTATATGGGTAATAATGCACGTTATATTGCTAATAGTATAAGTAATAAGTATAATTATTACAGTTCTAGCGCTAATACCTCCATTATATGGGTAATAATGCATGTTATATTGATACTAATATAAGTAATAAGTATAATTATTGCAGTTCTAGCGATAATAACTGCATTATATGGGTAATAATGCACGTTATATTGCTAATAATATAAGTAATAAGTATAATTCTTACAGTTCTAGCGATTATAACTGCATTATATGGGTAATAATGCATGTTATATTGATAATATCGGGAGTAATAAGTATAATTATTATAGTTCTAGCGATAATAATAGTAAAATATGGCAAATAGTGCATGTTATATTGATAATAATAAAAGTAATAAGTATATTTATTACAGTTCTATCGATAATAACTGCATAATATGGGTAATAATGCATGCTATATTGATGATAATAAAAGTAGTACGTATATTTATTATAGTTCTAGCGATAATAACTGCATAATATGGGTAATAATGCATGTTATATTGATAATAATATAAGTAATAAGTATAATTATTACAGTTCTAGCGATAATAATAGTAAAATATGGCTAATAGTGCATGATATATTGATAATAGTAAAAGTAATAAGTGTATTTATTACAGTTCTATCGATAATAACTGCATAATATGGGTAATAATGCATGTTATATTGATAATAATATAAGTAATAAGTATAATTATTACAGTTCTAGCGATAATACCCCCATTATATGGGTAATAATGCATGTTATATTGATGATAATGAAAGAAGTAAGTATATTTATTACAGTTCTAGCGATAATAACTGCATTATATGCCTAATAAGGCATGTTATATTGATAACATCAGGTGTAATAAGTATAATTATTATAGTTCTAGCGATAATAATAGTAAAATATGGCTAATAGTGCATGTCATATTTTTAATAGTAAAAGTAGTAAGTATATTTATTACAGTTCTATCGATAATAACTGCATAATATGGGTAATAATGCATGTTATGTTGATGATAATGAAAGTAATACGTATATTTATTATAGTTCTAGCGATAATAACTGCATTATATGGGTAATAATGCATGTTATATTGAGAATAATATAAGTAATAAGTATTATTATTACAGTTCTAGCGATAATAACTGCATTATATGGGTAATAATGCATGTTATGTTGATGATAATGAAAGTAATACGTATGTTTATTATAGTTCTAGCGATAATAACTGCATAATATGGGTAATAATGCATGTTATATTGAGAATAATATAAGTAATAAGTATAATTATTACAGTTCTGGCGATAATAACTGCATTATATGGGTAATAATGCACGTTATATTGCTAATAGTATAAGTAATAAGTATAATTATTACAGTTCTAGCGATAATACCTCCATTATATGGGTAATAATGCATGTTATATTGATAATAATATAAGTAATAAGTATAATTATTACAGTTCTAGCGATAATACCTCCATTATGTGGGTAATAATGCAGGTTATATTGATAATGATATAAGTAATAAGTATAATTATTACAGTTCTAGCGATAATAACTGCATAATATGGGTAATAATGCACGTTATATTGCTAATAATATAAGTAATGAGTACAATTATTACAGTTCTAGCGATAATAACTGCATAATATGGGTAATAATGCATGTTATATTGATAATAATAAAAGTAATAAGTATAATTATTACAGTTCTGGCGATAATAACTGCATTATATGGGTAATAATGCACGTTATATTGCTAATAGTATAAGTAATAAGTATAATTATTACAGTTCTAGCGATAATACCTCCATTATATGGGTAATAATGCATGTTATATTGATACTAATATAAGTAATAAGTATAATTATTACAGTTCTGGCGATAATAACTGCATAATATGGGTAATAATGCACGTTATATTGCTAATAATATAAGTAATGAGTATAATTATTACAGTTCTAGCGATAATAACTGCATTATATGGGTAATAAGGCATGTTATATTGATAATATCGGGAGTAATAAGTATAATTATTATAGTTCTAGCGATAATAATAGTAAAATATGGCTAATAGTGCATGATATATTGATAATAGTAAAAGTAATAAGTGTATTTATTACAGTTCTATCGATAATAACTGCATAATATGGGTAATAATGCATGTTATATTGATAATAATATAAGTAATAAGTATAATTATTACAGTTCTAGCGATAATACCTCCATTATATGGGTAATAATGCATGTTATATTGATGATAATGAAAGTAATACGTATATTTATTATAGTTCTAGCGATAATAACTGCATTATATGGGTAATAATGCATGTTATATTGAGAATAATATAAGTAATAAGTATTATTATTACAGTTCTAGCGATAATAACTGCATTATATGGGTAATAATGCATGCTATATTGATGATAATAAAAGTAGTACGTATATTTATTATAGTTCTAGCGATAATAACTGCATAATATGGGTAATAATGCATGTTATATTGATAATAATATAAGTAATAAGTATAATTATTACAGTTCTAGCGATAATAACTGCATAATATGGGTAATAATGCACGTTATATTGCTAATAATATAAGTAATGAGTATAATTATTACAGTTCTAGCGATAATAACTGCATTATATGGGTAATAAGGCATGTTATATTGATAATATCGGGAGTAATAAGTATAATTATTATAGTTCTAGCGATAATAATAGTAAAATATGGCTAATAGTGCATGATATATTGATAATAGTAAAAGTAATAAGTGTATTTATTACAGTTCTATCGATAATAACTGCATAATATGGGTAATAATGCATGTTATATTGATAATAATATAAGTAATAAGTATAATTATTACAGTTCTAGCGATAATACCCCCATTATATGGGTAATAATGCATGTTATATTGATGATAATGAAAGTAATACGTATATTTATTATAGTTCTAGCGATAATAACTGCATAATATGGGTAATAATGCATGTTATATTGAGAATAATATAAGTAATAAGTATAATTATTACAGTTCTGGCGATAATAACTGCATTATATGGGTAATAATGCACGTTATATTGCTAATAGTATAAGTAATAAGTATAATTATTACAGTTCTTGCGATAATACCTCCATTATATGGGTAATAATGCATGTTATATTGATAATAATATAAGTAATAAGTATAATTATTACAGTTCTAGCGATAATAACTGCATTATATGGGTAATAATGCACGTTATATTGCTAATAATATAAGTAATAAGTATAATTATTACAGTTCTAGCGATAATAACTGCATTATATGGGTAATAATGCATGTTATATTGATAATATCGGGACTAATAAGTATAATTATTATAGTTCTAGCGATAATAATAGTAAAATATGGCAAATAGTGCATGTTATATTGATAATAATAAAAGTAATAAGTATATTTATTACAGTTCTATCGATAATAACTGCATAATATGGGTAATAATGCATGCTATATTGATGATAATAAAAGTAATACGTATATTTATTATAGTTCTAGCGATAATAACTGCATAATATGGGTAATAATGCATGTTATATTGATAATAATATAAGTAATAAGTATAATTATTACAGTTCTAGCGATAATAACTGCATAATATGGGTAATAATGCACGTTATATTGCTAATAATATAAGTAATGAGTATAATTATTACAGTTCTAGCGATAATAACTGCATTATATGGGTAATAAGGCATGTTATATTGATAATATCGGGAGTAATAAGTATAATTATTATAGTTCTAGCGATAATAATAGTAAAATATGGCTAATAGTGCATGATATATTGATAATAGTAAAAGTAATAAGTGTATTTATTACAGTTCTATCGATAATAACTGCATAATATGGGTAATAATGCATGTTATATTGATAATAATATAAGTAATAAGTATAATTATTACAGTTCTAGCGATAATACCCCCATTATATGGGTAATAATGCATGTTATATTGATGATAATGAAAGTAATACGTATATTTATTATAGTTCTAGCGATAATAACTGCATAATATGGGTAATAATGCATGTTATATTGAGAATAATATAAGTAATAAGTATAATTATTACAGTTCTGGCGATAATAACTGCATTATATGGGTAATAATGCACGTTATATTGCTAATAGTATAAGTAATAAGTATAATTATTACAGTTCTTGCGATAATACCTCCATTATATGGGTAATAATGCATGTTATATTGATAAGAATATAAGTAATAAGTATAATTATTACAGTTCTAGCGATAATAACTGCATTATATGGGTAATAATGCACGTTATATTGCTAATAATATAAGTAATAAGTATTATTATTACAGTTCTAGCGATAATAACTGCATTATATGGGTAATAATGCATGTTATATTGATAATATCGGGACTAATAAGTATAATTATTATAGTTCTAGCGATAATAATAGTAAAATATGGCAAATAGTGCATGTTATATTGATAATAATAAAAGTAATAAGTATATTTATTACAGTTCTATCGATAATAACTGCATAATATGGGTAATAATGCATGCTATATTGATGATAATAAAAGTAATACGTATATTTATTATAGTTCTAGCGATAATAACTGCATAATATGGGTAATAATGCATGTTATATTGATAATAATATAAGTAATAAGTATAGTTATTACAGTTCTAGCGATAATAACTGCATAATATGGGTAATAATGCACGTTATATTGCTAATAATATAAGTAATGAGTATAATTATTACAGTTCTAGCGATAATAACTGCATTATATGGGTAATAAGGCATGTTATATTGATAATATCGGGAGTAATAAGTATAATTATTATAGTTCTAGCAATAATAATAGTAAAATATGGCTAATAGTGCATGATATATTGATAATAGTAAAAGTAATAAGTGTATTTATTACAGTTCTATCGATAATAACTGCATAATATGGGTAATAATGCATGTTATATTGATGATAATAAAAGTAGTACGTATATTTATTATAGTTCTAGCGATAATAACTGCATAATATGGGTAATAATGCATGTTATATTGATAATAATATAAGTAATAAGTATAATTATTACAGTTCTGGCGATAATAACTGCATTATATGGGTAATAATGCATGTTATATTGATGATAATAAAAGTAATACGTATATTTATTATAGTTCTAGCGATAATAACTGCATAATATGGGTAATAATGCATGTTATATTGATAATAATCTAAGTAATAAGTATAATTATTACAGTTCTAGCGATAATACCTCCATTATATGGGTAATAATGCAGGTTATATTGATAATGATATAAGTAATAAGTATAATTATTACAGTTCTAGCGATAATAACTGCATATTATGGGTAATAATGCACGTTACATTGCTAATAATATAAGTAATGAGTACAATTATTACAGTTCTAGCGATAATAACTGCATAATATGGGTAATAATGCATGTTATATTGATAATAATAAAAGTAATAAGTATAATTATTACAGCTCTGGCGATAATAACTGCATTATATGGGTAATAATGCACGTTATATTGCTAATAGTATAAGTAATAAGTATAATTATTACAGTTCTAGCGATAATACCTCCATTATATGGGTAATAATGCATGTTATATTGATAATAATATAAGTAATAAGTATAATTATTACAGTTCTAGCGATAATAACTGCATAATATGGGTAATAATGCACGTTATATTGCTAATAATATAAGTAATGAGTATAATTATTACAGTTCTAGCGATAATAACTGCATTGTATGGGTAATAAGACATGTTATATTGATAATATCGGGAGTAATAAGTTTAATTATTATAGTTCTAGCGATAATAATAGTAAAATATGGCTAATAGTGCATGATATATTGATAGTAGTAAAAGTAATAAGTGTATTTATTACAGTTCTATCGATAATAACTGCATAATATGGGTAATAATGCATGTTATATTGATAATAATATAAGTAATAACTATAATTATTACAGTTCTAGCGATAATACCTCCATTATATGGGTAATAATGCATGTTATATTGATGATAATGAAAGTAATACGTATATTTATTATAGTTCTAGCGATAATAACTGCATTATATGGGTAATAATGCATGTTATATTGAGAATAATATAAGTAATAAGTATAATTATTACAGTTCTGGCGATAATAACTGCATTATATGGGTAATAATGCACGTTATATTGCTAATAATATGAGTAATGAGTACAATTATTACAGTTCTAGCGATAATAACTGCATTATATGCGTAATAAGGCATGTTATATTGATAATATCGGGAGTAATAAGTATAATTATTATAGTTCTAGCGATAATAATAGTAAAATATCTCTAATAGTGCATGATATATTGATAATAGTAAAAGTAATAAGTATATTTATTACAGTTCTATCGATAATAACTGCATAATATGGGTAATAATGCATGTTATGTTGATGATAATGAAAGTAATACGTATGTTTATTATAGTTCTAGCGATAATAACTGCATAATATGGGTAATAATGCATGTTATATTGAGAATAATATAAGTAATAAGTATAATTATTACAGTTCTAGCGATAATAATTGCATTATATGGGTAATACTGCATGTTATATTGATAATAATATAAGTAATAAGTATAATTATTACAGTTCTAGCGATAATAACTGCATTATATGGGTAATAATGCACGTTATATTGCTAATAATATAAGTAATAAGTATAATTATTACAGTTCTAGCGATTATAACTGCATTATATGGGTAATAATGCATGTTATATTGATAATATCGGGAGTAATAAGTATAATTATTATAGTTCTAGCGATAATAATAGTAAAATATGGCAAATAGTGCATGTTATATTGATAATAATAAAAGTCATAAGTATATTTATTACAGTTCTATCGATAATAACTGCATAATATGGGTAATAATGCATGCTATATTGATGATAATAAAAGTAATACGTATATTTATTATAGTTCTAGCGATAATAACTGCATAATATGGGTAATAATGCATGTTATATTGATAATAATATAAGTAATAAGTATAATTATTACAGTTCAAGCGATAATAACTGCATAATATGGGTAATAATGCACGTTATATTGCTAATAATATAAGTAATGAGTATAATTATTACAGTTCTAGCGATAATAACTGCATTATATGGGTAATAAGGCATGTTATATTGATAATATCGGGAGTAATAAGTATAATTATTATAGTTCTAGCGATAATAATAGTAAAATATGGCTAATAGTGCATGATATATTGATAATAGTAAAAGTAATAAGTGTATTTATTACAGTTCTATCGATAATAACTGCATAATATGGGTAATAATGCATGTTATATTGATGATAATAAAGGTAATACGTATATTTATTATAGTTCTAGCGATAATAACTGCATAATATGGGTAATAATGCATGTTATATTGAGAATAATATAAGTAATAAGTATAATTATTACAGTTATGGCGATAATAACTGCATTATATGGGTAATAATGCACGTTATATTGCTAATAGTATAAGTAATAAGTATAATTATTACAATTCTAGCGATAATACCTCCATTATATGGGTAATAATGCATGTTGTATTGATAATAATATAAGTAATAAGTATAATTATTACAGTTCTAGCGATAATAACTGCATAATATGGGTAATAATGCATGTTATATTGATAATAATATAAGTAATAAGTATAATTATTACAGTTCTAGCGATAATAACTGCACTATATGGGTAATAATGCACGTTATATTGCTAACAATATAAGTAATAAGTATAATTATTACAGTTCTAGCGATAATAATAGTAAAATATGGCTAATAGTGCATGATATATTGATAATAGTATAAGTAATAAGTATATTTATTACAGTTCTATCGACAATAACTGCATAATATGGGTAAAAATGCATGTTATATTGATGATAATGAAAGTAATACGTATATTTATTATAGTTCTAGCGATAATAACTGCATAATATGGGTAACAATGCATGTTATATTGAGAATAATATAAGTAATAAGTATAATTATTACAGTTCTGGCGATAATAACTGCATTGTATGGGTAATAATGCACGTTATATTGCTAATAGTATAAGTAATAAGTATAATTATTACAGTTCTAGCGATAATACCTCCATTATACGGGTAATAATGCATGTTATATTGATAATAATATAAGTAATAAGTATATTTATTACAGTTATATCGATAATATTTGCATAATATGGGTAATAATGCATGTTATATTGATGATAATAAAAGTAATACGTATATTTATTATAGTTCTAGCAATAATAACTGCATAATATGGGTAATAATGCATGTTATATTGATAATAATATAAGTAATAAGTATAATTATTACAGTTCTGGCGATAATAACTGCATTATATGGGTAATAATGCACGTTATATTGCTAGCAATATAAGTAACAAGTATAATTATTACAGTTCTAGCGATAATAACTGCATTATATGGGTAATAATGCATGTTATATTGCTAATAGTATTTAATAAGTATAATTATTACAGTTCTAGCGATAATACCTCCATTATATGGGTAATAATGCATGTTATATTGATAATGATATAAGTAATAAGTATAATTATTACAGTTCTAGCGATAATAACTGCATAATATGGGTAATAATGCACGTTATATTGCTAACAATATAAGTAATAAGTATAATTATTACAGTTCTAGCGATAATAACTGCATTATATGGGTAATAATGCATGTTATATTGATAATATTGGGAGTAATAAGTATAATTATTATAGTTCTAGTGATAATAATAGTAAAATATGGCTAATAGTGCATGATATATTGATAATAGTAAAAGTAATAAGTATATTTATTACAGTTCTAGCGATAATAACTGCATTATATGGGTAATAATGCATGTTATATTGATGATAATAAAAGTAATACGTATATTTATTATAGTTCTAGCGATAATAACTGCATAATATGGGTAATAATGCATGTTATATTGATAATAATCTAAGTAATAAGTATAATTATTACAGTTCTAGCGATAATAACTGCATTATGTGGGTAATAATGCACGTTATATTGCTAACAATATAAGTAATAAGTATATTTATTATCGTTCTATCAATAATAACTTCTTAATATGGGTAATAATGCATGTTATATTGATGATAATGAAAGTACTAAGTATATTTATTACAGTTCTAGCGATAATAACTGCATTATATGCGTAATAAGGCATGTTATATTGATAATATCGGGAGTAATAAGTATAATTATTATAGTTCTAGCGATAATAATAGTAAAATATGGCTAATAGTGCATGATATATTGATAATAGTAAAAGTAATAAGTATATTTATTACAGTTCTATCGATAATAACTGCATAATATGGGTAATAATGCATGTTATATTGATGATAATAAAGGTAATACGTATATTTATTATAGTTCTAGCGATAATAACTGCATAATATGGGTAATAATGCATGTTATATTGAGAATAATATAAGTAATAAGTATAATTATTACAGTTATGGCGATAATAACTGCATTATATGGGTAATAATGCACGTTATATTGCTAATAGTATAAGTAATAAGTATAATTATTACAATTCTAGCGATAATACCTCCATTATATGGGTAATAATGCATGTTGTATTGATAATAATATAAGTAATAAGTATAATTATTACAGTTCTAGCGATAATAACTGCATAATATGGGTAATAATGCATGTTATATTGATAATAATATAAGTAATAAGTATAATTATTACAGTTCTAGCGATAATAACTGCACTATATGGGTAATAATGCACGTTATATTGCTAACAATATAAGTAATAAGTATAATTATTACAGTTCTAGCGATAATAATAGTAAAATATGGCTAATAGTGCATGATATATTGATAATAGTATAAGTAATAAGTATATTTATTACAGTTTTATCGACAATAACTGCATAATATGGGTAAAAATGCATGTTATATTGATGATAATGAAAGTAATACGTATATTTATTATAGTTCTAGCGATAATAACTGCATAATATGGGTAACAATGCATGTTATATTGAGAATAATATAAGTAATAAGTATAATTATTACAGTTCTGGCGATAATAACTGCATTGTATGGGTAATAATGCACGTTATATTGCTAATAGTATAAGTAATAAGTATAATTATTACAGTTCTAGCGATAATACCTCCATTATACGGGTAATAATGCATGTTATATTGATAATAATATAAGTAATAAGTATATTTATTACAGTTATATCGATAATATTTGCATAATATGGGTAATAATGCATGTTATATTGATGATAATAAAAGTAATACGTATATTTATTATAGTTCTAGCAATAATAACTGCATAATATGGGTAATAATGCATGTTATATTGATAATAATATAAGTAATAAGTATAATTATTACAGTTCTGGCGATAATAACTGCATTATATGGGTAATAATGCACGTTATATTGCTAATAGTATAAGTAATGAGTATAATTATTACAGTTCTAGCGATAATAACTGCATTATATGGGTAATAATGCATGTTATATTGATGATAATAAAAGTATTAAGTATAATTATTACAGTTCTGGCGATAATAACTGCATAATATGGGTAATAATGCACGTTATATTGCTAATAATATAAGTAATGAGTACAATTATTACAGTTCTAGCGATAATAACTGCATTATATGGGTAATAATGCACGTTATATTGCTAATAATATAAGTAATAAGTATAATTATTACAGTTCTAGCCATAATAACTGCATTATATGGGTAATAATGCATGTTACATTGATAATTTTGGGAGTAATAAGTATATTTATTATAGTTCTAGCGATAATAACTGCATAATATGGGTAATAATGCATGTTATATTGATAATAATATAAGTAATAAGTATAATTATTACAGTTCTAGCGATAATAACTGCATTATATGGGTAATAATGCACGTTATATTGCTAACAATATAAGTAATAAGTATAATTATTACAGTTCTAGCGATAATAACAGCATTATATGGGTAATAATGCATGTTATATTGATGATAATGAAAGTAATACGTATATTTATTATAGTTCTAGCGATAATAACTGCATAATATGGGTAACAATGCATGTTATATTGAGAATAATATAAGTAATAAGTATAATTATTACAGTTCTGGCGATAATAACTGCATTATATGGGTAATAATGCACGTTATATTGCTAATAGTATAAGTAATAAGTATAATTATTACAGTTCTAGCGATAATACCTCCATTATATGGGTAATAATGCATGTTATATTGATGATAATAAAGGTAATACGTATATTTATTATAGTTCTAGCGATAATAACTGCATAATATGGGTAATAATGCATGTTATATTGAGAATAATATAAGTAATAAGTATAATTATTACAGTTATGGCGATAATAACTGCATTATATGGGTAATAATGCACGTTATATTGCTAATAGTATAAGTAATAAGTATAATTATTACAATTCTAGCGATAATACCTCCATTATATGGGTAATAATGCATGTTATATTGATAATAATATAAGTAATAAGTATAATTATTACAGTTCTAGCGATAATAACTGCATTATATGGGTAATAATGCACGTTATATTGATAATAATATAAGTAATAAGTATAATTATTACAGTTCTAGCGATAATAACTGCATTATATGGGTAATAATGCATGTTCTATTGATAATATCGGGAGTAATAAGTATAATTATTATAGTTCTAGCGATAATAATAGTAAAATATGGCTAATAGTGCATGATATATTGATAATAGTAAAAGTAATAAGTATATTTATTACAGTTCTATCGATAATAACTGCATAATATGGGTAATAATGCATGTTATATTGATGATAATAAAGGTAATACGTATATTTATTATAGTTCTAGCGATAATAACTGCATAATATGGGTAATAATGCATGTTATATTGAGAATAATATAAGTAATAAGTATAATTATTACAGTTATGGCGATAATAACTGCATTATATGGGTAATAATGCACGTTATATTGCTAATAGTATAAGTAATAAGTATAATTATTACAATTCTAGCGATAGTACCTCCATTATATGGGTAATAATGCATGTTATATTGATAATAATATAAGTAATAAGTATAATTATTACAGTTCTAGCGATAATAACTGCATAATACGGGTAATAATGCACGTTATATTGCTAATAATATAAGTAATGAGTATAATTATTACAGTTCTAGCGATAATAACTGCATTATATGGGTAATAATGCATGTTATATTGATAATAATAAAAGTAATAAGTATATTTATTATCGTTCTATCGATAATAACTTCTTAATATGGGTAATAATGCATGTTATATTGATGATAATGAAAGTAGTAAGTATATTTATTACAGTTCTAGCGATAATAACTGCATTATATGCGTAATAAGGCATGTTATATTGATAATATCGGGGGTAATAAGTATAATTATTATAGTTCTAGCGATAATAATAGTAAAATATGGATAATAGTGCATGATATATTGATAATAGTAAAAGTAATAAGTATATTTATTACAGTTCTATCGATAATAACTGCATAATATGGGTAATAATGCATGTTATATTGATGATAATGAAAGTAATACGTATATTTATTATAGTTCTAGCGATAATAACTGCATAATATGGGTAATAATGCATGTTATATTGAGAATAATATAAGTAATAAGTATAATTATTACAGTTCTAGCGATAATAACTGCATAATATGGGTAATAATGCACGTTATATTGCTAATAATATAAGTAATGAGTACAATTATTACAGTTCTAGCGATAATAACTGCATAATATGGGTAATAATGCACGTTATATTGCTAATAATATAAGTAGTAAGTATAATTATTACAGTTCTAGCAATAATACCTCCATTATATGGGTAATAATGCATGTTATATTGATAATAATATAAGTAATAAGTATAATTATTACAGTTCTAGCGATAATAACTGCATTATATGGGTAATAATGCATGTTATATTGATAATATTGGGAGTAATAAGTATATTTATTATAGTTCTAGCGATAATAACTGCAGAATATGGGTAATAATGCATGTTATATTGATAATAGTATAAGTAATAAGTATAATTATTACAGTTCTAGCGATAATAACTGCATTATATGGGTAATAATGCACGTTATATTGCTAATACTATAAGTAATAAGTGTAATTATTACAGTTCTAGCGATAATAACTGCATTATATGGGTAATAATGCATGTTATATTGATAATATCGGGAGTAATAAGTATAATTATTATAGTTCTAGCGATAATAATAGTAAAATATGGCAAATAGTGCATGTTATATTGATAATAATAAAAGTAATAAGTATATTTATTACAGTTCTATCGATAATAACTGCATAATATGGGTAATAATGCATGTTATATTGATGATAATAAAAGTAATACGTATATTTATTATAGTTCTAGCGATAATAACTGCATAATATGGGTAATAATGCATGTTATATTGATAATAATATAAGTAATAAGTATAATTATTACAGTTCTAGCGATAATAACTGCACTATATGGGTAATAATGCACGTTATATTGCTAACAATATAAGTAATAAGTATAATTATTACAGTTCTAGCGATAATAATAGAAAAATATGGCTAATAGTGCATGATATATTGATAATAGTAAAAGTAATAAGTATATTTATTACAGTTCTATCGATAATAACTGCATAATATGGGTAATAATGCATGTTATATTGATGATAATGAAAGTAGTAAGTATATTTATTACAGTTCTAGCGATAATAACTGCATTATATGCGTAATAATGCACGTTATATTGCTAATAATATAAGTAATGAGTATAATTATTACAGTTCTAGCGATAATAACTGCATTATATGGGTAATAATGCATGTTATATTGATAATATTGGGAGTAATAAGTATATTTATTATAGTTCTAGCGATAATAACTGCAGAATATGGGTAATAATGCATGTTATATTGATAATAGTATAAGTAATAAGTATAATTATTACAGTTCTAGCGATAATAACTGCATTATATGGGTAATAATGCACGTTATATTGCTAATAATATAAGTAATAAGTGTAATTATTACAGTTCTAGCGATAATAACTGCATTATATGGGTAATAATGCATGTTATATTGATAATATCGGGAGTAATAAGTATAATTATTATAGTTCTAGCGATAATAATAGTAAAATATGGCAAATAGTGCATGTTATATTGATAATAATAAAAGTAATAAGTATATTTATTACAGTTCTATCGATAATAACTGCATAATATGGGTAATAATGCATGTTATATTGATGATAATAAAAGTAATAAGTATATTTATTACAGTTCTATCGATAATAACTGCATAATATGGGTAATAATGCATGTTATATTGATGATAATGAAAGTAGTAAGTATATTTATTACAGTTCTAGCGATAATAACTGCATTATATGCGTAATAATGCACGTTATATTGCTAATAATATAAGTAATGAGTATAATTATTACAGTTCTAGCGATAATAACTGCATTATATGGGTAATAATGCATGTTATATTGATAATATCGGGAGTAATAAGTATAATTATTATAGTTCTAGCGATAATAATAGTAAAATATGGCAAATAGTGCATGTTATATTGATAATAATAAAAGTAATAAGTATATTTATTACAGTTCTATCGATAATAACTGCATAATATGGGTAATAATGCATGTTATATTGATGATAATAAAAGTAATAAGTATATTTATTACAGTTCTATCGATAATAACTGCATAATATGGGTAATAATGCATGTTATATTGATGATAATGAAAGTAGTAAGTATATTTATTACAGTTCTAGCGATAATAACTGCATTATATGCGTAATAAGGCATGTTATATTGATAATATCGGGAGTAATAAGTATAATTATTATAGTTCTAGCGATAATAATAGTAAAATATGGCTAATAGTGCATGATATATTGATAATAGTAAAAGTAATAAGTATATTTATTACAGTTCTAGCGATAATAACTGCATTATATGGGTAATAATGCATGTTATATTGATGATAATAAAAGTAATACGTATATTTATTATAGTTCTAGCGATAATAACTGCATAATATGGGTAATAATGCATGTTATATTGATAATAATCTAAGTAATAAGTATAATTATTACAGTTCTAGCGATAATACCTCCATTATATGGGTAATAATGCATGTTGTATTGATAATAATATAAGTAATAAGTATAATTATTACAGTTCTAGCGATAATAACTGCATTATATGGGTAATAATGCATGTTCTATTGATAATATCGGGAGTAATAAGTATAATTATTATAGTTCTAGCGATAATAATAGTAAAATATGGCTAATAGTGCATGATATATTGATAATAGTAAAAGTAATAAGTATATTTATTACAGTTCTATCGATAATAACTGCATAATATGGGTAATAATGCATGTTATATTGATGATAATAAAGGTAATACGTATATTTATTATAGTTCTAGCGATAATAACTGCATAATATGGGTAATAATGCATGTTATATTGAGAATAATATAAGTAATAAGTATAATTATTACAGTTATGGCGATAATAACTGCATTATATGGGTAATAATGCACGTTATATTGCTAATAGTATAAGTAATAAGTATAATTATTACAATTCTAGCGATAATACCTCCATTATATGGGTAATAATGCATGTTATATTGATAATAATATAAGTAATAAGTATAATTATTACAGTTCTAGCGATAGTAACTGCATAATACGGGTAATAATGCACGTTATATTGCTAATAATATAAGTAATGAGTATAATTATTACAGTTCTAGCGATAATAACTGCATTATATGGGTAATAATGCATGTTATATTGATAATAATAAAAGTAATAGGTATATTTATTATCGTTCTATCGATAATAACTTCTTAATATGGGTAATAATGCATGTTATATTGATGATAATGAAAGTAGTAAGTATATTTATTACAGTTCTAGCGATAATAACTGCATTATATGCGTAATAAGGCATGTTATATTGATAATATCGGGGGTAATAAGTATAATTATTATAGTTCTAGCGATAATAATAGTAAAATATGGATAATAGTGCATGATATATTGATAATAGTAAAAGTAATAAGTATATTTATTACAGTTCTATCGATAATAACTGCATAATATGGGTAATAATGCATGTTATATTGATGATAATGAAAGTAATACGTATATTTATTATAGTTCTAGCGATAATAACTGCATAATATGGGTAATAATGCATGTTATATTGAGAATAATATAAGTAATAAGTATAATTATTACAGTTCTAGCGATAATAACTGCATAATATGGGTAATAATGCACGTTATATTGCTAATAATATAAGTAATGAGTACAATTATTACAGTTCTAGCGATAATAACTGCATAATATGGGTAATAATGCACGTTATATTGCTAATAATATAAGTAGTAAGTATAATTATTACAGTTCTAGCAATAATACCTCCATTATATGGGTAATAATGCATGTTATATTGATAATAATATAAGTAATAAGTATAATTATTACAGTTCTAGCGATAATAACTGCATTATATGGGTAATAATGCATGTTATATTGATAATATTGGGAGTAATAAGTATATTTATTATGGTTCTGGAGATAATAACTGCATTATATGGGTAATAATCCATGTTATATTGATAATATCGGGATTAATAAGTATAATTATTACAGTTCTAGCGATAATAACTGCATAATATGGGTAATAATGCACGTTATATTGCTAATAATATAAGTAATGAGTACAATTATTACAGTTCTAGCGATAATAACTGCATAATATCGGTAATAATGCACGTTATATTGCTAAATAATATAAGTATTAAGTATAATTATTACAGTTCTAGCAATAATACCTCCATTATATGGGTAATAATGCATGTTATATTGATAATAATATAAGTAATAAGTATAATTATTACAGTTCTAGCGATAATAACTGCATTATAAGGGTAATAATGCATGTTATATTGATAATATTGGGAGTAATAAGTATATTTATTATAGTTCTAGCGATAATAACTGCAGAATATGGGTAATAATGCATGTTATATTGATAATAGTATAAGTAGTAAGTATAATTATTACAGTTCTAGCGATAATAACTGCATTATATGGGTAATAATGCACGTTATATTGCTAATAATATAAGTAATAAGTATAATTATTACAGTTCTAGCGATAATAACTGCATTATATGGGTAATAATGCATGTTATATTGATAATATCGGGAGTAATAAGTATAATTATTATAGTTCTAGCGATAATAATAGTAAAATATGGCAAATAGTGCATGTTATATTGATAATAATAAAAGTACTAAGTATATTTATTACAGTTCTATCGATAATAACTGCATAATATGGGTAATAATGCATGTTATATTGATGATAATAAAAGTAATACGTATATTTATTATAGTTCTAGCGATAATAACTGCATAATATGGGTAATAATGCATGTTATATTGATAATAATCGAAGTAATAAGTATAATTATTACAGTTCTAGCCATAATAACTGCATTATATGGGTAATAATGCACGTTATATTGCTAACAATATAAGTAATAAGTATATTTATTATCGTTCTATCGATAATAACTTCTTAATATGGGTAATAATGCATGTTATATTGATGATAATGAAAGTACTAAGTATATTTATTACAGTTCTAGCGATAATAACTGCATTATATGCGTAATAAGGCATGTTATATTGATAATATCGGGAGTAATAAGTATAATTATTATAGTTCTAGCGATAATAATAGTAAAATATGGCTAATAGTGCATGATATATTGATAATAGTAAAAGTAATAAGTATATTTATTACAGTTCTAGCGATAATAACTGCATTATATGGGTAATAATGCATGTTATATTGATGATAATAAAAGTAATACGTATATTTATTATAGTTCTAGCGATAATAACTGCATAATATGGGTAATAATGCATGTTATATTGATAATAATCTAAGTAATAAGTATAATTATTACAGTTCTAGCGATAATACCTCCATTATATGGGTAATAATGCATGTTGTATTGATAATAATATAAGTAATAAGTATAATTATTACAGTTCTAGCGATAATAACTGCATAATATGGGTAATAATGCATGTTATATTGATAATAATATAAGTAATAAGTATAATTATTACAGTTCTAGCGATAATAACTGCACTATATGGGTAATAATGCACGTTATATTGCTAACAATATAAGTAATAAGTATAATTATTACAGTTCTAGCGATAATAACTGCATTATATGGGTAATAATGCATGTTATATTGCTAATAGTATTTAATAAGTATAATTATTACAGTTCTAGCGATAATAACTGCATTATATGGGTAATAGTGCATGTTATATTGATAATATTGGGAGCAATAAGTATATTTATTATAGTTCTAGCGATAATAACTGCATAATATGGGTAATAGTGCATGTTATATTGATAATAGTATAAGTAATAAGTATAATTATTACAGTTCTAGCGATAATAACTGCATTATATGGGTAATAATGCATGTTATATTGATAATATTGGGAGTAATAAGTATATTTATTATGGTTCTGGAGATAATAACTGCATAATATGGGTAATAATGCATGTTATATTGATGATAATAAAAGTAATACGTATATTTATTACAGTTCTAGCGATAATAACTGCATTATATGGGTAATAATCCATGTTATATTGATAATATCGGGATTAATAAGTATAATTATTACAGTTCTAGCGATAATAACTGCATAATATGGGTAATAATGCACGTTATATTGCTAATAATATAAGTAATGAGTACAATTATTACAGTTCTAGCGATAATAACTGCATAATATCGGTAATAATGCACGTTATATTGCTAATAATATAAGTATTAAGTATAATTATTACAGTTCTAGCAATAATACCTCCATTATATGGGTAATAATGCATGTTATATTGATAATAATATAAGTAATAAGTATAATTATTACAGTTCTAGCGATAATAACTGCATTATATGGGTAATAATGCATGTTATATTGATAATATTGGGAGTAATAAGTATATTTATTATAGTTCTAGCGATAATAACTGCAGAATATGGGTAATAATGCATGTTATATTGATAATAGTATAAGTAGTAAGTATAATTATTACAGTTCTAGCGATAATAACTGCATTATATGGGTAATAATGCACGTTATATTGCTAATAATATAAGTAATAAGTATAATTATTACAGTTCTAGCGATAATAACTGCATTATATGGGTAATAATGCATGTTATATTGATAATATCGGGAGTAATAAGTATAATTATTATAGTTCTAGCGATAATAATAGTAAAATATGGCAAATAGTGCATGTTATATTGATAATAATAAAAGTACTAAGTATATTTATTACAGTTCTATCGATAATAACTGCATAATATGGGTAATAATGCATGTTATATTGATGATAATAAAAGTAATACGTATATTTATTATAGTTCTAGCGATAATAACTGCATAATATGGGTAATAATGCATGTTATATTCATAATAATATAAGTAATAAGTATAATTATTACAGTTCTAGCGATAATAATAGTAAAATATGGCTAATGGTGCATGATATATTGATAATAGTAAAAGTAATAAGTATATTTATTACAGTTCTATCGATAATAACTGCATAATATGGGTAATAATGCATGTTATATTGATGATAATGAAAGTAGTAAGTATATTTATTACAGTTCTAGCGATAATAACTGCATTATATGCGTAATAATGCACGTTATATTGCTAATAATATAAGTAATGAGTATAATTATTACAGTTCTAGCGATAATAACTGCATTATATGGGTAATAATGCATGTTATATTGATGATAATAAAAGTAATACGTATATTTATTATAGTTCTAGCGATAATAACTGCATAATATGGGTAATAATGCATGTTATATTGATAATAATGTAAGTAATAAGTATAATTATTACAGTTCTAGCGATAATAACTGCATTATATGGGTAATAATGCACGTTATATTGCTAACAATATAAGTAATAAGTATATTTATTATCGTTCTATCGATAATAACTGCATTATATGGGTAATAATGCATGTTATATTGATGATAATAAAAGTAATACGTATATTTATTATAGTTCTAGCGATAATAACTGCATTATGTGGGTAATAATGCACGTTATATTGCTAGCAATATAAGTAATAAGTATAATTATTACAGTTCTAGCGATAATAACTGCATTATATGGGTAATAATGCATGTTATATTGCTAATAGTATTTAATAAGTATAATTATTACAGTTCTAGCGATAATACCTCCATTATATGGGTAATAATGCATGTTATATTGATAATGATATAAGTAATAAGTATAATTATTACAGTTCTAGCGATAATAACTGCATAATATGGGTAATAATGCACGTTATATTGCTAACAATATAAGTAATAAGTATAATTATTACAGTTCTAGCGATAATAACTGCATTATATGGGTAATAATGCATGTTATATTGATAATATTGGGAGTAATAAGTATATTTATTATAGTTCTAGCGATAATAACTGCAGAATATGGGTAATAATGCATGTTATATTGATAATAGTATAAGTAATAAGTATAATTATTACAGTTCTAGCGATAATAACTGCATTATATGGGTAATAATGCACGTTATATTGCTAATAATATAAGTAATAAGTGTAATTATTACAGTTCTAGCGATAATAACTGCATTATATGGGTAATAATGCATGTTATATTGATAATATCGGGAGTAATAAGTATAATTATTATAGTTCTAGCGATAATAATAGTAAAATATGGCAAATAGTGCATGTTATATTGATAATAATAAAAGTAATAAGTATATTTATTACAGTTCTATCGATAATAACTGCATAATATGGGTAATAATGCATGTTATATTGATGATAATAAAAGTAATAAGTATATTTATTACAGTTCTATCGATAATAACTGCATAATATGGGTAATAATGCATGTTATATTGATGAATATGAAAGTAGTAAGTATATTTATTACAGTTCTAGCGATAATAACTGCATTATATGCGTAATAATGCACGTTATATTGCTAATAATATAAGTAATGAGTATAATTATTACAGTTCTAGCGATAATAACTGCATTATATGGGTAATAATGCATGTTATATTGATGATAATAAAAGTAATACGTATATTTATTATAGTTCTAGCGATAATAACTGCATAATATGGGTAATAATGCATGTTATATTGATAATAATCGAAGTAATAAGTATAATTATTACAGTTCTAGCCATAATAACTGCATTATATGGGTAATAATGCACGTTATATTGCTAACAATATAAGTAATAAGTATATTTATTATCGTTCTATCGATAATAACTTCTTAATATGGGTAATAATGCATGTTATATTGATGATAATGAAAGTACTAAGTATATTTATTACAGTTCTAGCGATAATAACTGCATTATATGCGTAATAAGGCATGTTATATTGATAATATCGGGAGTAATAAGTATAATTATTATAGTTCTAGCGATAATAATAGTAAAATATGGCTAATAGTGCATGATATATTGATAATAGTAAAAGTAATAAGTATATTTATTACAGTTCTAGCGATAATAACTGCATTATATGGGTAATAATGCATGTTATATTGATGATAATAAAAGTAATACGTATATTTATTATAGTTCTAGCGATAATAACTGCATAATATGGGTAATAATGCATGTTATATTGATAATAATCTAAGTAATAAGTATAATTATTACAGTTCTAGCGATAATACCTCCATTATATGGGTAATAATGCATGTTGTATTGATAATAATATAAGTAATAAGTATAATTATTACAGTTCTAGCGATAATAACTGCATAATATGGGTAATAATGCATGTTATATTGATAATAATATAAGTAATAAGTATAATTATTACAGTTCTAGCGATAATAACTGCACTATATGGGTAACAATGCACGTTATATTGCTAACAATATAAGTAATAAGTATAATTATTACAGTTCTAGCGATAATAACTGCATTATATGGGTAACAATGCACGTTATATTGCTAACAATATAAGTAATAAGTATATTTATTATCGTTCTATCGATAATAACTTCTTAATATGGGTAATAATGCATGTTATATTGATGATAATGAAAGTACTAAGTATATTTATTACAGTTCTAGCGATAATAACTGCATTATATGCGTAATAAGGCATGTTATATTGATAATATCGGGAGTAATAAGTATAATTATTATAGTTCTAGCGATAATAATAGTAAAATATGGCTAATAGTGCATGATATATTGATAATAGTAAAAGTAATAAGTATATTTATTACAGTTCTAGCGATAATAACTGCATTATATGGGTAATAATGCATGTTATATTGATGATAATAAAAGTAATACGTATATTTATTATAGTTCTAGCGATAATAACTGCATAATATGGGTAATAATGCATGTTATATTGATGATAATGAAAGTAGTAAGTATATTTATTACAGTTCTAGCGATAATAACTGCATTATATGCGTAATAATGCACGTTATATTGCTAATAATATAAGTAATGAGTATAATTATTACAGTTCTAGCGATAATAACTGCATTATATGGGTAATAATGCATGTTATATTGATGATAATAAAAGTAATACGTATATTTATTATAGTTCTAGCGATAATAACTGCATAATATGGGTAATAATGCATGTTATATTGATAATAATGTAAGTAATAAGTATAATTATTACAGTTCTAGCGATAATAACTGCATTATATGGGTAATAATGCACGTTATATTGCTAACAATATAAGTAATAAGTATATTTATTATCGTTCTATCGATAATAACTGCATTATATGGGTAATAATGCATGTTATATTGATGATAATAAAAGTAATACGTATATTTATTATAGTTCTAGCGATAATAACTGCATTATGTGGGTAATAATGCACGTTATATTGCTAGCAATATAAGTAATAAGTATAATTATTACAGTTCTAGCGATAATAACTGCATTATATGGGTAATAATGCATGTTATATTGCTAATAGTATTTAATAAGTATAATTATTACAGTTCTAGCGATAATACCTCCATTATATGGGTAATAATGCATGTTATATTGATAATGATATAAGTAATAAGTATAATTATTACAGTTCTAGCGATAATAACTGCATAATATGGGTAATAATGCACGTTATATTGCTAACAATATAAGTAATAAGTATAATTATTACAGTTCTAGCGATAATAACTGCATTATATGGGTAATAATGCATGTTATATTGATAATATTGGGAGTAATAAGTATATTTATTATGGTTCTAGAGATAATAACTGCATAATATGGGTAATAATGCATGTTATATTGATAATAATATAAGTAATAAGTATAATTATTACAGTTCTAGCGATAATACCTCCATTATATGGGTAATAATGCATGTTATATTGATAATGATATAAGTAATAAGTATAATTATTACAGTTATGGCGATAATAACTGCATTATATGGGTAATAATGCACGTTATATTGCTAATAGTATAAGTAATAAGTATAATTATTACAATTCTAGCGATAATACCTCCATTATATGGGTAATAATGCATGTTGTATTGATAATAATATAAGTAATAAGTATAATTATTACAGTTCTAGCGATAATAACTGCACTATATGGGTAATAATGCACGTTATATTGCTAACAATATAAGTAATAAGTATAATTATTACAGTTCTAGCGATAATAATAGTAAAATATGGCTAATAGTGCATGATATATTGATAATAGTATAAGTAATAAGTATATTTATTACAGTTCTATCGACAATAACTGCATAATATGGGTAAAAATGCATGTTATATTGATGATAATGAAAGTAATACGTATATTTATTATAGTTCTAGCGATAATAACTGCATAACATGGGTAACAATGCATGTTATATTGAGAATAATATAAGTAATAAGTATAATTATTACAGTTCTGGCGATAATAACTGCATTGTATGGGTAATAATGCACGTTATATTGCTAATAGTATAAGTAATAAGTATAATTATTACAGTTCTAGCGATAATACCTCCATTATATGGGTAATAATGCATGTTATATTGATAATAATATAAGTAATAAGTATATTTATTACAGTTATATCGATAATATTTGCATAATATGGGTAATAATGCATGTTATATTGATGATAATAAAAGTAATACGTATATTTATTATAGTTCTAGCAATAATAACTGCATAATATGGGTAATAATGCATGTTATATTGATAATAATATAAGTAATAAGTATAATTATTACAGTTCTAGCGATAATAACTGCATTATATGGGTAATAATGCACGTTATATTGCTAGCAATATAAGTAACAAGTATAATTATTACAGTTCTAGCGATAATAACTGCATTATATGGGTAATAATGCATGTTATATTGCTAATAGTATTTAATAAGTATAATTATTACAGTTCTAGCGATAATACCTCCATTATATGGGTAATAATGCATGTTATATTGATAATGATATAAGTAATAAGTATAATTATTACAGTTCTAGCGATAATAACTGCATAATATGGGTAATAATGCACGTTATATTGCTAACAATATAAGTAATAAGTATAATTATTACAGTTCTAGCGATAATAACTGCATTATATGGGTAATAATGCATGTTATATTGATGATAATGAAAGTAATACGTATATTTATTATAGTTCTTGCGATAATAACTGCATAATATGGGTAATAATGCATGTTATATTGAGAATAATATAAGTAATAAGTATAATTATTACAGTTCTGGCGATAATAACTGCATTATATGGGTAATAATGCACGTTATATCGCTAATAGTATTTAATAAGTATAATTATTACAGTTCTAGCGATAATACCTCCATTATATGGGTAATAATGCATGTTATATTGATAATAATATAAGTAATAAGTATATTTATTACAGTTATATCGATAATATTTGCATAATATGGGTAATAATGCATGTTATATTGATGATAATAAAAGTAATACGTATATTTATTATAGTTCTAGCAATAATAACTGCATAATATGGGTAATAATGCATGTTATATTGATAATAATATAAGTAATAAGTATAATTATTACGGTTCTAGCGATAATAACAGCATTATATGGGTAATAATGCACGTTATATTGCTAGCAATATAAGTAACAAGTATAATTATTACAGTTCTAGCGATAATAACTGCATTATATGGGTAATAATGCATGTTATATTGCTAATAGTATTTAATAAGTATAATTATTACAGTTCTAGCGATAATACCTCCATTATATGGGTAATAATGCATGTTATATTGATAATGATATAAGTAATAAGTATAATTATTACAGTTCTAGCGATAATAACTGCATAATATGGGTAATAATGCACGTTATATTGCTAACAATATAAGTAATAAGTATAATTATTACAGTTCTAGCGATAATAACTGCATTATATGGGTAATAATGCATGTTATATTGATGATAATGAAAGTAATACGTATATTTATTATAGTTCTTGCGATAATAACTGCATAATATGGGTAATAATGCATGTTATATTGAGAATAATATAAGTAATAAGTATAATTATTACAGTTCTGGCGATAATAACTGCATTATATGGGTAATAATGCACGTTATATCGCTAATAGTATTTAATAAGTATAATTATTACAGTTCTAGCGATAATACCTCCATTATATGGGTAATAATGCATGTTATATTGATAATGATATAAGTAATAAGTATAATTATTACAGTTCTAGCGATAATAACTGCATAATATGGGTAATAATGCACGTTATATTGCTAATAATATAAGTAATGAGTACAATTATTACAGTTCTAGCGATAATAACTGCATAATATGGGTAATAATGCATGTTATATTGATAATAATATAAGTAATAAGTATAATTATTACAGTTCTAGCGATAATAACTGCATTATATGGGTAATAATGCACGTTATATTGCTAACAATATAAGTAATAAGTATAATTATTACAGTTCTAGCGATAATAACTGCATAATATGGGTAATAATGCATGTTATATTGATAATAATATAAGTAATAAGTATAATTATTACAGTTCTAGCGATAATACCTCCATTATATGGGTAATAATGCATGTTATATTGATAATGATATAAGTAATAAGTATAATTATTACAGTTCTAGCGATAATAACTGCATAATATGGGTCATAATGCACGTTACATTGCTAATAATATAAGTAATGAGTACAATTATTACAGTTCTAGCGATAATAACTGCATAATATGGGTAATAATGCATGTTATATTGATGATAATAAACGTAATACGTATATTTATTACAGTTCTAGCGATAATAACTGCATTATATGGGTAATAATGCATGTTATATTGATAATATCGGGATTAATAAGTATAATTATTACAGTTCTAGCGATAATAACTGCATAATATGGGTAATAATGCACGTTATATTGCTAATAATATAAGTAATGAGTACAATTATTACAGTTCTAGCGATAATAACTGCATAATATCGGTAATAATGCACGTTATATTGCTAATAATATAAGTATTAAGTATAATTATTACAGTTCTAGCAATAATACCTCCATTATATGGGTAATAATGCATGTTATATTGATAATAATATAAGTAATAAGTATAATTATTACAGTTCTAGCGATAATAACTGCATTATATGGGTAATAATGCATGTTATATTGATAATATTGGGAGTAATAAGTATATTTATTATAGTTCTAGCGATAATAACTGCAGAATATGGGTAATAATGCATGTTATATTGATAATGATATAAGTAATAAGTATAATTATTACAGTTCTAGCGATAATAACTGCATAATATGGGTCATAATGCACGTTACATTGCTAATAATATAAGTAATGAGTACAATTATTACAGTTCTAGCGATAATAACTGCATAATATGGGTAATAATGCATGTTATATTGATGATAATAAACGTAATACGTATATTTATTACAGTTCTAGCGATAATAACTGCATTATATGGGTAATAATGCATGTTATATTGATAATATCGGGATTAATAAGTATAATTATTACAGTTCTAGCGATAATAACTGCATAATATGGGTAATAATGCACGTTATATTGCTAATAATATAAGTAATGAGTACAATTATTACAGTTCTAGCGATAATAACTGCATAATATCGGTAATAATGCACGTTATATTGCTAATAATATAAGTATTAAGTATAATTATTACAGTTCTAGCAATAATACCTCCATTATATGGGTAATAATGCATGTTATATTGATAATAATATAAGTAATAAGTATAATTATTACAGTTCTAGCGATAATAACTGCATTATATGGGTAATAATGCATGTTATATTGATAATATCGGGAGTAATAAGTATAATTATTATAGTTCTAGCGATAATAATAGTAAAATATGGCAAATAGTGCATGTTATATTGATAATAATAAAAGTACTAAGTATATTTATTACAGTTCTATCGATAATAACTGCATAATATGGGTAATAATGCATGCTATATTGATGATAATAAAAGTAATACGTATATTTATTATAGTTCTAGCGATAATAACTGCATAATATGGGTAATAATGCATGTTATATTGATAATAATATAAGTAATAAGTATAATTATTACAGTTCTAGCGATAATAACTGCATTATATGGGTAATAATGCACGTTATATTGCTAGCAATATAAGTAACAAGTATAATTATTACAGTTCTAGCGATAATAACTGCATTATATGGGTAATAATGCATGTTATATTGCTAATAGTATTTAATAAGTATAATTATTACAGTTCTAGCGATAATACCTCCATTATATGGGTAATAATGCATGTTATATTGATAATGATATAAGTAATAAGTATAATTATTACAGTTCTAGCGATAATAACTGCATAATATGGGTAATAATGCACGTTATATTGCTAACAATATAAGTAATAAGTATAATTATTACAGTTCTAGCGATAATAACTGCATTATATGGGTAATAATGCATGTTATATTGATGATAATGAAAGTAATACGTATATTTATTATAGTTCTTGCGATAATAACTGCATAATATGGGTAATAATGCATGTTATATTGAGAATAATATAAGTAATAAGTATAATTATTACAGTTCTGGCGATAATAACTGCATTATATGGGTAATAATGCACGTTATATCGCTAATAGTATTTAATAAGTATAATTATTACAGTTCTAGCGATAATACCTCCATTATATGGGTAATAATGCATGTTATATTGATAATAATATAAGTAATAAGTATATTTATTACAGTTATATCGATAATATTTGCATAATATGGGTAATAATGCATGTTATATTGATGATAATAAAAGTAATACGTATATTTATTATAGTTCTAGCAATAATAACTGCATAATATGGGTAATAATGCATGTTATATTGATAATAATATAAGTAATAAGTATAATTATTACGGTTCTAGCGATAATAACAGCATTATATGGGTAATAATGCACGTTATATTGCTAGCAATATAAGTAACAAGTATAATTATTACAGTTCTAGCGATAATAACTGCATTATATGGGTAATAATGCATGTTATATTGCTAATAGTATTTAATAAGTATAATTATTACAGTTCTAGCGATAATACCTCCATTATATGGGTAATAATGCATGTTATATTGATAATAATATAAGTAATAAGTATATTTATTACAGTTATATCGATAATATTTGCATAATATGGGTAATAATGCATGTTATATTGATGATAATAAAAGTAATACGTATATTTATTATAGTTCTAGCAATAATAACTGCATAATATGGGTAATAATGCACGTTATATTGCTAACAATATAAGTAATAAGTATAATTATTACAGTTCTAGCGATAATAACTGCATTATATGGGTAATAATGCATGTTATATTGATGATAATGAAAGTAATACGTATATTTATTATAGTTCTTGCGATAATAACTGCATAATATGGGTAATAATGCATGTTATATTGAGAATAATATAAGTAATAAGTATAATTATTACAGTTCTGGCGATAATAACTGCATTATATGGGTAATAATGCACGTTATATCGCTAATAGTATTTAATAAGTATAATTATTACAGTTCTAGCGATAATACCTCCATTATATGGGTAATAATGCATGTTATATTGATAATAATATAAGTAATAAGTATATTTATTACAGTTATATCGATAATATTTGCATAATATGGGTAATAATGCATGTTATATTGATGATAATAAAAGTAATACGTATATTTATTATAGTTCTAGCAATAATAACTGCATAATATGGGTAATAATGCATGTTATATTGATAATAATATAAGTAATAAGTATAATTATTACGGTTCTAGCGATAATAACAGCATTATATGGGTAATAATGCACGTTATATTGCTAGCAATATAAGTAACAAGTATAATTATTACAGTTCTAGCGATAATAACTGCATTATATGGGTAATAATGCATGTTATATTGCTAATAGTATTTAATAAGTATAATTATTACAGTTCTAGCGATAATACCTCCATTATATGGGTAATAATGCATGTTATATTGATAATGATATAAGTAATAAGTATAATTATTACAGTTCTAGCGATAATAACTGCATAATATGGGTAATAATGCACGTTATATTGCTAACAATATAAGTAATAAGTATAATTATTACAGTTCTAGCGATAATAACTGCATTATATGGGTAATAATGCATGTTATATTGATGATAATGAAAGTAATACGTATATTTATTATAGTTCTTGCGATAATAACTGCATAATATGGGTAATAATGCATGTTATATTGAGAATAATATAAGTAATAAGTATAATTATTACAGTTCTGGCGATAATAACTGCATTATATGGGTAATAATGCACGTTATATCGCTAATAGTATTTAATAAGTATAATTATTACAGTTCTAGCGATAATACCTCCATTATATGGGTAATAATGCATGTTATATTGATAATGATATAAGTAATAAGTATAATTATTACAGTTCTAGCGATAATAACTGCATAATATGGGTAATAATGCACGTTATATTGCTAATAATATAAGTAATGAGTACAATTATTACAGTTCTAGCGATAATAACTGCATAATATGGGTAATAATGCATGTTATATTGATAATAATATAAGTAATAAGTATAATTATTACAGTTCTAGCGATAATAACTGCATTATATGGGTAATAATGCACGTTATATTGCTAACAATATAAGTAATAAGTATAATTATTACAGTTCTAGCGATAATAACTGCATAATATGGGTAATAATGCATGTTATATTGATAATAATATAAGTAATAAGTATAATTATTACAGTTCTAGCGATAATACCTCCATTATATGGGTAATAATGCATGTTATATTGATAATGATATAAGTAATAAGTATAATTATTACAGTTCTAGCGATAATAACTGCATAATATGGGTCATAATGCACGTTACATTGCTAATAATATAAGTAATGAGTACAATTATTACAGTTCTAGCGATAATAACTGCATAATATGGGTAATAATGCATGTTATATTGATGATAATAAACGTAATACGTATATTTATTACAGTTCTAGCGATAATAACTGCATTATATGGGTAATAATGCATGTTATATTGATAATATCGGGATTAATAAGTATAATTATTACAGTTCTAGCGATAATAACTGCATAATATGGGTAATAATGCACGTTATATTGCTAATAATATAAGTAATGAGTACAATTATTACAGTTCTAGCGATAATAACTGCATAATATCGGTAATAATGCACGTTATATTGCTAATAATATAAGTATTAAGTATAATTATTACAGTTCTAGCAATAATACCTCCATTATATGGGTAATAATGCATGTTATATTGATAATAATATAAGTAATAAGTATAATTATTACAGTTCTAGCGATAATAACTGCATTATATGGGTAATAATGCATGTTATATTGATAATATTGGGAGTAATAAGTATATTTATTATAGTTCTAGCGATAATAACTGCAGAATATGGGTAATAATGCATGTTATATTGATAATGATATAAGTAATAAGTATAATTATTACAGTTCTAGCGATAATAACTGCATAATATGGGTCATAATGCACGTTACATTGCTAATAATATAAGTAATGAGTACAATTATTACAGTTCTAGCGATAATAACTGCATAATATGGGTAATAATGCATGTTATATTGATGATAATAAACGTAATACGTATATTTATTACAGTTCTAGCGATAATAACTGCATTATATGGGTAATAATGCATGTTATATTGATAATATCGGGATTAATAAGTATAATTATTACAGTTCTAGCGATAATAACTGCATAATATGGGTAATAATGCACGTTATATTGCTAATAATATAAGTAATGAGTACAATTATTACAGTTCTAGCGATAATAACTGCATAATATCGGTAATAATGCACGTTATATTGCTAATAATATAAGTATTAAGTATAATTATTACAGTTCTAGCAATAATACCTCCATTATATGGGTAATAATGCATGTTATATTGATAATAATATAAGTAATAAGTATAATTATTACAGTTCTAGCGATAATAACTGCATTATATGGGTAATAATGCATGTTATATTGATAATATCGGGAGTAATAAGTATAATTATTATAGTTCTAGCGATAATAATAGTAAAATATGGCAAATAGTGCATGTTATATTGATAATAATAAAAGTACTAAGTATATTTATTACAGTTCTATCGATAATAACTGCATAATATGGGTAATAATGCATGCTATATTGATGATAATAAAAGTAATACGTATATTTATTATAGTTCTAGCGATAATAACTGCATAATATGGGTAATAATGCATGTTATATTGATAATAATATAAGTAATAAGTATAATTATTACAGTTCTAGCGATAATAATAGTAAAATATGGCTAATGGTGCATGATATATTGATAATAGTAAAAGTAATAAGTATATTTATTACAGTTCTATCGATAATAACTGCATAATATGGGTAATAATGCATGTTATATTGATGATAATGAAAGTAGTAAGTATATTTATTACTGTTCTAGCGATAATAACTGCATTATATGCGTAATAATGCACGTTATATTGCTAATAATATAAGTAATGAGTATAATTATTACAGTTCTAGCGATAATAACTGCATTATATGGGTAATAATGCATGTTATATTGATGATAATAAAAGTAATACGTATATTTATTATAGTTCTAGCGATAATAACTGCATAATATGGGTAATAATGCATGTTATATTGATGATAATAAACGTAATACGTATATTTATTACAGTTCTAGCGATAATAACTGCATTATATGGGTAATAATGCATGTTATATTGATAATATCGGGATTAATAAGTATAATTATTACAGTTCTAGCGATAATAACTGCATAATATGGGTAATAATGCACGTTATATTGCTAATAATATAAGTAATGAGTACAATTATTACAGTTCTAGCGATAATAACTGCATAATATCGGTAATAATGCACGTTATATTGCTAACAATATAAGTAATAAGTATAATTATTACAGTTCTAGCGATAATAACTGCATAATATGGGTAATAATGCATGTTATATTGATAATAATATAAGTAATAAGTATAATTATTACAGTTCTAGCGATAATAACTGCATTATATGGGTAATAGTGCATGTTATATTGATAATATTGGGAGTAATAAGTATATTTATTATAGTTCTAGCGATAATAACTGCATAATATGGGTAATAGTGCATTTTATATTGATAATAGTATAAGTAATAAGTATAATTATTACAGTTCTAGCGATAATAACTGCATTATATGGGTAATAATGCATGTTATATTGATAATATTGGGAGTAATAAGTATATTTATTATGGTTCTGGAGATAATAACTGCATAATATGGGTAATAATGCATGTTATATTGATAATAATATAAGTAATAAGTATAATTATTACAGTTCTAGCGATAATAACTGCATTATATGGGTAATAATGCATGTTATATTGATAATATTGGGAGTAATAAGTATATTTATTATAGTTCTAGCGATAATAACTGCATAATATGGGTAATAGTGCATGTTATATTGATAATAGTATAAGTAATAAGTATAATTATTACAGTTCTAGCAATAATACCTCCATTATATGGGTAATAATGCATGTTATATTGATAATAATATAAGTAATAAGTATAATTATTACAGTTCTAGCGATAATAACTGCATTATATGGGTAATAATGCACGTTATATTGCTAATAATATAAGTAATAAGTATAATTATTACAGTTCTAGCGATAATAACTGCATTATATGGGTGATAATGCATGTTATATTGATAATATTGGGAGTAATAAGTACATTTATTATAGTTCTAGCGATAATAACTGCATAATATGGGTAATAGTGCATGTTATATTGATAATAGTATAAGTAATAAGTATAATTATTACAGTTCTAGCGATAATAACTGCATTATATGGGTAATAATGCACGTTATATTGCTAACAATATAAGTAATAAGTATAATTATTACAGTTCTAGCGATAATAACTGCATTATATGGGTAATAATGCATGTTATATTGATAATAATAAAAGTAATAAGTATATTTATTATCGTTCTATCGATAATAACTTCTTAATATGGGTAATAATGCATGTTATATTGATAATAATATAAGTAATAAGTATAATTATTACAGTTCTAGCGATAATAACTGCATTGTATGGGTAATAATGCACGTTATATTGCTAACAATATAAGTAATAAGTATAATTATTTCAGTTCTAGCGATAATAACTGCATTATATGGGTAATAATGCATGTTATATTGATAATATTGGGAGTAATAAGTATATTTATTATGGTTCTAGAGATAATAACTGCATTATATGGGTAATAATGCATGTTATATTGATAATAATAAAAGTAATACGTATATTTATTATAGTTCTAGCGATAATAACTGCATAATATGGGTAATAATGCATGTTATATTGATAATAATCTAAGTAATAAGTATAATTATTACAGTTCTAGCGATAATAACTGCATTATATGGGTAATAATGCATGTTATATTGATAATATTCGGAGTAATAAGTATATTTATTATGGTTCTAGAGATAATAACTGCATAATATGGGTAATAATGCATGTTATATTGATAATAATATAAGTAATAAGTATAATTATTACAGTTCTAGCGATAATAACTGCATTATATGGGTAATAATGCATGTTATATTGATAATATTGGGAGTAATAAGTATATTTATTATAGTTCTAGCGATAATAACTGCATAATATGGGTAATAGTGCATGTTATATTGATAATAGTATAAGTAATAAGTATAATTATTACAGTTCTAGCGATAATAACTGCATTATATGGGTAATAATGCACGTTATATTGCTAATAATATAAGTAATAAGTATAATTATTACAGTTCTAGCGATAATAATAGTAAAATATGGCTAATAGTGCATGATATATTGATAATAGTAAAAGTAATAAGTATATTTATTACAGTTCTATCGATAATAACTGCATAATATGGGTAATAATGCATGTTATATTGAGAATAATATAAGTAACAAGTATAATTATTACAGTTCTGGCGATAATAACTGCATAATATGGGTAATAGTGCATGTTATATTGATAATAATATAAGTAATTAGTATAATTATTACAGTTCTAGCGATAATAACTGCATTATATGGGTAATAATGCACGTTATATTGCTAACAATATAAGTAATAAGTATAATTATTACAGTTCTAGCGATAATAACTGCATTATATGGGTAATAATGCATGTTATATTGATAATAATAAAAGTAATAAGTATATTTATTATCGTTCTATCGATAATAACTTCTTAATATGGGTAATAATGCATGTTATATTGATAATAATATAAGTAATAAGTATAATTATTACAGTTCTAGCGATAATAACTGCATTATATGGGTAATAATGCATGTTATATTGATAATATTGGGAGTAATAAGTATAATTATTACAGTTCTAGCGATAATAACTGCATAATATGGGTAATAATGCACGTTATATTGCTAATAATATAAGTAATGAGTACAATTATTACAGTTCTAGCGATAATAACTGCATAATATGGGTAATAATGCATGTTATATTGATAATATCGGGAGTAATAAGTATAGTTATTATAGTTCTAGCGATAATAACAGTAAAATATGGCAAATAGTGCATGTTATATTGATAATAATAAAAGTAATAAATATATTTATTACAGTTCTATCGATAATAACTGCATAATATGGGTAATAATGCATGTTATATTGATGATAATAAAAGTAATACGTATATTTATTATAGTTCTAGCGATAATAACTGCATAATATGGGTAATAATGCATGTTATATTGATAATAATATAAGTAATAAGTATAATTATTACAGTTCTAGCGATAATAACTGCATTATATGGGTAATAATGCATGTTATATTGCTAATAATATAAGTAATAAGTATAATTATTACAGTTCTAGCGATAATAACTGCATTATATGGGTAATAATGCATGTTATATTGATAATATCGGGAGTAATAAGTATAATTATTATAGTTCTAGCGATAACAATAGTAAAATATGGCAAATAGTGCATGTTATATTGATAATAATAAAAGTAATAAGTATAATTATTACAGTTCTAGCGATAATAACTGCATTATATGGGTAATAATGCATGTTATATTGCTAATAATATAAGTAATAAGTATAATTATTACAGTTCTAGCGATAATAACTGCATAATATGGGTAATAATGCACGTTATATTGCTAATAATATAAGTAATGAGTATAATTATTACAGTTCTAGCGATAATAACTGCATTATATGGGTAATAAGGCATGTTATATTGATAATATCGGGAGTAATAAGTATAATTATTACAGTTCTAGCGATAATAATAGTAAAATATGGCTAATAGTGCATGATATATTGATAATAGTAAAAGTAATAAGTATATTTATTACAGTTCTAGCGATAATAACTGCATTATATCGGTAATAATGCATGCTATATTGATAATATCGGGAGTAATAAGTATAATTATTATAGTTCTAGCGATAATAATAGTAAAATATGGCAAATAGTGCATGTTATATTGATAATAATAAAAGTAATAAGTGTATTTATTACAGTTCTATCGATAATAACTGCATAATATGGGTAATAATGCATGTTATATTGATGATAATAAAAGTAATACGTATATTTATTATAGTTCTAGCGATAATAACTGCATAATATGGGTAATAATGCATGTTATATTGATAATAATATAAGTAATAAGTATAATTATTACAGTTCTAGCGATAATATCTGCATTATATGGGTAAGAATGCACGTTATATTGCTAACAATATAAGTAATAAGTATAATTATTACAGTTCTAGCGATAATAACTGCATTATATGGGTAATAATGCATGTTATATTGATGATAATGAAAGTAATACGTATATTTATTATAGTTCTTGCGATAATAACTGCATAATATGGGTAATAATGCATGTTATATTGAGAATAATATAAGTAACAAGTATAATTATTACAGTTCTGGCGATAATAACTGCATAATATGGGTAATAGTGCATGTTATATTGATAATAATATAAGTAATTAGTATAATTATTACAGTTCTAGCGATAATAACTGCATTATATGGGTAATAATGCACGTTATATTGCTAACAATATAAGTAATAAGTATAATTATTACAGTTCTAACGATAATAACTGCATTATATGGGTAATAATGCATGTTATATTGATAATAATAAAAGTAATAAGTATATTTATTATCGTTCTATCGATAATAACTTCTTAATATGGGTAATAATGCATGTTATATTGATAATAATATAAGTAATAAGTATAATTATTACAGTTCTAGCGATAATAACTGCATTGTATGGGTAATAATGCACGTTATATTGCTAACAATATAAGTAATAAGTATAATTATTTCAGTTCTAGCGATAATAACTGCATTATATGGGTAATAATGCATGTTATATTAATAATATTGTGAGTAATAAGTATATTTATTATGGTTCTAGAGATAATAACTGCATTATATGGGTAATAATGCATGTTATATTGATAATAATAAAAGTAACAAATATATTTATTACTGTTCTATCGATAATAACTGCATAATATGGGTAATAATGCATGTTATATTGATGATAATAAAAGTAATACGTATATTTATTATAGTTCTAGCGATAATAACTGCATAATATGGGTAATAATGCATGTTATATTGATAATAATCTAAGTAATAAGTATAATTATTACAGTTCTAGCGATAATAACTGCATTATATGGGTAATAATGCATGTTATATTGATAATATTGGGAGTAATAAGTATATTTATTATGGTTCTAGAGATAATAACTGCATAATATGGGTAATAATGCATGTTATATTGATAATAATATAAGTAATAAGTATAATTATTACAGTTGTAGCGATAATAACTGCATTATATGGGTAATAATGCATGTTATATTGCTAATAATATAAGTAATAAGTATAATTATTACAGTTCTAGCGATAATAACTGCATTATATGGGTAATAATGCATGTTATATTGATAATATCGGGAGTAATAAGTATAATTATTATAGTTCTAGCGATAACAATAGTAAAATATGGCAAATAGTGCATGTTATATTGATAATAATAAAAGTAATAAGTATAATTATTACAGTTCTAGCGATAATAACTGCATTATATGGGTAATAATGCATGTTATATTGCTAATAATATAAGTAATAAGTATAATTATTACAGTTCTAGCGATAATAACTGCATAATATGGGTAATAATGCACGTTATATTGCTAATAATATAAGTAATGAGTATAATTATTACAGTTCTAGCGATAATAACTGCATTATATGGGTAATAAGGCATGTTATATTGATAATATCGGGAGTAATAAGTATAATTATTACAGTTCTAGCGATAATAATAGTAAAATATGGCTAATAGTGCATGATATATTGATAATAGTAAAAGTAATAAGTATATTTATTACAGTTCTAGCGATAATAACTGCATTATATCGGTAATAATGCATGCTATATTGATAATATCGGGAGTAATAAGTATAATTATTATAGTTCTAGCGATAATAATAGTAAAATATGGCAAATAGTGCATGTTATATTGATAATAATAAAAGTAATAAGTGTATTTATTACAGTTCTATCGATAATAACTGCATAATATGGGTAATAATGCATGTTATATTGATGATAATAAAAGTAATACGTATATTTATTATAGTTCTAGCGATAATAACTGCATAATATGGGTAATAATGCATGTTATATTGATAATAATATAAGTAATAAGTATAATTATTACAGTTCTAGCGATAATATCTGCATTATATGGGTAATAATGCACGTTATATTGCTAACAATATAAGTAATAAGTATAATTATTACAGTTCTAGCGATAATAACTGCATTATATGGGTAATAATGCATGTTATATTGATGATAATGAAAGTAATACGTATATTTATTATAGTTCTTGCGATAATAACTGCATAATATGGGTAATAATGCATGTTATATTGAGAATAATATAAGTAACAAGTATAATTATTACAGTTCTGGCGATAATAACTGCATAATATGGGTAATAGTGCATGTTATATTGATAATAATATAAGTAATTAGTATAATTATTACAGTTCTAGCGATAATAACTGCATTATATGGGTAATAATGCACGTTATATTGCTAACAATATAAGTAATAAGTATAATTATTACAGTTCTAGCGATAATAACTGCATTATATGGGTAATAATGCATGTTATATTGATAATAATAAAAGTAATAAGTATATTTATTATCGTTCTATCGATAATAACTTCTTAATATGGGTAATAATGCATGTTATATTGATAATAATATAAGTAATAAGTATAATTATTACAGTTCTAGCGATAATAACTGCATTGTATGGGTCATAATGCACGTTATATTGCTAACAATATAAGTAATAAGTATAATTATTACAGTTCTAGCGATAATAACTGCATTATATGGGTAATAATGCATGTTATATTGATAATATTGGGAGTAATAAGTATATTTATTATGGTTCTAGAGACAATAACTGCATTATATGGGTAATAATGCATGTTATATTGATAATAATAAAAGTAATAAATATATTTATTACTGTTCTATCGATAATAACTGCATAATATGGGTAATAATGCATGTTATATTGATGATAATAAAAGTAATACGTATATTTATTATAGTTCTAGCGATAATAACTGCATAATATGGGTAATAATGCATGTTATATTGATAATAATCTAAGTAATAAGTATAATTATTACAGTTCTAGCGATAATAACTGCATTATATGGGTAATAATGCATGTTATATTGATAATATTCGGAGTAATAAGTATATTTATTATGGTTCTAGAGATAATAACTGCATAATATGGGTAATAATGCATGTTATATTGATAATAATATAAGTAATAAGTACAATTATTACAGTTCTAGCGATAATAACTGCATTATATGGGTAATAATGCATGTTATATTGATAATATTGGGAGTAATAAGTATATTTATTATAGTTCTAGCGATAATAATTGCATAATATGGGTAATAGTGCATGTTATATTGATAATAGTATAAGTAATAAGTATAATTATTACAGTTCTAGCGATAATAACTGCATTATATGGGTAATAATGCACGTTATATTGCTAATAATATAAGTAATAAGTATAATTATTACAGTTCTAGCGATAATAATAGTAAAATATGGCTAATAGTGCATGATATATTGATAATAGTAAAAGTAATAAGTATATTTATTACAGTTCTATCGATAATAACTGCATAATATGGTTAATAGTGCATGTTATATTGATGATAATAAAAGTAATACGTATATTTATTATAGTTCTAGCAATAATAACTGCAAAATATGGGTAGTAATGCATGTTATATTGATAATAATATAAGTAATAAGTATAATTATTACAGTTCTAGCGATAATAACTGCATTATATGGGTAATAATGCACGTTATATTGCTAACAATATAAGTAATAAGTATAATTGTTACAGTTCTAGCGATAATAACTGCATTATATGGGTAATAATGCATGTTATATTGATAATATTGGGAGTAATAAGTATATTTATTATGGTTCTGGAGATAATAACTGCATAATATGGGTAATAATGCATGTTATATTGATAATAATATAAGTAATAAGTATAATTATTACAGTTCTAGCGATAATACCTCCATTATATGGGTAATAATGAATGTTATATTGATGATAATGAAAGTAATACGTATATTTATTATAGTTCTTGCGATAATAACTGCATAATATGGGTAATAATGCATGTTATATTGAGAATAATATAAGTAACAAGTATATTTATTATAGTTCTAGCGATAATAACTGCATTATATGGGTAATAATGCATGTTATAATGATAATAATATAAGTAATAAGTATAATTATTACAGTTCTAGCGATAATAACTGCATTATATGGGTAATAATGCATGTTATATTGCTAATAATATAAGTAATAAGTATAATTATTACAGTTCTAGCGATAATAACTGCATTATATGGGTAATAATGCATGTTATATTGATAATATCGGGAGTAATAAGTATAATTATTATAGTTCTAGCGATAACAATAGTAAAATATGGCAAATAGTGCATGTTATATTGATAATAATAAAAGTAATAAGTATAATTATTACAGTTCTAGCGATAATAACTGCATTATATGGGTAATAATGCATGTTATATTGCTAATAATATAAGTAATAAGTATAATTATTACAGTTCTAGCGATAATAACTGCATAATATGGGTAATAATGCACGTTATATTGCTAATAATATAAGTAATGAGTATAATTATTACAGTTCTAGCGATAATAACTGCATTATATGGGTAATAAGGCATGTTATATTGATAATATCGGGAGTAATAAGTATAATTATTACAGTTCTAGCGATAATAATAGTAAAATGTGGCTAATAGTGCATGATATATTGATAATAGTAAAAGTAATAAGTATATTTATTACAGTTCTAGCGATAATAACTGCATTATATCGGTAATAATGCATGCTATATTGATAATATCGGGAGTAATAAGTATAATTATTATAGTTCTAGCGATAATAATAGTAAAATATGGCAAATAGTGCATGTTATATTGATAATAATAAAAGTAATAAGTGTATTTATTACAGTTCTATCGATAATAACTGCATAATATGGGTAATAATGCATGTTATATTGATGATAATAAAAGTAATACGTATATTTATTATAGTTCTAGCGATAATAACTGCATAATATGGGTAATAATGCATGTTATATTGATAATAATATAAGTAATAAGTATAATTATTACAGTTCTAGCGATAATATCTGCATTATATGGGTAATAATGCACGTTATATTGCTAACAATATAAGTAATAAGTATAATTATTACAGTTCTAGCGATAATAACTGCATTATATGGGTAATAATGCATGTTATATTGATGATAATGAAAGTAATACGTATATTTATTATAGTTCTTGCGATAATAACTGCATAATATGGGTAATAATGCATGTTATATTGAGAATAATATAAGTAACAAGTATAATTATTACAGTTCTGGCGATAATAACTGCATAATATGGGTAATAGTGCATGTTATATTGATAATAATATAAGTAATGAGTATAATTATTACAGTTCTAGCGATAATAACTGCATTATATGGGTAATAATGCACGTTATATTGCTAACAATATAAGTAATAAGTATAATTATTACAGTTCTAGCGATAATAACTGCATTATATGGGTAATAATGCATGTTATATTGATAATAATAAAAGTAATAAGTATATTTATTATCGTTCTATCGATAATAACTTCTTAATATGGGTAATAATGCATGTTATATTGATAATAATATAAGTAATAAGTATAATTATTACAGTTCTAGCGATAATAACTGCATTGTATGGGTCATAATGCACGTTATATTGCTAACAATATAAGTAATAAGTATAATTATTTCAGTTCTAGCGATAATAACTGCATTATATGGGTAATAATGCATGTTATATTGATAATATTGGGAGTAATAAGTATATTTATTATGGTTCTAGAGACAATAACTGCATTATATGGGTAATAATGCATGTTATATTGATAATAATAAAAGTAATAAATATATTTATTACTGTTCTATCGATAATAACTGCATAATATGGGTAATAATGCATGTTATATTGATGATAATAAAAGTAATACGTATATTTATTATAGTTCTAGCGATAATAACTGCATAATATGGGTAATAATGCATGTTATATTGATAATAATCTAAGTAATAAGTATAATTATTACAGTTCTAGCGATAATAACTGCATTATATGGGTAATAATGCATGTTATATTGATAATATTCGGAGTAATAAGTATATTTATTATGGTTCTAGAGATAATAACTGCATAATATGGGTAATAATGCATGTTATATTGATAATAATATAAGTAATAAGTACAATTATTACAGTTCTAGCGATAATAACTGCATTATATGGGTAATAATGCATGTTATATTGATAATATTGGGAGTAATAAGTATATTTATTATAGTTCTAGCGATAATAATTGCATAATATGGGTAATAGTGCATGTTATATTGATAATAGTATAAGTAATAAGTATAATTATTACAGTTCTAGCGATAATAACTGCATTATATGGGTAATAATGCACGTTATATTGCTAATAATATAAGTAATAAGTATAATTATTACAGTTCTAGCGATAATAATAGTAAAATATGGCTAATAGTGCATGATATATTGATAATAGTAAAAGTAATAAGTATATTTATTACAGTTCTATCGATAATAACTGCATAATATGGTTAATAGTGCATGTTATATTGATGATAATAAAAGTAATACGTATATTTATTATAGTTCTAGCAATAATAACTGCATAATATGGGTAGTAATGCATGTTATATTGATAATAATATAAGTAATAAGTATAATTATTACAGTTCTAGCGATAATAACTGCATTATATGGGTAATAATGCACGTTATATTGCTAACAATATAAGTAATAAGTATAATTGTTACAGTTCTAGCGATAATAACTGCATTATATGGGTAATAATGCATGTTATATTGATAATATTGGGAGTAATAAGTATATTTATTATGGTTCTGGAGATAATAACTGCATAATATGGGTAATAATGCATGTTATATTGATAATAATATAAGTAATAAGTATAATTATTACAGTTCTAGCGATAATACCTCCATTATATGGGTAATAATGAATGTTATATTGATGATAATGAAAGTAATACGTATATTTATTATAGTTCTTGCGATAATAACTGCATAATATGGGTAATAATGCATGTTATATTGAGAATAATATAAGTAACAAGTATATTTATTATAGTTCTAGCGATAATAACTGCATTATATGGGTAATAATGCATGTTATAATGATAATAATATAAGTAATAAGTATAATTATTACAGTTCTAGCGATAATAACTGCATTATATGGGTAATAATGCATGTTATATTGCTAATAATATAAGTAATAAGTATAATTATTACAGTTCTAGCGATAATAACTGCATTATATGGGTAATAATGCATGTTATATTGATAATATCGGGAGTAATAAGTATAATTATTATAGTTCTAGCGATAACAATAGTAAAATATGGCAAATAGTGCATGTTATATTGATAATAATAAAAGTAATAAGTATAATTATTACAGTTCTAGCGATAATAACTGCATTATATGGGTAATAATGCATGTTATATTGCTAATAATATAAGTAATAAGTATAATTATTACAGTTCTAGCGATAATAACTGCATAATATGGGTAATAATGCACGTTATATTGCTAATAATATAAGTAATGAGTATAATTATTACAGTTCTAGCGATAATAACTGCATTATATGGGTAATAAGGCATGTTATATTGATAATATCGGGAGTAATAAGTATAATTATTACAGTTCTAGCGATAATAATAGTAAAATATGGCTAATAGTGCATGATATATTGATAATAGTAAAAGTAATAAGTATATTTATTACAGTTCTAGCGATAATAACTGCATTATATCGGTAATAATGCATGCTATATTGATAATATCGGGAGTAATAAGTATAATTATTATAGTTCTAGCGATAATAATAGTAAAATATGGCAAATAGTGCATGTTATATTGATAATAATAAAAGTAATAAGTGTATTTATTACAGTTCTATCGATAATAACTGCATAATATGGGTAATAATGCATGTTATATTGATGATAATAAAAGTAATACGTATATTTATTATAGTTCTAGCGATAATAACTGCATAATATGGGTAATAATGCATGTTATATTGATAATAATATAAGTAATAAGTATAATTATTACAGTTCTAGCGATAATATCTGCATTATATGGGTAATAATGCACGTTATATTGCTAACAATATAAGTAATAAGTATAATTATTACAGTTCTAGCGATAATAACTGCATTATATGGGTAATAATGCATGTTATATTGATGATAATGAAAGTAATACGTATATTTATTATAGTTCTTGCGATAATAACTGCATAATATGGGTAATAATGCATGTTATATTGAGAATAATATAAGTAACAAGTATAATTATTACAGTTCTGGCGATAATAACTGCATAATATGGGTAATAGTGCATGTTATATTGATAATAATATAAGTAATTAGTATAATTATTACAGTTCTAGCGATAATAACTGCATTATATGGGTAATAATGCACGTTATATTGCTAACAATATAAGTAATAAGTATAATTATTACAGTTCTAGCGATAATAACTGCATTATATGGGTAATAATGCATGTTATATTGATAATAATAAAAGTAATAAGTATATTTATTATCGTTCTATCGATAATAACTTCTTAATATGGGTAATAATGCATGTTATATTGATAATAATATAAGTAATAAGTATAATTATTACAGTTCTAGCGATAATAACTGCATTGTATGGGTAATAATGCACGTTATATTGCTAACAATATAAGTAATAAGTATAATTATTTCAGTTCTAGCGATAATAACTGCATTATATGGGTAATAATGCATGTTATATTGATAATATTGTGAGTAATAAGTATATTTATTATGGTTCTAGAGATAATAACTGCATTATATGGGTAATAATGCATGTTATATTGATAATAATAAAAGTAACAAATATATTTATTACTGTTCTATCGATAATAACTGCATAATATGGGTAATAATGCATGTTATATTGATGATAATAAAAGTAATACGTATATTTATTATAGTTCTAGCGATAATAACTGCATAATATGGGTAATAATGCATGTTATATTGATAATAATCTAAGTAATAAGTATAATTATTACAGTTCTAGCGATAATAACTGCATTATATGGGTAATAATGCATGTTATATTGATAATATTGGGAGTAATAAGTATATTTATTATGGTTCTAGAGATAATAACTGCATAATATGGGTAATAATGCATGTTATATTGATAATAATATAAGTAATAAGTATAATTATTACAGTTGCAGCGATAATAACTGCATTATATGGGTAATAATGCATGTTATATTGCTAATAATATAAGTAATAAGTATAATTATTACAGTTCTAGCGATAATAACTGCATTATATGGGTAATAATGCATGTTATATTGATAATATCGGGAGTAATAAGTATAATTATTATAGTTCTAGCGATAACAATAGTAAAATATGGCAAATAGTGCATGTTATATTGATAATAATAAAAGTAATAAGTATAATTATTACAGTTCTAGCGATAATAACTGCATTATATGGGTAATAATGCATGTTATATTGCTAATAATATAAGTAATAAGTATAATTATTACAGTTCTAGCGATAATAACTGCATAATATGGGTAATAATGCACGTTATATTGCTAATAATATAAGTAATGAGTATAATTATTACAGTTCTAGCGATAATAACTGCATTATATGGGTAATAAGGCATGTTATATTGATAATATCGGGAGTAATAAGTATAATTATTACAGTTCTAGCGATAATAATAGTAAAATATGGCTAATAGTGCATGATATATTGATAATAGTAAAAGTAATAAGTATATTTATTACAGTTCTAGCGATAATAACTGCATTATATCGGTAATAATGCATGCTATATTGATAATATCGGGAGTAATAAGTATAATTATTATAGTTCTAGCGATAATAATAGTAAAATATGGCAAATAGTGCATGTTATATTGATAATAATAAAAGTAATAAGTGTATTTATTACAGTTCTATCGATAATAACTGCATAATATGGGTAATAATGCATGTTATATTGATGATAATAAAAGTAATACGTATATTTATTATAGTTCTAGCGATAATAACTGCATAATATGGGTAATAATGCATGTTATATTGATAATAATATAAGTAATAAGTATAATTATTACAGTTCTAGCGATAATATCTGCATTATATGGGTAATAATGCACGTTATATTGCTAACAATATAAGTAATAAGTATAATTATTACAGTTCTAGCGATAATAACTGCATTATATGGGTAATAATGCATGTTATATTGATGATAATGAAAGTAATACGTATATTTATTATAGTTCTTGCGATAATAACTGCATAATATGGGTAATAATGCATGTTATATTGAGAATAATATAAGTAACAAGTATAATTATTACAGTTCTGGCGATAATAACTGCATAATATGGGTAATAGTGCATGTTATATTGATAATAATATAAGTAATTAGTATAATTATTACAGTTCTAGCGATAATAACTGCATTATATGGGTAATAATGCACGTTATATTGCTAACAATATAAGTAATAAGTATAATTATTACAGTTCTAGCGATAATAACTGCATTATATGGGTAATAATGCATGTTATATTGATAATAATAAAAGTAATAAGTATATTTATTATCGTTCTATCGATAATAACTTCTTAATATGGGTAATAATGCATGTTATATTGATAATAATATAAGTAATAAGTATAATTATTACAGTTCTAGCGATAATAACTGCATTGTATGGGTAATAATGCACGTTATATTGCTAACAATATAAGTAATAAGTATAATTATTTCAGTTCTAGCGATAATAACTGCATTATATGGGTAATAATGCATGTTATATTGATAATATTGTGAGTAATAAGTATATTTATTATGGTTCTAGAGATAATAACTGCATTATATGGGTAATAATGCATGTTATATTGATAATAATAAAAGTAATAAATATATTTATTACTGTTCTATCGATAATAACTGCATAATATGGGTAATAATGCATGTTATATTGATGATAATAAAAGTAATACGTATATTTATTATAGTTCTAGCGATAATAACTGCATAATATGGGTAATAATGCATGTTATATTGATAATAATCTAAGTAATAAGTATAATTATTACAGTTCTAGCGATAATAACTGCATTATATGGGTAATAATGCATGTTATATTGATAATATTGGGAGTAATAAGTATATTTATTATGGTTCTAGAGATAATAACTGCATAATATGGGTAATAATGCATGTTATATTGATAATAATATAAGTAATAAGTATAATTATTACAGTTGTAGCGATAATAACTGCATTATATGGGTAATAATGCATGTTATATTGATAATATTGGGAGTAATAAGTATATTTATTATAGTTCTAGCGATAATAACTGCATAATATGGGTAATAGTGCATGTTATATTGATAATAGTATAAGTAATAAGTATAATTATTACAGTTCTAGCGATAATAACTGCATTATATGGGTAATAATGCACGTCTTATTGCTAATAATATAAGTAATAAGTATAATTATTACAGTTCTAGCGATAATAATAGTAAAATATGGCTAATAGTGCATGATATATTGATAATAGTAAAAGTAATAAGTATATTTATTACAGTTCTATCGATAATAACTGCATAATATGGGTAATAGTGCATGTTATATTGATGATAATAAAAGTAATACGTATATTTATTATAGTTCTAGCAATAATAACTGCATAATATGGGTAATAATGCATGTTATATTGATAATAATCTAAGTAATAAGTATAATTATTACAGTTCTAGCGATAATAACTGCATTATATCGGTAATAATGCATGCTATATTGATAATATCGGGAGTAATAAGTATAATTATTATAGTTCTAGCGATAATAATAGTAAAATATGGCAAATAGTGCATGTTATATTGATAATAATAAAAGTAATAAGTATATTTATTACAGTTCTATCGATAATAACTGCATAATATGGGTAATAATGCATGTTATATTGATGATAATAAAAGTAATACGTATATTTATTATAGTTCTAGCGATAATAACTGCATAATATGGGTAATAATGCATGTTATATTGATAATAATATAAGTAATGAGTATAATTATTACAGTTCTAGCGATAATATCTGCATTATATGGGTAATAATGCACGTTATATTGCTAACAATATAAGTAATAAGTATAATTATTACAGTTCTAGCGATAATAACTGCATTATATGGGTAATAATGCATGTTATATTGATGATAATGAAAGTAATACGTATATTTATTATAGTTCTTGCGATAATAACTGCATAATATGGGTAATAATGCATGTTATATTGAGAATAATATAAGTAACAAGTATAATTATTACAGTTCTGGCGATAATAACTGCATAATATGGGTAATAGTGCATGTTATATTGATAATAATATAAGTAATTAGTATAATTATTACAGTTCTAGCGATAATAACTGCATTATATGGGTAATAATGCACGTTATATTGCTAACAATATAAGTAATAAGTATAATTATTACAGTTCTAGCGATAATAACTGCATTATATGGGTAATAATGCATGTTATATTGATAATAATAAAAGTAATAAGTATATTTATTATCGTTCTATCGATAATAACTTCTTAATATGGGTAATAATGCATGTTATATTGATAATAATATAAGTAATAAGTATAATTATTACAGTTCTAGCGATAATAACTGCATTGTATGGGTAATAATGCACGTTATATTGCTAACAATATAAGTAATAAGTATAATTATTTCAGTTCTAGCGATAATAACTGCATTATATGGGTAATAATGCATGTTATATTGATAATATTGTGAGTAATAAGTATATTTATTATGGTTCTAGAGATAATAACTGCATTATATGGGTAATAATGCATGTTATATTGATAATAATAAAAGTAATAAATATATTTATTACTGTTCTATCGATAATAACTGCATAATATGGGTAATAATGCATGTTATATTGATGATAATAAAAGTAATACGTATATTTATTATAGTTCTAGCGATAATAACTGCATAATATGGGTAATAATGCATGTTATATTGATAATAATCTAAGTAATAAGTATAATTATTACAGTTCTAGCGATAATAACTGCATTATATGGGTAATAATGCATGTTATATTGATAATATTGGGAGTAATAAGTATATTTATTATGGTTCTAGAGATAATAACTGCATAATATGGGTAATAATGCATGTTATATTGATAATAATATAAGTAATAAGTATAATTATTACAGTTGTAGCGATAATAACTGCATTATATGGGTAATAATGCATGTTATATTGATAATATTGGGAGTAATAAGTATATTTATTATAGTTCTAGCGATAATAACTGCATAATATGGGTAATAGTGCATGTTATATTGATAATAGTATAAGTAATAAGTATAATTATTACAGTTCTAGCGATAATAACTGCATTATATGGGTAATAATGCACGTCTTATTGCTAATAATATAAGTAATAAGTATAATTATTACAGTTCTAGCGATAATAATAGTAAAATATGGCTAATAGTGCATGATATATTGATAATAGTAAAAGTAATAAGTATATTTATTACAGTTCTATCGATAATAACTGCATAATATGGGTAATAGTGCATGTTATATTGATGATAATAAAAGTAATACGTATATTTATTATAGTTCTAGCAATAATAACTGCATAATATGGGTAATAATGCATGTTATATTGATAATAATCTAAGTAATAAGTATAATTATTACAGTTCTAGCGATAATAACTGCATTATATCGGTAATAATGCATGCTATATTGATAATATCGGGAGTAATAAGTATAATTATTATAGTTCTAGCGATAATAATAGTAAAATATGGCAAATAGTGCATGTTATATTGATAATAATAAAAGTAATAAGTATATTTATTACAGTTCTATCGATAATAACTGCATAATATGGGTAATAATGCATGTTATATTGATGATAATAAAAGTAATACGTATATTTATTATAGTTCTTGCGATAATAACTGCATAATATGGGTAATAATGCATGTTATATTGAGAATAATATAAGTAACAAGTATAATTATTACAGTTCTGGCGATAATAACTGCATAATATGGGTAATAGTGCATGTTATATTGATAATAATATAAGTAATTAGTATAATTATTACAGTTCTAGCGATAATAACTGCATTATATGGGTAATAATGCACGTTATATTGCTAACAATATAAGTAATAAGTATAATTATTACAGTTCTAGCGATAATAACTGCATTATATGGGTAATAATGCATGTTATATTGATAATAATAAAAGTAATAAGTATATTTATTATCGTTCTATCGATAATAACTTCTTAATATGGGTAATAATGCATGTTATATTGATAATAATATAAGTAATAAGTATAATTATTACAGTTCTAGCGATAATAACTGCATTGTATGGGTAATAATGCACGTTATATTGCTAACAATATAAGTAATAAGTATAATTATTTCAGTTCTAGCGATAATAACTGCATTATATGGGTAATAATGCATGTTATATTGATAATATTGTGAGTAATAAGTATATTTATTATGGTTCTAGAGATAATAACTGCATTATATGGGTAATAATGCATGTTATATTGATAATAATAAAAGTAATAAATATATTTATTACTGTTCTATCGATAATAACTGCATAATATGGGTAATAATGCATGTTATATTGATGATAATAAAAGTAATACGTATATTTATTATAGTTCTAGCGATAATAACTGCATAATATGGGTAATAATGCATGTTATATTGATAATAATCTAAGTAATAAGTATAATTATTACAGTTCTAGCGATAATAACTGCATTATATGGGTAATAATGCATGTTATATTGATAATATTGGGAGTAATAAGTATATTTATTATGGTTCTAGAGATAATAACTGCATAATATGGGTAATAATGCATGTTATATTGATAATAATATAAGTAATAAGTATAATTATTACAGTTGTAGCGATAATAACTGCATTATATGGGTAATAATGCATGTTATATTGATAATATTGGGAGTAATAAGTATATTTATTATAGTTCTAGCGATAATAACTGCATAATATGGGTAATAGTGCATGTTATATTGATAATAGTATAAGTAATAAGTATAATTATTACAGTTCTAGCGATAATAACTGCATTATATGGGTAATAATGCACGTCTTATTGCTAATAATATAAGTAATGAGTATAATTATTACAGTTCTAGCGATAATAACTGCATTATATGGGTAATAATGCATGTTATATTGATGATAATAAAAGTATTAAGTATAATTATTACAGTTCTGGCGATAATAACTGCATAATATGGGTAATAATGCACGTTATATTGCTAATAATATAAGTAATGAGTACAATTATTACAGTTCTAGCGATAATAACTGCATTATATGGGTAATAATGCACGTTATATTGCTAATAGTATAAGTAATAAGTATAATTATTACAGTTCTAGCGATAATACCTCCATTATATGGGTAATAATGCATGTTATATTGATAATGATATAAGTAATAGGTATAATTATTACAGTTCTAGCGATAATAACTGCATAATATGGGTAATAATGCACGTTATATTGCTAATAATATAAGTAATGTGTACAATTATTACAGTTCTAGCGATAATAACTGCATTATATGGGTAATAATGCATGTTATATTGATAATATTGGGAGTAATAAGTATATTTATTATGGTTCTGGAGATAATAACTGCATAATATGGGTAATAATGCATGTTATATTGATAATAATATAAGTAATAAGTATAATTATTACAGTTCTAGCGGTAATACCTCCATTATATGGGTAATAATGCATGTTATATTGATGATAATGAAAGTAATACGTATATTTATTACAGTTCTGGCGATAATAACTGCATAATATGGGTAATAATGCATGTTATATTGATAATAATATAAGTAATAAGTATAATTATTACAGTTCTAGCGATAATAACTGCATTATATCGGTAATAATGCATGCTATATTGATAATATCGGGAGTAATAAGTATAATTATTACAGTTCTAGCGATAATAACTGCATTATATCGGTAGTAATGCATGCTATATTGATAATATCGGGAGTAATAAGTATAATTATTATAGTTCTAGCGATAATAACTGCATAATATGGGTAATAATGCATGTTATATTGATAATAATATAAGTAATAAGGATAATTATTATAGTTCTAGCGATAATAACTGCATAATATGGGTAATAATGCATGTTATATTGATAATAATATAAGTAATAAGGATAATTATTACAGTTCTAGCGATACTAACTGCATTATATGGGTAATAATGCACGTTATATTGCTAACAATATAAGTAATAAGTATAACTATTACAGTTCTAGCGATAATAACTGCATTATATGGGTAATAAGTATATTTATTATCGTTCTATCGATAATAACTTCTTAATATGGGTAATAATGCATGTTATATTGATAATAATATAAGTAATAAGTATAATTATTACAGTTCTATCGATAATAACTTCTTAATATGGGTAATAATGCATGTTATATTGATGATAATGAAAGTAGTAAGTATATTTATTACAGTTCTAGCGATAATAACTGCATTATATGCGTAATAAGGCATGGTATATTGATAATATCGGGAGTAATAAGTATAATTATTATAGTTCCAGCGATAATAATAGTAAAATATGGCTAATAGTGCATGATATATTGATAATAGTAAAAGTAATAAGTATATTTATTATAGTTCTAGCGATAATAACTGCATAATATGGGTAATAATGCATGTTATATTGAGAATAATATAAGTAATAAGTATAATTATTACAGTTCTGGCGATAATAACTGCATTATATGGGTAATAATGCACGTTATATTGCTAATAGTATAAGTAATGAGTATAATTATTACAGTTCTAGCGATAATAACTGCATTATATGGGTAATAATGCATGTTATATTGATGATAATAAAAGTATTAAGTATAATTATTACAGTTCTGGCGATAATAACTGCATAATATGGGTAATAATGCACGTTATATTGCTAATAATATAAGTAATGAGTACAATTATTACAGTTCTAGCGATAATAACTGCATTATATGGGTAATAATGCACGTTATATTGCTAATAGTATAAGTAATAAGTATAATTATTACAATTCTAGCGATAATACCTCCATTATATGGGTAATAATGCATGTTATATTGATAATAATATAAGTAATAAGTATAATTATTACAGTTCTAGCGATAATAACTGCATAATACGGGTAATAATGCACGTTATATTGCTAATAATATAAGTAATGAGTATAATTATTACAGTTCTAGCGATAATAACTGCATTATATGGGTAATAATGCATGTTATATTGATAATAATAAAAGTAATAAGTATATTTATTATAGTTCTAGCGATAATAACTGCATAATATGGGTAATAATGCATGTTATATTGCTAATAATATAAGTAATAAGTATAATTATTACAGTTCTAGCCATAATAACTGCATTATATGGGTAATAATGCATGTTACATTGATAATTTTGGGAGTAATAAGTATATTTATTATAGTTCTAGCGATAATAACTGCATAATATGGGTAATAATGCATGTTATATTGATAATAATTTAAGTAACAAGTATAATTATTACAGTTCTGGCGATAATAACTGCATAATATGGGTAATAGTGCACGTTATATTGCTAACAATATAAGTAATAAGTATAATTATTACAGTTCTAGCGATAATAACAGCATTATATGGGTAATAATGCATGTTATATTGATGATAATGAAAGTAATACGTATATTTATTATAGTTCTAGCGATAATAACTGCATAATATGGGTAACAATGCATGTTATATTGAGAATAATATAAGTAATAAGTATAATTATTACAGTTCTAGCGATAATAACTGCATTATATGGGTAATAATGCACGTTATATTGCTAATAATATAAGTAATAAGTATAATTATTACAGTTCTAGCGATACTAGCTGCATTATGTGGGTAATAATGCATGTTATATTGATAATATCGGGAGTAATAAGTATAATTATTATAGTTCTAGCGATAATAATAGTAAAATATGGCAAATAGTGCATGTTATATTGATAATAATAAAAGTAATAAGTATATTTATTACAGTTCTATCGATAATAACAGCATAATATGGGCAATAATGCATGTTATGTTGATGATAATGAAAGTAATACGTATATTTATTATAGTTCTAGCGATAATAACTGCATAATATGGGTAATAATGCATGTTATATTGATAATAATATAAGTAATAAGTATAATTATTACAGTTCTAGAGATAATAACTGCATAATATGGGTAATAATGCATGTTATATTGATAATAATATAAGTAATAAGTATAATTATTACAGTTCTAGCGATAATACCTCAATTATATGGGTAATAATGCATGTTATATTGATGATAATGAAAGTAATACGTATATTTATTATAGTTCTAGCGATAATAACTGCATAATATGGGTAATAATGCATGTTATAATGAGAATAATATAAGTAATAAGTATAATTATTACAGTTCTGGCGATAATAACTGCATTATATGGTTAATAATGCACGTTATATTGCTAATAGTATAAGTAATAAGTATAATTATTACAGTTCTTGCGATAATACCTCCATTATATGGGTAATAATGCATGTTATATTGATAATAATATAAGTAATAAGTATAATTATTACAGTTCTAGCGATAATAACTGCATTATATGGGTAATAATGCACGTTATATTGCTAATAATATAAGTAATAAGTATAATTATTACAGTTCTAGCGATAATAACTGCATTATATGGGTAATAATGCATGTTATATTGATAATATCGGGAGTAATAAGTATAATTATTATAGTTCTAGCGATAATAATAGTAAAATATGGCAAATAGTGCATGTTATATTGATAATAATAAAAGTAATAAGTATATTTATTACAGTTCTATCGATAATAACTGCATAATATGGGTAATAATGCATGTTATATTGATGATAATAAAAGTAATACGTTTATTTATTATAGTTCTAGCGATAATAACTGCATAATATGGGTAATAATGCATGTTATATTGATAATAATATAAGTAATAAGTACAATTATTACAGTTCTAGCGATAATAACTGCATTATATGGGTAATAATGCATGTTATATTGATAATATTGGGAGTAATAAGTATACTTATTATGGTTCTAGAGATAATAACTGCATAATATGGGTAATAATGCATGTTATATTGATAATAATATAAGTAATAAGTATAATTATTACAGTTCTAGCGATAATAACTGCATTATATGGGTAATAATGCATGTTATATTGATGATAATGAAAGTAATACGTATATTTATTATAGTTCTTGCGATAATAACTGCATAATATGGGTAATAATGCATGTTATATTGAGAATAATATAAGTAACAAGTATAATTATTACAGTTCTGGCGATAATAACTGCATAATATGGGTAATAATGCATGTTATATTGATAATAATATAAGTAATAAGTATAATTATTACAGTTCTAGCGATAATAACTGCATTATATGGGTAATAATGCACGTTATATTGCTAGCAATATAAGTAATAAGTATAATTATTACAGTCCTAGCGATAATAACTGCATTATATCGGTAATAATGCATGCTATATTGATAATATCGGGAGTAATAAGTATAATTATTATAGTTCTGGCGATAATAATAGTAAAATATGGCAAATAGTGCATGTTATATTGATAATAATAAAAGTAATAAGTATATTTATTACAGTTCTATCGACAATAACTGCATAATATGGGTAATAATGCATGTTATATTGATGATAATAAAAGTAATACGTATATTTATTATAGTTCTAGCGATAATAACTGCATAATATGGGTAATAATGCATGTTATATTGATAATAATATAAGTAATAAGTATAATTATTACAGTTCTAGCGATAATAACTGCATTATATGGGTAATAATGCACGTTATATTGCTAATAATATAAGTAATAAGTATAATTATTACAGTTCTAGCGATACTAGCTGCATTATGTGGGTAATAATGCATGTTATATTGATAATATCGGGAGTAATAAGTATAATTATTATAGTTCTAGCGATAATAATAGTAAAATATGGCAAATAGTGCATGTTATATTGATAATAATAAAAGTAATAAGTATATTTATTACAGTTCTATCGATAATAACAGCATAATATGGGCAATAATGCATGTTATGTTGATGATAATGAAAGTAATACGTATATTTATTATAGTTCTAGCGATAATAACTGCATAATATGGGTAATAATGCATGTTATATTGATAATAATATAAGTAATAAGTATAATTATTACAGTTCTAGAGATAATAACTGCATAATATGGGTAATAATGCATGTTATATTGATAATAATATAAGTAATAAGTATAATTATTACAGTTCTAGCGATAATACCTCAATTATATGGGTAATAATGCATGTTATATTGATGATAATGAAAGTAATACGTATATTTATTATAGTTCTAGCGATAATAACTGCATAATATGGGTAATAATGCATGTTATAATGAGAATAATATAAGTAATAAGTATAATTATTACAGTTCTGGCGATAATAACTGCATTATATGGTTAATAATGCACGTTATATTGCTAATAGTATAAGTAATAAGTATAATTATTACAGTTCTTGCGATAATACCTCCATTATATGGGTAATAATGCATGTTATATTGATAATAATATAAGTAATACGTATAATTATTACAGTTCTAGCGATAATTACTGCATTATATGGGTAATAATGCACGTTATATTGCTAATAATATAAGTAATAAGTATAATTATTACAGTTCTAGCGATAATAACTGCATTATATGGGTAATAATGCATGTTATATTGATAATATCGGGAGTAATAAGTATAATTATTATAGTTCTAGCGATAATAATAGTAAAATATGGCAAATAGTGCATGTTATATTGATAATAATAAAAGTAATAAGTATATTTATTACAGTTCTAGCGATAATAACTGCATTATATGGGTAATAATGCATGTTATATTGATAATATTGGGAGTAATAAGTATACTTATTATGGTTCTAGAGATAATAACTGCATAATATGGGTAATAATGCATGTTATATTGATAATAATATAAGTAATAAGTATAATTATTACAGTTCTAGCGATAATAACTGCATTATATGGGTAATAATGCATGTTATATTGATGATAATGAAAGTAATACGTATATTTATTATAGTTCTTGCGATAATAACTGCATAATATGGGTAATAATGCATGTTATATTGAGAATAATATAAGTAACAAGTATAATTATTACAGTTCTGGCGATAATAACTGCATAATATGGGTAATAATGCATGTTATATTGATAATAATATAAGTAATAAGTATAATTATTACAGTTCTAGCGATAATAACTGCATTATATGGGTAATAATGCACGTTATATTGCTAGCAATATAAGTAATAAGTATAATTATTACAGTCCTAGCGATAATAACTGCATTATATCGGTAATAATGCATGCTATATTGATAATATCGGGAGTAATAAGTATAATTATTATAGTTCTGGCGATAATAATAGTAAAACATGGCAAATAGTGCATGTTATATTGATAATAATAAAAGTAATAAGTATATTTATTACAGTTCTATCGATAATAACTGCATAATATGGGTAATAATGCATGTTATATTGATGATAATAAAAGTAATACGTATATTTATTATAGTTCTAGCGATAATAACTGCATAATATGGGTAATAATGCATATTATATTGATAATAATATAAGTAATAAGTATAATTATTACAGTTCTAGCGATAATAACTGCATTATATGGGTAATAATGCACGTTATATTGCTAATAATATAAGTAATAAGCATAATTATTACAGTTCTAGCGATAATAACTGCATTATATGGGTAATAATGCACGTTATACTGCTAACAATATAAGTAATAAGTATATTTATTACAGTTCTATCGATAATAACTGCATAATATGGGTAATAGTGCATGTTATATTGATGATAATAAAAGTAATACGTATATTTATTATAGTTCTAGCAATAATAACTGCATAATATGGGTAATAATGCATGTTATATTGATAATAATATAAGTAATAAGTATAATTATTACAGTTCTAGCGATAATAACTGCATTATATGGGTAATAATGCACGTTATATTGCTAACAATATAAGTAATAAGTATAATTATTACAGTTCTAGCGATAATAACTGCATTATATGGGTAATAATGCATGTTATATTGATAATATTGGGAGTAATAAGTATATTTATTAGGGTTCTGGAGATAATAACTGCATAATATGGGTAATAATGCATGTTATATTGATAATAATATAAGTAATAAGTATAATTATTACAGTTCTAGCGATAATACCTCCATTATGTGGGTAATAATGCATGTTATATTGATGATAATGAAAGTAATACGTATATTTATTATAGTTCTTGCGATAATAACTGCATAATATGGGTAATAATGCATGTTATATTGAGAATAATATAAGTAACAAGTATAATTATTACAGTTCTGGCGATAATAACTGCATAATATGGGTAATAATGCATGTTATATTGATAATAATATAAGTAATAAGTATAATTATTACAGTTCTAGCGATAATAACTGCATTATATGGGTAATAATGCACGTTATATTGCTAGCAATATAAGTAATAAGTATAATTATTACAGTCCTAGCGATAATAACTGCATTATATCGGTAATAATGCATGCTATATTGATAATATCGGGAGTAATAAGTATAATTATTATAGTTCTGGCGATAATAATAGTAAAATATGGCAAATAGTGCATGTTATATTGATAATAATAAAAGTAATAAGTATATTTATTACAGTTCTATCGATAATAACTGCATAATATGGGTAATAATGCATGTTATATTGATGATAATAAAAGTAATACGTATATTTATTATAGTTCTAGCGATAATAACTGCATAATATGGGTAATAATGCATGTTATATTGATAATAATATAAGTAATAAGTATAATTATTACAGTTCTAGCGATAATAACTGCATTATATGGGTAATAATGCACGTTATATTGCTAATAATATAAGTAATAAGTATAATTATTACAGTTCTAGCGATACTAGCTGCATTATGTGGGTAATAATGCATGTTATATTGATAATATCGGGAGTAATAAGTATAATTATTATAGTTCTAGCGATAATAATAGTAAAATATGGCAAATAGTGCATGTTATATTGATAATAATAAAAGTAATAAGTATATTTATTACAGTTCTATCGATAATAACAGCATAATATGGGCAATAATGCATGTTATGTTGATGATAATGAAAGTAATACGTATATTTATTATAGTTCTAGCGATAATAACTGCATAATATGGGTAATAATGCATGTTATATTGATAATAATATAAGTAATAAGTATAATTATTACAGTTCTAGAGATAATAACTGCATAATATGGGTAATAATGCATGTTATATTGATAATAATATAAGTAATAAGTATAATTATTACAGTTCTAGCGATAATACCTCAATTATATGGGTAATAATGCATGTTATATTGATGATAATGAAAGTAATACGTATATTTATTATAGTTCTAGCGATAATAACTGCATAATATGGGTAATAATGCATGTTATAATGAGAATAATATAAGTAATAAGTATAATTATTACAGTTCTGGCGATAATAACTGCATTATATGGTTAATAATGCACGTTATATTGCTAATAGTATAAGTAATAAGTATAATTATTACAGTTCTTGCGATAATACCTCCATTATATGGGTGATAATGCATGTTATATTGATAATAATATAAGTAATAAGTATAATTATTACAGTTCTAGCGATAATAACTGCATTATATGGGTAATAATGCACGTTATATTGCTAATAATATAAGTAATAAGTATAATTATTACAGTTCTAGCGATAATAACTGCATTATATGGGTAATAATGCATGTTATATTGATAATATCGGGAGTAATAAGTATAATTATTATAGTTCTAGCGCTAATAATAGTAAAATATGGCAAATAGTGCATGTTATATTGATAATAATAAAAGTAATAAGTATATTTATTACAGTTCTATCGATAATAACTGCATAATATGGGTAATAATGCATGTTATATTGATGATAATAAAAGTAATACGTTTATTTATTATAGTTCTAGCGATAATAACTGCATAATATGGGTAATAATGCATGTTATATTGATAATAATATAAGTAATAAGTATAATTATTACAGTTCTAGCGATAATAACTGCATTATATGGGTAATAATGCATGTTATATTGATAATATTGGGAGTAATAAGTATACTTATTATGGTTCTAGAGATAATAACTGCATAATATGGGTAATAATGCATGTTATATTGATAATAATATAAGTAATAAGTATAATTATTACAGTTCTAGCGATAATAACTGCATTATATGGGTAATAATGCATGTTATATTGATGATAATGAAAGTAATACGTATATTTATTATAGTTCTAGCGATAATAACTGCATAATATGGGTAATAATGCATGTTATATTGAGAATAATATAAGTAACAAGTATAATTATTACAGTTCTGGCGATAATAACTGCATAATATGGGTAATAATGCATGTTATATTGATAATAATATAAGTAATAAGTATAATTATTACAGTTCTAGCGATAATAACTGCATTATATGGGTAATAATGCACGTTATATTGCTAGCAATATAAGTAATAAGTATAATTATTACAGTCCTAGCGATAATAACTGCATTATATCGGTAATAATGCATGCTATATTGATAATATCGGGAGTAATAAGTATAATTATTATAGTTCTGGCGATAATAATAGTAAAATATGGCAAATAGTGCATGTTATATTGATAATAATAAAAGTAATACGTATATTTATTATAGTTCTAGCGATAATAACTGCATAATATGGGTAATAATGCATATTATATTGATAATAATATAAGTAATAAGTATAATTATTACAGTTCTAGAGATATTAACTGCATAATATGGGTAATAATGCATGTTATATTGATAATAATATAAGTAATAAGTATAATTATTACAGTTCTAGCGATAATACCTCAATTATATGGGTAATAATGCATGTTATATTGATGATAATGAAAGTAATACGTATATTTATTATAGTTCTAGCGATAATAACTGCATAATATGGGTAATAATGCATGTTATAATGAGAATAATATAAGTAATAAGTATAATTATTACAGTTCTGGCGATAATAACTGCATTATATGGTTAATAATGCACGTTATATTGCTAATAGTATAAGTAATAAGTATAATTATTACAGTTCTTGCGATAATACCTCCATTATATGGGTAATAATGCATGTTATATTGATAATAATGTAAGTAATAAGTATAATTATTACAGTTCTAGCGATAATAACTGCATTATATGGGTAATAATGCACGTTATATTGCTAATAATATAAGTAATAAGTATAATTATTACAGTTCTAGCGATAATAACTGCATTATATGGGTAATAATGCATGTTATATTGATAATATCGGGAGTAATAAGTATAATTATTATAGTTCTAGCGATAATAATAGTAAGATATGGCAAATAGTGCATGTTATATTGATAATAATAAAAGTAATAAGTATATTTATTACAGTTCTATCAATAATAACTGCATTATATGGGTAATAATGCACGTTATATTGCTAGCAATATAAGTAATAAGTATAATTATTACAGTTCTAGCGATAATAACTGCATTATATGGGTAATAATGCATGTTATATTGATAATATTGGGGGTAATAAGTATACTTATTATGGTTCTAGAGATAATAACTGCATAATATGGGTAATAATGCATGTTATATTGATAATAATATAAGTAATAAGTATAATTATTACAGTTCTAGCGATAATAACTGCATTATATGGGTAATAATGCACGTTATATTGCTAACAATATAAGTAATAAGTATAATTATTACAGTTCTAGCGATAATAACTGCATTATATGGGTAATAATGCATGTTATATTGATAATATTGGGAGTAATAAGTATATTTATTATGGTTCTAGAGATAATAACTGCATAATATGGGTAATAATGCATGTTATATTGATAATAATATAAGTAATAAGTATAATTATTACAGTTCTATCGATAATAACTGCATAATATGGGTAATAATGCATGTTATATTGAGAATAATATAAGTAACAAGTATAATTATTACAGTTCTGGCGATAATAACTGCATAATATGGGTAATAATGCACGTTATATTGCTAACAATATAAGTAATAAGTATAATTATTACAGTTCTAGCCATAATAACTGCATTATATGGGTAATAATGCATGTTACATTGATAATTTTGGGAGTAATAAGTATATTTATTATAGTTCTAGCGATAATAACTGCATAATATGGGTAATAATGCATGTTATATTGATAATAATATAAGTAATAAGTATAATTATTACAGTTCTAGCGATAATAACTGCATTATATGGGTAATAATGCATGCTATATTGATAATATCGGTAGTAATAAGTATAATTATAATAGTTCTAGCGATAATAATAGTAAAATATGGCAAATAGTGCATGTTATATTGATAATAATAAAAGTAATAAGTATATTTATTACAGTTCTATCGATAATAACTGCATAATATGGGTAATAATGCATGTTATATTGATGATAATAAAAGTAATACGTATATTTATTATAGTTCTGGCGATAATAACTGCACAATATGGGTAATAATGCATGTTATATTGATAATAATATAAGTAATAAGGATAATTATTGCAGTTCTAGCGATAATAACTGCATTATATGGGTAATAAGTATATTTATTATCGTTCTATCGATAATAACTTCTTAATATGGGTAATAATGCATGTTATATTGATAATAATATAAGTAATAAGTATAATTATTACAGTTCTATCGATAATAACTTCTTAATATGGGTAATAATGCATGTTATATTGATGATAATGAAAGTAGTAAGTATATTTATTACAGTTCTAGCGATAATAACTGCATTATATGCGTAATAAGGCATGGTATATTGATAATATCGGGAGTAATAAGTATAATTATTATAGTTCCAGCGATAATAATAGTAAAATATGGCTAATAGTGCATGATATATTGATAATAGTAAAAGTAATAAGTATATTTATTATAGTTCTAGCGATAATAACTGCATAATATGGGTAATAATGCATGTTATATTGAGAATAATATAAGTAATAAGTATAATTATTACAGTTCTGGCGATAATAACTGCATTATATGGGTAATAATGCACGTTATATTGCTAATAGTATAAGTAATGAGTATAATTATTACAGTTCTAGCGATAATAACTGCATTATATGGGTAATAATGCATGTTATATTGATGATAATAAAAGTATTAAGTATAATTATTACAGTTCTGGCGATAATAACTGCATAATATGGGTAATAATGCACGTTATATTGCTAATAATATAAGTAATGAGTACAATTATTACAGTTCTAGCGATAATAACTGCATTATATGGGTAATAATGCACGTTATATTGCTAATAGTATAAGTAATAAGTATAATTATTACAATTCTAGCGATAATACCTCCATTATATGGGTAATAATGCATGTTATATTGATAATAATATAAGTAATAAGTATAATTATTACAGTTCTAGCGATAATAACTGCATAATACGGGTAATAATGCACGTTATATTGCTAATAATATAAGTAATGAGTATAATTATTACAGTTCTAGCGATAATAACTGCATTATATGGGTAATAATGCATGTTATATTGATAATAATAAAAGTAATAAGTATATTTATTATAGTTCTAGCGATAATAACTGCATAATATGGGTAATAATGCATGTTATATTGCTAATAATATAAGTAATAAGTATAATTATTACAGTTCTAGCCATAATAACTGCATTATATGGGTAATAATGCATGTTACATTGATAATTTTGGGAGTAATAAGTATATTTATTATAGTTCTAGCGATAATAACTGCATAATATGGGTAATAATGCATGTTATATTGATAATAATTTAAGTAATAAGTATAATTATTACAGTTCTAGCGATAATAACTGCATTATATGGGTAATAATGCACGTTATATTGCTAACAATATAAGTAATAAGTATAATTATTACAGTTCTAGCGATAATAACAGCATTATATGGGTAATAATGCATGTTATATTGATGATAATGAAAGTAATACGTATATTTATTATAGTTCTAGCGATAATAACTGCATAATATGGGTAACAATGCATGTTATATTGAGAATAATATAAGTAATAAGTATAATTATTACAGTTCTAGCGATAATAACTGCATTATATGGGTAATAATGCACGTTATATTGCTAATAATATAAGTAATAAGTATAATTATTACAGTTCTAGCGATACTAGCTGCATTATGTGGGTAATAATGCATGTTATATTGATAATATCGGGAGTAATAAGTATAATTATTATAGTTCTAGCGATAATAATAGTAAAATATGGCAAATAGTGCATGTTATATTGATAATAATAAAAGTAATAAGTATATTTATTACAGTTCTATCGATAATAACAGCATAATATGGGCAATAATGCATGTTATGTTGATGATAATGAAAGTAATACGTATATTTATTATAGTTCTAGCGATAATAACTGCATAATATGGGTAATAATGCATGTTATATTGATAATAATATAAGTAATAAGTATAATTATTACAGTTCTAGAGATAATAACTGCATAATATGGGTAATAATGCATGTTATATTGATAATAATATAAGTAATAAGTATAATTATTACAGTTCTAGCGATAATACCTCAATTATATGGGTAATAATGCATGTTATATTGATGATAATGAAAGTAATACGTATATTTATTATAGTTCTAGCGATAATAACTGCATAATATGGGTAATAATGCATGTTATAATGAGAATAATATAAGTAATAAGTATAATTATTACAGTTCTGGCGATAATAACTGCATTATATGGTTAATAATGCACGTTATATTGCTAATAGTATAAGTAATAAGTATAATTATTACAGTTCTTGCGATAATACCTCCATTATATGGGTAATAATGCATGTTATATTGATAATAATATAAGTAATAAGTATAATTATTACAGTTCTAGCGATAATAACTGCATTATATGGGTAATAATGCACGTTATATTGCTAATAATATAAGTAATAAGTATAATTATTACAGTTCTAGCGATAATAACTGCATTATATGGGTAATAATGCATGTTATATTGATAATATCGGGAGTAATAAGTATAATTATTATAGTTCTAGCGATAATAATAGTAAAATATGGCAAATAGTGCATGTTATATTGATAATAATAAAAGTAATAAGTATATTTATTACAGTTCTATCGATAATAACTGCATAATATGGGTAATAATGCATGTTATATTGATGATAATAAAAGTAATACGTTTATTTATTATAGTTCTAGCGATAATAACTGCATAATATGGGTAATAATGCATGTTATATTGATAATAATATAAGTAATAAGTACAATTATTACAGTTCTAGCGATAATAACTGCATTATATGGGTAATAATGCATGTTATATTGATAATATTGGGAGTAATAAGTATACTTATTATGGTTCTAGAGATAATAACTGCATAATATGGGTAATAATGCATGTTATATTGATAATAATATAAGTAATAAGTATAATTATTACAGTTCTAGCGATAATAACTGCATTATATGGGTAATAATGCATGTTATATTGATGATAATGAAAGTAATACGTATATTTATTATAGTTCTTGCGATAATAACTGCATAATATGGGTAATAATGCATGTTATATTGAGAATAATATAAGTAACAAGTATAATTATTACAGTTCTGGCGATAATAACTGCATAATATGGGTAATAATGCATGTTATATTGATAATAATATAAGTAATAAGTATAATTATTACAGTTCTAGCGATAATAACTGCATTATATGGGTAATAATGCACGTTATATTGCTAGCAATATAAGTAATAAGTATAATTATTACAGTCCTAGCGATAATAACTGCATTATATCGGTAATAATGCATGCTATATTGATAATATCGGGAGTAATAAGTATAATTATTATAGTTCTGGCGATAATAATAGTAAAATATGGCAAATAGTGCATGTTATATTGATAATAATAAAAGTAATAAGTATATTTATTACAGTTCTATCGACAATAACTGCATAATATGGGTAATAATGCATGTTATATTGATGATAATAAAAGTAATACGTATATTTATTATAGTTCTAGCGATAATAACTGCATAATATGGGTAATAATGCATGTTATATTGATAATAATATAAGTAATAAGTATAATTATTACAGTTCTAGCGATAATAACTGCATTATATGGGTAATAATGCACGTTATATTGCTAATAATATAAGTAATAAGTATAATTATTACAGTTCTAGCGATACTAGCTGCATTATGTGGGTAATAATGCATGTTATATTGATAATATCGGGAGTAATAAGTATAATTATTATAGTTCTAGCGATAATAATAGTAAAATATGGCAAATAGTGCATGTTATATTGATAATAATAAAAGTAATAAGTATATTTATTACAGTTCTATCGATAATAACAGCATAATATGGGCAATAATGCATGTTATGTTGATGATAATGAAAGTAATACGTATATTTATTATAGTTCTAGCGATAATAACTGCATAATATGGGTAATAATGCATGTTATATTGATAATAATATAAGTAATAAGTATAATTATTACAGTTCTAGAGATAATAACTGCATAATATGGGTAATAATGCATGTTATATTGATAATAATATAAGTAATAAGTATAATTATTACAGTTCTAGCGATAATACCTCAATTATATGGGTAATAATGCATGTTATATTGATGATAATGAAAGTAATACGTATATTTATTATAGTTCTAGCGATAATAACTGCATAATATGGGTAATAATGCATGTTATAATGAGAATAATATAAGTAATAAGTATAATTATTACAGTTCTGGCGATAATAACTGCATTATATGGTTAATAATGCACGTTATATTGCTAATAGTATAAGTAATAAGTATAATTATTACAGTTCTTGCGATAATACCTCCATTATATGGGTAATAATGCATGTTATATTGATAATAATATAAGTAATAAGTATAATTATTACAGTTCTAGCGATAATTACTGCATTATATGGGTAATAATGCACGTTATATTGCTAATAATATAAGTAATAAGTATAATTATTACAGTTCTAGCGATAATAACTGCATTATATGGGTAATAATGCATGTTATATTGATAATATCGGGAGTAATAAGTATAATTATTATAGTTCTAGCGATAATAATAGTAAAATATGGCAAATAGTGCATGTTATATTGATAATAATAAAAGTAATAAGTATATTTATTACAGTTCTAGCGATAATAACTGCATTATATGGGTAATAATGCATGTTATATTGATAATATTGGGAGTAATAAGTATACTTATTTTGGTTCTAGAGATAATAACTGCATAATATGGGTAATAATGCATGTTATATTGATAATAATATAAGTAATAAGTATAATTATTACAGTTCTAGCGATAATAACTGCATTATATGGGTAATAATGCATGTTATATTGATGATAATGAAAGTAATACGTATATTTATTATAGTTCTTGCGATAATAACTGCATAATATGGGTAATAATGCATGTTATATTGAGAATAATATAAGTAACAAGTATAATTATTACAGTTCTGGCGATAATAACTGCATAATATGGGTAATAATGCATGTTATATTGATAATAATATAAGTAATAAGTATAATTATTACAGTTCTAGCGATAATAACTGCATTATATGGGTAATAATGCACGTTATATTGCTAGCAATATAAGTAATAAGTATAATTATTACAGTCCTAGCGATAATAACTGCATTATATCGGTAATAATGCATGCTATATTGATAATATCGGGAGTAATAAGTATAATTATTATAGTTCTGGCGATAATAATAGTAAAACATGGCAAATAGTGCATGTTATATTGATAATAATAAAAGTAATAAGTATATTTATTACAGTTCTATCGATAATAACTGCATAATATGGGTAATAATGCATGTTATATTGATGATAATAAAAGTAATACGTATATTTATTATAGTTCTAGCGATAATAACTGCATAATATGGGTAATAATGCATATTATATTGATAATAATATAAGTAATAAGTATAATTATTACAGTTCTAGCGATAATAACTGCATTATATGGGTAATAATGCACGTTATATTGCTAATAATATAAGTAATAAGCATAATTATTACAGTTCTAGCGATAATAACTGCATTATATGGGTAATAATGCACGTTATACTGCTAACAATATAAGTAATAAGTATATTTATTACAGTTCTATCGATAATAACTGCATAATATGGGTAATAGTGCATGTTATATTGATGATAATAAAAGTAATACGTATATTTATTATAGTTCTAGCAATAATAACTGCATAATATGGGTAATAATGCATGTTATATTGATAATAATATAAGTAATAAGTATAATTATTACAGTTCTAGCGATAATAACTGCATTATATGGGTAATAATGCACGTTATATTGCTAACAATATAAGTAATAAGTACAATTATTACAGTTCTAGCGATAATAACTGCATTATATGGGTAATAATGCATGTTATATTGATAATATTGGGAGTAATAAGTATATTTATTAGGGTTCTGGAGATAATAACTGCATAATATGGGTAATAATGCATGTTATATTGATAATAATATAAGTAATAAGTATAATTATTACAGTTCTAGCGATAATACCTCCATTATGTGGGTAATAATGCATGTTATATTGATGATAATGAAAGTAATACGTATATTTATTATAGTTCTTGCGATAATAACTGCATAATATGGGTAATAATGCATGTTATATTGAGAATAATATAAGTAACAAGTATAATTATTACAGTTCTGGCGATAATAACTGCATAATATGGGTAATAATGCATGTTATATTGATAATAATATAAGTAATAAGTATAATTATTACAGTTCTAGCGATAATAACTGCATTATATGGGTAATAATGCACGTTATATTGCTAGCAATATAAGTAATAAGTATAATTATTACAGTCCTAGCGATAATAACTGCATTATATCGGTAATAATGCATGCTATATTGATAATATCGGGAGTAATAAGTATAATTATTATAGTTCTGGCGATAATAATAGTAAAATATGGCAAATAGTGCATGTTATATTGATAATAATAAAAGTAATAAGTATATTTATTACAGTTCTATCGATAATAACTGCATAATATGGGTAATAATGCATGTTATATTGATGATAATAAAAGTAATACGTATATTTATTATAGTTCTAGCGATAATAACTGCATAATATGGGTAATAATGCATGTTATATTGATAATAATATAAGTAATAAGTATAATTATTACAGTTCTAGCGATAATAACTGCATTATATGGGTAATAATGCACGTTATATTGCTAATAATATAAGTAATAAGTATAATTATTACAGTTCTAGCGATACTAGCTGCATTATGTGGGTAATAATGCATGTTATATTGATAATATCGGGAGTAATAAGTATAATTATTATAGTTCTAGCAATAATAATAGTAAAATATGGCAAATAGTGCATGTTATATTGATAATAATAAAAGTAATAAGTATATTTATTACAGTTCTATCGATAATAACAGCATAATATGGGCAATAATGCATGTTATGTTGATGATAATGAAAGTAATACGTATATTTATTATAGTTCTAGCGATAATAACTGCATAATATGGGTAATAATGCATGTTATATTGATAATAATATAAGTAATAAGTATAATTATTACAGTTCTAGAGATAATAACTGCATAATATGGGTAATAATGCATGTTATATTGATAATAATATAAGTAATAAGTATAATTATTACAGTTCTAGCGATAATAACTGCATTATATGGGTAATAATGCATGTTATATTGATAATATTGGGAGTAATAAGTATATTTATTATGGTTCTAGAGATAATAACTGTATAATATGGGTAATAATGCACGTTATATTGCTAACAATATAAGTAATAAGTATAATTATTACAGTTCTAGCGATAATAACTGCATTATATGGGTAATAATGCATGTTATATTGATAATATTGGGAGTAATAAGTATATTTATTATGGTTCTAGAGATAATAACTGCATAATATGGGTAATAATGCATGTTATATTGATAATAATATAAGTAATAAGTATAATTATTACAGTTCTATCGATAATAACTGCATAATATGGGTAATAATGCATGTTATATTGAGAATAATATAAGTAACAAGTATAATTATTACAGTTCTGGCGATAATAACTGCATAATATGGGTAATAATGCATGTTATATTGATAATAATATAAGTAATAAGTATAATTATTACAGTTCTAGCGATAATAACTGCATTCTATGGGTAATAATGCATGTTATATTGATGATAATAAAAGCATTAAGTATAATTATTACAGTTCTGGCGATAATAACTGCATAATATGGGTAATAATGCACGTTATATTGCTAATAATATAAGTAATGAGTACAATTATTACAGTTCTAGCGATAATAACTGCATTATATGGGTAATAATGCACGTTATATTGCTAATAATATAAGTAATAAGTATAATTATTACAGTTCTAGCCATAATAACTGCATTATATGGGTAATAATGCATGTTACATTGATAATTTTGGGAGTAATAAGTATATTTATTATAGTTCTAGCGATAATAACTGCATAATATGGGTAATAATGCATGTTATATTGATAATAATATAAGTAATAAGTATAATTATTACAGTTCCAGCGATAATAACTGCATTATATGGGTAATAATGCACGTTATATTGCTAACAATATAAGTAATAAGTATAATTATTACAGTTCTAGCGATAATAACTGCATTATATGGGTAATAATGCATGTTATATTCATGATAATGAAAGTAATACGTATATTTATTATATTTCTAGCGATAATAACTGCATAATATGGGTAATAATGCATGTTATATTGAGAATAATATAAGTAATAAGTACAATTATTACAGTTCTAGCGATAATAACTGCATTATATGGGTAATAATGCATGTTATATTGATAATATTGGGAGTAATAAGTATATTTATTATGGTTCTGGAGATAATAACTGCATAATATGGGTAATAATGCATGTTATATTGATAATAATATAAGTAATAAGTATAATTATTACAGTTCTAGCGATAATACCTCCATTATATGGGTAATAATGCATGTTATATTGATGATAATGAAAGTAATACGTATATTTATTACAGTTCTGGCGATAATAACTGCATAATATGGGTAATAATGCATGTTATATTGAGAATAATATAAGTAACAAGTATAATTATTACAGTTCTGGCGATAATAACTGCATAATATGGGTAATAATGCATGTTATATTGAGAATAATATAAGTAATAAGTATAATTATTACAGTTCTGGCGATAATAACTGCATTATATGGGTAATCATGCACGTTATATTGCTAATAGTATAAGTAATAAGTATAATTATTACAGTTCTAGCGATAATACCTCCATTATATGGGTAATAATGGCGTTATATTGATAATGATGTAAGTAATAGGTATAATTATTACAGTTCTAGCGATAATAACTGCATAATATGGGTAATAATGCACGTTATATTGCTAACAATATAAGTAATAAGTATAATTATTACAGTTCTAGCGATAATAACTGCATTATATGGGTAAAAATGCATGTTATATTGATGATAATGAAAGTAATACGTATATTTATTATAGTTCTAGCGATAATAACTGCATAATATGGGTAATAATGCATGCTATAATGAGAATAATATAAGTAATAAGTATAATTATTACAGTTCTGGCGATAATAACTGCATTATATGGTTAATAATGCACGTTATATTGCTAATAGTATAAGTAATAAGTATAATTATTACAGTTCTTGCGATAATACCTCCATTATATGGGTAATAATGCATGTTATATTGATAATAATATAAGTAATAAGTATAATTATTACAGTTCTAGCGATAATAACTGCATTATATGGCTAATAATGCACGTTATATTGCTAATAATATAAGTAATAAGTATAATTATTACAGTTCTAGCGATAATAACTGCATTATATGGGTAATAATGCATGTTATATTGATAATAGTATAAGTAATAAGTATAATTATTACAGTTCTAGCGATAATAACTGCATTATATGGGTAATAATGCACGTTATATTGCTAATAATATAAGTAATAAGTATAATTATTACAGTTCTAGCGATAATAATAGTAAAATATGGCTAATAGTGCATGATATATTGATAATAGTAAAAGTAATAAGTATATTTATTACAGTTCTATCGATAATAACTGCATAATATGGGTAATAGTGCATGTTATATTGATGATAATAAAAGTAATACGTATATTTTTTATAGTTCTAGCAATAATAACTGCATAATATGGGTAATAATGCATGTTATATTGATAATAATATTAGTAATAAGTATAATTATTACAGTTCTAGCGATAATAACTGCATTATATGGGTAATAATGCACGTTATATTGCTAACAATATAAGTAATAAGTATAATTATTACAGTTCTAGCGATAATAACTGCATTATATGGGTAAAAATGCATGTTATATTGATAATATTGGGAGTAATAAGTATATTTATTATGGTTCTAGCGATAATAATAGTAAAATATGGCAAATAGTGCATGTTATATTGATAATAATAAAAGTAATAAGTATATTTATTACAGTTCTATCGATAATAACTGCATAATATGGGTAATAATGCATGTTATATTGATGATAATAAAGGTAATACGTATATTTATTATAGTTCTAGCGATAATAACTGCATAATATGGGTAATAATGCATGTTATATTGATAATAATATAAGTAATAAGTATAATTATTACAGTTCTAGCGATAATAACTGCATTATATGGGTAATAATGCACGTTATATTGCTAACAATATAAGTAATAAGTATAATTATTACAGTTCTAGCGATAATAACTGCATTATATGGGTAATAATGCATGTTATATTGATAATATTGGGAGTAATAAGTATATTTATTATGGTTCTAGAGATAATAACTGCATAATATGGGTAATAATGCATGTTATATTGATAATAATATAAGTAATAAGTATAATTATTACAGTTCTAGCGATAATAACTGCATTATATGGGTAATAATGCATGTTATATTGATAATATTGGGAGTAATAAGTATATTTATTATAGTTCTAGCGATAATAACTGCATTATATGGGTAATAATGCACGTTATATTGCTAACAATATAAGTAATAAGTATAATTATTACAGTTCTAGCGATAATAACTGCATTATATGGGTAATAATGCATGTTATATTGATAAAATTGGGAGTAATAAGTATATTTATTATGGTTCTAGAGATAATAACTGCATAATATGGGTAATAATGCATGTTATATTGATAATAATATAAGTAATAAGTATAATTATTACAGTTCTAGCGATAATAACTGCATTATATGGGTAATAATGCACGTTATATTGCTAATAATATAAGTAATAAGTATAATTATTACAGTTCTAGCGATAATAATAGTAAAATATGGCTAATAGTGCATGATATATTGATAATAGTAAAAGTAATAAGTATATTTATTACAGTTCTATCGATAATAACTGCATAATATGGGTAATAGTGCATGTTATATTGATGATAATAAAAGTAATACGTATATTTTTTATAGTTCTAGCAATAATAACTGCATAATATGGGTAATAATGCATGTTATATTGATAATAATATTAGTAATAAGTATAATTATTACAGTTCTAGCGATAATAACTGCATTATATGGGTAATAATGCACGTTATATTGCTAACAATATAAGTAATAAGTATAATTATTACAGTTCTAGCGATAATAACTGCATTATATGGGTAAAAATGCATGTTATATTGATAATATTGGGAGTAATAAGTATATTTATTATGGTTCTAGCGATAATAATAGTAAAATATGGCAAATAGTGCATGTTATATTGATAATAATAAAAGTAATAAGTATATTTATTACAGTTCTATCGATAATAACTGCATAATATGGGTAATAATGCATGTTATATTGATGATAATAAAGGTAATACGTATATTTATTATAGTTCTAGCGATAATAACTGCATAATATGGGTAATAATGCATGTTATATTGATAATAATATAAGTAATAAGTATAATTATTACAGTTCTAGCGATAATAACTGCATTATATGGGTAATAATGCACGTTATATTGCTAACAATATAAGTAATAAGTATAATTATTACAGTTCTAGCGATAATAACTGCATTATATGGGTAATAATGCATGTTATATTGATAATATTGGGAGTAATAAGTATATTTATTATGGTTCTAGAGATAATAACTGCATAATATGGGTAATAATGCATGTTATATTGATAATAATATAAGTAATAAGTATAATTATTACAGTTCTAGCGATAATAACTGCATTATATGGGTAATAATGCATGTTATATTGATAATATTGGGAGTAATAAGTATATTTATTATAGTTCTAGCGATAATAACTGCATTATATGGGTAATAATGCACGTTATATTGCTAACAATATAAGTAATAAGTATAATTATTACAGTTCTAGCGATAATAACTGCATTATATGGGTAATAATGCATGTTATATTGATAAAATTGGGAGTAATAAGTATATTTATTATGGTTCTAGAGATAATAACTGCATAATATGGGTAATAATGCATGTTATATTGATAATAATATAAGTAATAAGTATAATTATTACAGTTCTATCAATAATAACTGCATAATATGGGTAATAATGCATGTTATATTGAGAATAATATAAGTAATAAGTATAATTATTACAGTTCTAGCGATAATAACTGCATTATATGGGTAAAAATGCATGTTATATTGATAATATTGGGAGTAATAAGTATATTTATTATGGTTCTAGCGATAATAATAGTAAAATATGGCAAATAGTGCATGTTATATTGATAATAATAAAAGTAATAAGTATATTTATTACAGTTCTATCGATAATAACTGCATAATATGGGTAATAATGCATGTTATATTGAGAATAATATAAGTAATAAGTATAATTATTACAGTTCTAGCGATAATAACTGCATAATATGGGTAATAATGCATGGTATATTGATAATAATATAAGTAATAAGTATAATCATTACAGTTCTAGCGATAATAACTGCATTATATGGGTAATAATGCACGTTATACTGCTAACAATATAAGTAATAAGTATAATTATTACAGTTCTAGCGATAATAACAGCATTATATGGGTAATAATGCATGTTATATTGATAATATTGGGAGTAATAAGTATATTTATTATGGTTCTAGAGATAATAACTGCATAATATGGGTAATAATGCATGTTATATTGATAATAATATAAGTAATAAGTATAATTATTACAGTTCTAGCGATAATAACTGCATTATATGGGTAATAATGCATGTTATATTGACAATATTGGGAGTAATAAGTATATTTATTATAGTTCTAGCGATAATAACTGCATAATATGGGTAATAGTGCATGTTATATTGATAATAGTATAAGTAATAAGTATAATTATTACAGTTCTAGCGATAATAACTGCATTATATGGGTAATAATGCACGTTATATTGCTAATAATATAAGTAATAAGTATAATTATTACAGTTCTAGCGATAATAATAGTAAAATATGGCTAATAGTGCATGATATATTGATAATAGTAAAAGTAATAAGTATATTTATTACAGTTCTATCGATAATAACTGCATAATATGGGTAATAGTGCATGTTATATTGATGATAATAAAAGTAATACGTATATTTATTATAGTTCTAGCAATAATAACTGCATAATATGGGTAATAATGCATGTTATATTGATAATAATATTAGTAATAAGTATAATTATTACAGTTCTAGCGATAATAACTGCATTATATGGGTAATAATGCACGTTATATTGCTAACAATATAAGTAATAAGTATAATTATTACAGTTCTAGCGATAATAACTGCATTATATGGGTAATAATGCATGTTATATTGATAATATTGGGAGTAATAAGTATATTTATTATGGTTCTGGAGATAATAACTGCATAATATGGGTAACAATGCATGTTATATTGATAATGATATAAGTAATAAGTATAATTATTACAGTTCTAGCGATAATACCTCCATTATATGGGTAATAATGCATGTTATATTGATGATAATGAAAGTAATACGTATATTTATTATAGTTCTTGCGATAATAACTGCATAATATGGGTAGTAATGCATGTTATATTGAGAATAATATAAGTAACAAGTATAATTATTACAGTTCTGGCGATAATAACTGCATAATATGGGTAATAATGCATGTTATATTGATAATAATATAAGTAATAAGTATAATTATTACAGTTCTAGCGATAATAACTGCATTATATGGGTAATAATGCACGTTATATTGCTAACAATATAAGTAATAAGTATAATTATTACAGTTCTAGCGATAATAACTGCATTATATGGGTAATAATGCATGTTATATTGATAATATTGGGAGTAATAAGTATATTTATTAGGGTTCTGGAGATAATAACTGCATAATATGGGTAATAATGCATGTTATATTGATAATAATATAAGTAATAAGTATAATTATTACAGTTCTAGCGATAATACCTCCATTATATGGGTAATAATGCATGTTATATTGATGATAATGAAAGTAATACGTATATTTATTATAGTTCTTGCGATAATAACTGCATAATATGGGTAATAATGCATGTTATATTGAGAATAATATAAGTAACAAGTATAATTATTACAGTTCTGGCGATAATAACTGCATAATATGGGTGATAATGCATGTTATATTGATAATAATATAAGTAATAAGTATAATTATTACAGTTCTAGCGATAATAACTGCATTATATGGGTAATAATGCACGTTATATTGCTAGCAATATAAGCAATAAGTATAATTATTACAGTCCTAGCGATAATAACTGCATTATATCGGTAATAATGCATGCTATATTGATAATATCGGGAGTAATAAGTATAATTATTATAGTTCTGGCGATAATAATAGTAAAATATGGCAAATAGTGCATGTTATATTGATAATAATAAAAGTAATAAGTATATTTATTACAGTTCTATCGATAATAACTGCATAATATGGGTAATAATGCATGTTATATTGATGATAATAAAAGTAATACGTATATTTATTATAGTTCTAGCGATAATAACTGCATAATATGGGTAATAATGCATGTTATATTGATAATAATATAAGTAATAAGTATAATTATTACAGTTCTAGCGATAATAACTGCATTATATGGGTAATAATGCACGTTATATTGCTAATAATATAAGTAATAAGTATAATTATTACAGTTCTAGCGATACTAACTGCATTATGTGGGTAATAATGCATGTTATATTGATAATATCGGGAGTAATAAGTATAATTATTATAGTTCTAGCGATAATAATAGTAAAATATGGCAAATAGTGCATGTTATATTGATAATAATAAAAGTAATAAGTATATTTATTACAGTTCTATCGATAATAACAGCATAATATGGGTAATAATGCATGTTATGTTGATGATAATGAAAGTAATACGTATATTTATTATAGTTCTAGCGATAATAACTGCATAATATGGGTAATAATGCATGTTATATTGATAATAATATAAGTAATAAGTATAATTATTACAGTTCTAGAGATAATAACTGCATAATATGGGTAATAATGCATGTTATATTGATAATAATATAAGTAATAAGTATAATTATTACAGTTCTAGCGATTATACCTCAATTATATGGGTAATAATGCATGTTATATTGATGATAATGAAAGTAATACGTATATTTATTATAGTTCTAGCGATAATAACTGCATAATATGGGTAATAATGCATGTTATAATGAGAATAATATAAGTAATAAGTAATTATTACAGTTCTGGCGATAATAACTGCATTATATGGTTAATAAAGCACGTTATATTGCTAATAGTATAAGTAATAAGTATAATTATTACAGTTCTTGCGATAATACCTCCATTATATGGGTAATAATGCATGTTATATTGATAATAATATAAGTAATAAGTATAATTATTACAGTTCTAGCGATAATAACTGCATTATATGGGTAATAATGCACGTTATATTGCTAATAATATAAGTAATAAGTATAATTATTACAGTTCTAGCGATAATAACTGCATTATATGGGTAATAATGCATGTTATATTGATAATATCGGGAGTAATAAGTATAATTATTATAGTTCTAGCGATAATAATAGTAAAATATGGCAAATAGTGCATGTTATATTGATAATAATAAAAGTAATAAGTATATTTATTACAGTTCTATCGATAATAACTGCATAATATGGGTAATAATGCATGTTATATTGATGATAATAAAAGTAATACGTTCATTTATTATAGTTCTAGCGATAATAACTGCATAATATGGGTAGTAATGCATGTTATATTGATAATAATATAAGTAATAAGTATAATTATTACAGTTCTAGCGATAATAACTGCATTATATGGGTAATAATGCACGTTATATTGCTAACAATATAAGTAATAAGTATAATTATTACAGTTCTAGCGATAATAACTGCATTATATGGGTAATAAGTATATTTATTATCGTTCTATCGATAATAACTTCTTAATATGGGTAATAATGCATGTTATATTGATAATAATATAAGTAATAAGTATAATTATTACAGTTCTAGCGATAATAACTGCATTATATGGGTAATAATGCATGTTATATTGATAATATCGGGAGTAATAAGTATAATTATTACAGTTCTGGCGATAATAACTGCATTATATGGTTAATAATGCACGTTATATTGCTAATAGTATAAGTAATAAGTATAATTATTACAGTTCTTGCGATAATACCTCCATTATATGGGTAATAATGCATGTTATATTGATAATATTGGGAGTAATAAGTATAATTATTATAGTTCTAGCGATAATAATAGTAAAATATGGCAAATAGTGCATGTTATATTGATAATAATAAAAGTAATAAGTATATTTATTACAGTTCTATCGATAATAACTGCATAATATGGGTAATAATGCATGATATATTGATGATAATAAAAGTAATACGTTTATTTATTATAGTTCTAGCGATAATAACTGCATAATATGGGTAATAATGCATGTTATATTGATAATAATATAAGTAATAAGTATAATTATTACAGTTCTAGCGATAATAACTGCATTATATGGGTAATAATGCACGTTATATTGCTAACAATATAAGTAATAAGTATAATTATTACAGTTCTAGCGATAATAACTGCATTATATGGGTAATAATGCATGTTATATTGATAATATTGGGAGTAATAAGTATACTTATTATGGTTCTAGAGATAATAACTGCATAATATGGGTAATAATGCATGTTATATTGATAATAATATAAGCAATAAGTATAATTATTACAGTTCTATCGATAATAACTGCATAATATGGGTAATAATGCATGTTATATTGAGAATAATATAAGTAATAAGTATAATTATTACAGTTCTAGCGATAATAACTGCATTATATGGGTAAAAATGCATGTTATATTGATAATATTGGGAGTAATAAGTATATTTATTATGGTTCTAGCGATAATAATAGTAAAATAGGGCAAATAGTGCATGTTATATTGATAATAATAAAAGTAATAAGTATATTTATTACAGTTCTATCGATAATAACTGCATAATATGGGTAATAATGCATGTTATATTGATGATAATAAAGGTAATACGTATATTTATTGTAGTTCTAGCGATAATAACTGCATAATATTGGTAATAATGCATGTTATATTGATAATAATATAAGTAATAAGTATAATTATTACAGTTCTAGCGATAATAACAGCATTATATGGGTAATAATGCACGTTATATTGCTAACAATATAAGTAATAAGTATAATTATTACAGTTCTAGTGATAATAACTGCATTATATGGGTAATAATGCATGTTATATTGATAATATTGGGAGTAATAAGTATATTTATTATGGTTCTAGAGATAATAACTGCATAATATGGGTAATAATGCATGTTATATTGATAATAATATAAGTAATAAGTATAATTATTAGAGTTCTAGCGATAATAACTGCATTATATGGGTAATAATGCACGTTAATTTGCTAATAATATAAGTAATAAGTATAATTATTACAGTTCTAGCGATAATAATAGTAAAATATGCCTAATAGTGAATGATATATTGATAATAGTAAAAGTAATAAGTATATTTATTACAGTTCTATCGATAATAACTGCATAATATGGGTAATAGTGCATGTTATATTGATGATAATAAAAGTAATACGTATATTTATTATAGTTCTAGCAATAATAACTGCATAATATGGGTAATAATGCGTGTTATATTGATAATAATATAAGTAATAAGTATAATTATTACAGTTCTAGCGATAATAACTGCATTATATGGGTAATAATGCACGTTATATTGTTAGCAATATAAGTAATAAGTGTAATTATTACAGTTCTAGCGATATAATTGCATTATATGGGTAATAATGCATGTTATATTGATAATATTGGGAGTAATAAGTATATTTATTATGGTTCTGGAGATAATAACTGCATAATATGGGTAATAATGCATGTTATATTGATAATAATATAAGTAATAAGTATAATTATTACAGTTCTAGCGATGATACCTCCATTATATGGGTAATAATGCATGTTATATTGATGATAATGAAAGTAATACGTATATTTATTATAGTTCTTGCGATAATAACTGCATAATATCGGTAATAATGCATGTTTATATTGAGAATAATATTAGTAACAAGTATAATTATTTCAGTTCTGGCGATAATAACTGCATAATATGCGTAATAATGCATGTTATATTGATAATAATATAAGTAATAAGTATAATTATTACAGTTCTAGCGATAATAACTGCATTATATGGGTAATAATGCACGTTATATTGCTAACAATATAAGTAATAAGTATAATTATTACAGTCCTAGCGATAATAACTGCATTATATCGGTAATAATGCATGCTATATTGATAATATCGGGAGTAATAAGTATAATTATTATAGTTCTAGCGATAATAATAGTAAAATATGGCAAATAGTGCATGTTATATTGATAATAATAAAAGTAATAAGTATATTTAATACAGTTCTATCGATAATAACTGCATAATATGGGTAATAATGCATGTTATATTGATGATAATAAAAGTAATACGTATATTTATTATAGTTCTAGCGATAGTAACTGCATAATATGGGTAATAATGCATGTTATATTGATAATAATATAAGTAATAAGTATAATTATTACAGTTCTGGCGATAATAACTGCATAATATGGGTAATAATGCACGTTATATTGCTAATAATATAAGTAATGAGTACAATTATTACAGTTCTAGCGATAATAACTGCATTATATGGGTAATAATGCACGTTATATTGCTAATAATATAAGTAATAAGTATAATTATTACAGTTCTAGCCATAATAACTGCATTATATGGGTAATAATGCATGTTACATTGATAATTTTGGGAGTAATAAGTATATTTATTATTGCTCTAGCGATAATGACTGCATAATATGGGTAATAATGCATGTTATATTGATAATAATATAAGTAATAAGTATAATTATTACAGTTCTAGCGATAATAACTGCATTATATGGGTAATAATGCACGTTATATTGCTAACAATATAAGTAATAAGTATAATTATTACAGTTCTAGCGATAATAACTGCATTATATGGTAATAATGCATGTTATATTGATGATAATGAAAGTAATACGTATATTTATTATAGTTCTAGCGATAATAACTGCATAATATGGGTAATAATGCATGTTATATTGAGAATAATATAAGTAATAAGTATAATTATTACAATTCTGGCGATAATAACTGCATTATATGGGTAATAATGCACGTCATATTGCTAATAGTATAAGTAATAAGTATAATTATTACAGTTCTAGCGATAATACCTCCATTATATGGGTAATAATGCATGTTATATTGATAATGATATAAGTAATAGGTATAATTATTACAGTTCTGGCGATAATAACTGCATTATATGGGTAATAATGCACGTTATATTGCTAATAGTATAAGTAATAAGTATAATTATTACAGTTCTAGCGATAATAACTGCATTATATGGGTAATAATGCACGTTATATTGTTAACAATATAAGTAATAGGTATAATTATTACAGTTCTAGCGATAATAATTGCATTATATGGGTAATAATGCATGTTATATTGATAATATTGGGAGTAATAAGTATATTTATTATGGTTCTGGAGATAATAACTGCATAATATGGGTAATAATGCATGTTATATTGATAATAATATAAGTAATAAGTATAATTATTACAGTTCCGGCGATAATAACTGCATAATATGGGTAATAATGCACGTTATATTGCTAATAATATAAGTAATGAGTACAATTATTACAGTTCTATCGATAATAACTGCATAATATGGGTAATAATGCATGTTATATTGATGATAATAAAAGTAATACGTTTATTTATTATAGTTCTAGCGATAATAACTGCATAATATGGGTAATAATGCATGTTATATTGATAATAATATAAGTAATAAGTATAATTATTACAGTTCTAGCGATAATAACTGCATTATATGGGTAATAATGCACGTTATATTGCTAACAATATAAGTAATAAGTATAATTATTACAGTTCTAGCGATAATAACTGCATTATATGGGTAATAATGCATGTTATATTGATAATATTGGGAGTAATAAGTATACTTATTATGGTTCTAGAGATAATAACTGCATAATATGGGTAATAATGCATGTTATATTGATAATAATATAAGCAATAAGTATAATTATTACAGTTCTATCGATAATAACTGCATAATATGGGTAATAATGCATGTTATATTGAGAATAATATAAGTAATAAGTATAATTATTACAGTTCTAGCGATAATAACTGCATTATATGGGTAAAAATGCATGTTATATTGATAATATTGGGAGTAATAAGTATATTTATTATGGTTCTAGCGATAATAATAGTAAAATATGGCAAATAGTGCATGTTATATTGATAATAATAAAAGTAATAAGTATATTTACTACAGTTCTATCGATAATAACTGCATAATATGGGTAATAATGCATGTTATATTGATGATAATAAAGGTAATACGTATATTTATTGTAGTTCTAGCGATAATAACTGCATAATATTGGTAATAATGCATGTTATATTGATAATAATATAAGTAATAAGTATAATTATTACAGTTCTAGCGATAATAACAGCATTATATGGGTAATAATGCACGTTATATTGCTAACAATATAAGTAATAAGTATAATTATTACAGTTCTAGTGATAATAACTGCATTATATGGGTAATAATGCATGTTATATTGATAATATTGGGAGTAATAAGTATATTTATTATGGTTCTAGAGATAATAACTGCATAATATGGGTAATAATGCATGTTATATTGATAATAATATAAGTAATAAGTATAATTATTACAGTTCTAGCGATAATAACTGCATTATATGGGTAATAATGCATGTTATATTGATAATATTGGGAGTAATAAGTATATTTATTATAGTTCTAGCGATAATATCTGCATAATATGGGTAATAGTGCATGTTATATTGATAATAGTATAAGTAATAAGTATAATTATTAGAGTTCTAGCGATAATAACTGCATTATATGGGTAATAATGCACGTTATATTGCTAATAATATAAGTAATAAGTATAATTATTACAGTTCTAGCGATAATAATAGTAAAATATGGCTAATAGTGCATGATATATTGATAATAGTAAAAGTAATAAGTATATTTATTACAGTTCTATCGATAATAACTGCATAATATGAGTAATAGTGCATGTTATATTGATGATAATAAAAGTAATACGTATATTTATTATAGTTCTAGCAATAATAACTGCATAATATGGGTAATAATGCGTGTTATATTGATAATAATATAAGTAATAAGTATAATTATTACAGTTCTAGCGATAATAACTGCATTATATGGGTAATAATGCACGTTATATTGTTAGCAATATAAGTAATAAGTGTAATTATTACAGTTCTAGCGATAATAATTGCATTATATGGGTAATAATGCATGTTATATTGATAATATTGGGAGTAATAAGTATATTTATTATGGTTCTGGAGATAATAACTGCATAATATGGGTAATAATGCATGTTATATTGATAATAATATAAGTAATAAGTATAATTATTACAGTTCTAGCGATGATACCTCCATTATATGGGTAATAATGCATGTTATATTGATGATAATGAAAGTAATACGTATATTTATTATAGTTCTTGCGATAATAACTGCATAATATCGGTAATAATGCATGTTATATTGAGAATAATATTAGTAACAAGTATAATTATTTCAGTTCTGGCGATAATAACTGCATAATATGCGTAATAATGCATGTTATATTGATAATAATATAAGTAATAAGTATAATTATTACAGTTCTAGCGATAATAACTGCATTATATGGGTAATAATGCACGTTATATTGCTAACAATATAAGTAATAAGTATAATTATTACAGTCCTAGCGATAATAACTGCATTATATCGGTAATAATGCATGCTATATTGATAATATCGGGAGTAATAAGTATAATTATTATAGTTCTAGCGATAATAATAGTAAAATATGGCAAATAGTGCATGTTATATTGATAATAATAAAAGTAATAAGTATATTTAATACAGTTCTATCGATAATAACTGCATAATATGGGTAATAATGCATGTTATATTGATGATAATAAAAGTAATACGTATATTTATTATAGTTCTAGCGATAGTAACTGCATAATATGGGTAATAATGCATGTTATATTGATAATAATATAAGTAATAAGTATAATTATTACAGTTCTAGCGATAATAACTGCATTATATGGGTAATAATGCACGTTATATTGCTAACAATATAAGTAATAAGTATAATTATTACAGTTCTAGCGATAATAACTGCATTATATGGGTAATAATGCATGTTATATTGATGATAATGAAAGTAATACGTATATTTATTACAGTTCTATCGATAATAACTGCATAATATGGGTAATAATGCATGTTATATTGATGATAATAAAGGTAATACGTATATTTATTGTAGTTCTAGCGATAATAACTGCATAATATTGGTAATAATGCATGTTATATTGATAATAATATAAGTAATAAGTATAATTATTACAGTTCTAGCGATAATAACAGCATTATATGGGTAATAATGCACGTTATATTGCTAACAATATAAGTAATAAGTATAATTATTACAGTTCTAGTGATAATAACTGCATTATATGGGTAATAATGCATGTTATATTGATAATATTGGGAGTAATAAGTATATTTATTATGGTTCTAGAGATAATAACTGCATAATATGGGTAATAATGCATGTTATATTGATAATAATATAAGTAATAAGTATAATTATTACAGTTCTAGCGATAATAACTGCATTATATGGGTAATAATGCATGTTATATTGATAATATTGGGAGTAATAAGTATATTTATTATAGTTCTAGCGATAATAACTGCATAATATGGGTAATAGTGCATGTTATATTGATAATAGTATAAGTAATAAGTATAATTATTAGAGTTCTAGCGATAATAACTGCATTTTATGGGTAATAATGCACGTTATATTGCTAATAATATAAGTAATAAGTATAATTATTACAGTTCTAGCGATAATAATAGTAAAATATGGCTAATAGTGCATGATATATTGATAATAGTAAAAGTAATAAGTATATTTATTACAGTTCTATCGATAATAACTGCATAATATGGGTAATAGTGCATGTTATATTGATGATAATAAAAGTAATACGTATATTTATTATAGTTCTAGCAATAATAACTGCATAATATGGGTAATAATGCGTGTTATATTGATAATAATATAAGTAATAAGTATAATTATTACAGTTCTAGCGATAATAACTGCATTATATGGGTAATAATGCACGTTATATTGTTAGCAATATAAGTAATAAGTGTAATTATTACAGTTCTAGCGATAATAATTGCATTATATGGGTAATAATGCATGTTATATTGATAATATTGGGAGTAATAAGTATATTTATTATGGTTCTGGAGATAATAACTGCATAATATGGGTAATAATGCATGTTATATTGATAATAATATAAGTAATAAGTATAATTATTACAGTTCTAGCGATGATACCTCCATTATATGGGTAATAATGCATGTTATATTGATGATAATGAAAGTAATACGTATATTTATTATAGTTCTTGCGATAATAACTGCATAATATCGGTAATAATGCATGTTATATTGAGAATAATATTAGTAACAAGTATAATTATTTCAGTTCTGGCGATAATAACTGCATAATATGCGTAATAATGCATGTTATATTGATAATAATATAAGTAATAAGTATAATTATTACAGTTCTAGCGATAATAACTGCATTATATGGGTAATAATGCACGTTATATTGCTAACAATATAAGTAATAAGTATAATTATTACAGTCCTAGCGATAATAACTGCATTATATCGGTAATAATGCATGCTATATTGATAATATCGGGAGTAATAAGTATAATTATTATAGTTCTAGCGATAATAATAGTAAAATATGGCAAATAGTGCATGTTATATTGATAATAATAAAAGCAATAAGTATATTTAATACAGTTCTATCGATAATAACTGCATAATATGGGTAATAATGCATGTTATATTGATGATAATAAAAGTAATACGTATATTTATTATAGTTCTAGCGATAGTAACTGCATAATATGGGTAATAATGCATGTTATATTGATAATAATATAAGTAATAAGTATAATTATTACAGTTCTGGCGATAATAACTGCATAATATGGGTAATAATGCACGTTATATTGCTAATAATATAAGTAATGAGTACAATTATTACAGTTCTAGCGATAATAACTGCATTATATGGGTAATAATGCACGTTATATTGCTAATAATATAAGTAATAAGTATAATTATTACAGTTCTAGCCATAATAACTGCATTATATGGGTAATAATGCATGTTACATTGATAATTTTGGGAGTAATAAGTATATTTATTATTGCTCTAGCGATAATGACTGCATAATATGGGTAATAATGCATGTTATATTGATAATAATATAAGTAATAAGTATAATTATTACAGTTCTAGCGATAATAACTGCATTATATGGGTAATAATGCACGTTATATTGCTAACAATATAAGTAATAAGTATAATTATTACAGTTCTAGCGATAATAACTGCATTATATGGGTAATAATGCATGTTATATTGATGATAATGAAAGTAATACGTATATTTATTATAGTTCTAGCGATAATAACTGCATAATATGGGTAATAATGCATGTTATATTGAGAATAATATAAGTAATAAGTATAATTATTACAATTCTGGCGATAATAACTGCATTATATGGGTAATAATGCACGTTATATTGCTAATAGTATAAGTAATAAGTATAATTATTACAGTTCTAGCGATAATACCTCCATTATATGGGTAATAATGCATGTTATATTGATAATGATATAAGTAATAGGTATAATTATTACAGTTCTGGCGATAATAACTGCATTATATGGGTAATAATGCACGTTATATTGCTAATAGTATAAGTAATAAGTATAATTATTACAGTTCTAGCGATAATAACTGCATTATATGGGTAATAATGCACGTTATATTGTTAACAATATAAGTAATAAGTATAATTATTACAGTTCTAGCGATAATAATTGCATTATATGGGTAATAATGCATGTTATATTGATAATATTGGGAGTAATAAGTATATTTATTATGGTTCTGGAGATAATAACTGCATAATATGGGTAATAATGCATGTTATATTGATAATAATATAAGTAATAAGTATAATTATTACAGTTCCGGCGATAATAACTGCATAATATGGGTAATAATGCACGTTATATTGCTAATAATATAAGTAATGAGTACAATTATTACAGTTCTAGCGATAATAACTGCATTATATGGGTAATAATGCACGTTATATTGCTAATAATATAAGTAATAAGTATAATTATTACAGTTCTAGCCATAATAACTGCATTATATGTGTAATAATGCATGTTACATTGATAATTTTGGGAGTAATAAGTATATTTATTATTGCTCTAGCGATAATGACTGCATAATATGGGTAATAATGCATGTTATATTGATAATAATATAAGTAATAAGTATAATTATTACAGTTCTAGCGATAATAACTGCATTATATGGGTAATAATGCACGTTATATTGCTAACAATATAAGTAATAAGTATAATTATTACAGTTCTAGCGATAATAACTGCATTATATGGGTAATAATGCATGTTATATTGATGATAATGAAAGTAATACGTATATTTATTATAGTTCTAGCGATAATAACTGCATAATATGGGTAATAATGCATGTTATATTGAGAATAATATAAGTAATAAGTATAATTATTACAATTCTGGCGATAATAACTGCATTATATGGGTAATAATGCACGTTATATTGCTAATAGTATAAGTAATAAGTATAATTATTACAGTTCTAGCGATAATACCTCCATTATATGGGTAATAATGCATGTTATATTGATAATGATATAAGTAATAGGTATAATTATTACAGTTCTGGCGATAATAACTGCATTATATGGGTAATAATGCACGTTATATTGCTAATAGTATAAGTAATAAGTATAATTATTACAGTTCTAGCGATAATACCGCCATTATATGGGTAATAATGCATGTTATATTGATGATAATGAAAGTAATACGTATATTTTTTATAGTTCTTGCGATAATAACTGCATAATATCGGTAATAATGCATGTTATATTGAGAATAATATTAGTAACAAGTATAATTATTACAGTTCTGGCAATAATGACTGCATAATATGCGTAATAATGCATGTTATATTGATAATAATATAAGTAATAAGTATAATTATTACAGTTCTAGCGATAATAACTGCATTATATGGGTAATAATGCACGTTATATTGCTAACAATATAAGTAATAAGTATAATTATTACAGTCCTAGCGATAATAACTGCATTATATCGGTAATAATGCATGCTATATTGATAATATCGGGAGTAATAAGTATAATTATTATAGTTCTAGCGATAATAATAGTAAAATATGGCAAATAGTGCATGTTATATTGATAATAATAAAAGTAATAAGTATATTTATTACAGTTCTATCGATAATAACTGCATAATATGGGTAATAATGCATGTTATATTGATGATAATAAAAGTAATACGTATATTTATTATAGTTCTAGCGATAATAACTGCATAATATGGGTAATAATGCATGTTATATTGATAATAATATAAGTAATAAGTATAATTATTACAGTTCTGGCGATAATAACTGCATAATATGGGTAATAATGCACGTTATATTGCTAATAATATAAGTAATGAGTACAATTATTACAGTTCTAGCGATAATAACTGCATTATATGGGTAATAATGCATGTTACATTGATAATTTTGGGAGTAATAAGTATATTTATTATAGCTCTAGCGATAATAACTGCATAATATGGGTAATAATGCATGTTATATTGATAATAATATAAGTAATAAGTATAATTATTACAGTTCTAGCGATAATAACTGCATTATATGGGTAATAATGCACGTTATATTGCTAACAATATAAGTAATAAGTATAATTATTACAGTTCTAGCGATAATAACTGCATTATATGGGTAATAATGCATGTTATATTGATGATAATGAAAGTAATACGTATATTTATTATAGTTCTAGCGATAATAACTGCATAATATGGGTAATAATGCATGTTATATTGAGAATAATATAAGTAATAAGTATAATTATTACAATTCTGGCGATAATAACTGCATTATATGGGTAATAATGCACGTTATATTGCTAATAGTATAAGTAATAAGTATAATTATTACAGTTCTAGCGATAATACCTCCATTATATGGGTAATAATGCATGTTATATTGATAATGATATAAGTAATAAGTATAATTATTACAGTTCTAGCGATAATAATTGCATTATATGGGTAATAATGCATGTTATATTGATAATATTGGGAGTAATAAGTATATTTATTATGGTTCTGGAGATAATAACTGCATAATATGGGTAATAATGCACGTTATATTGCTAATAATATAAGTAATGAGTACAATTATTACAGTTCTAGCGATAATAACTGCATTATATGGGTAATAATGCACGTTATATTGCTAATAATATAAGTAATAAGTATAATTATTACAGTCCTAGCGATAATAACTGCATTATATCGGTAATAATGCATGCTATATTGATAATATCGGGAGTAATAAGTATAATTATTATAGTTCTAGCGATAATAATAGTAAAATATGGCAAATAGTGCATGTTATATTGATAATAATAAAAGTAATAAGTATATTTAATACAGTTCTATCGATAATAACTGCATAATATGGGTAATAATGCATGTTATATTGATGATAATAAAAGTAATACGTATATTTATTATAGTTCTAGCGATAGTAACTGCATAATATGGGTAATAATGCATGTTATATTGATAATAATATAAGTAATAAGTATAATTATTACAGTTCTGGCGATAATAACTGCATAATATGGGTAATAATGCACGTTATATTGCTAATAATATAAGTAATGAGTACAATTATTACAGTTCTAGCGATAATAACTGCATTATATGGGTAATAATGCACGTTATATTGCTAATAATATAAGTAATAAGTATAATTATTACAGTTCTAGCCATAATAACTGCATTATATGGGTAATAATGCATGTTACATTGATAATTTTGGGAGTAATAAGTATATTTATTATTGCTCTAGCGATAATGACTGCATAATATGGGTAATAATGCATGTTATATTGATAATAATATAAGTAATAAGTATAATTATTACAGTTCTAGCGATAATAACTGCATTATATGGGTAATAATGCACGTTATATTGCTAACAATATAAGTAATAAGTATAATTATTACAGTTCTAGCGATAATAACTGCATTATATGGGTAATAATGCATGTTATATTGATGATAATGAAAGTAATACGTATATTTATTATAGTTCTAGCGATAATAACTGCATAATATGGGTAATAATGCATGTTATATTGAGAATAATATAAGTAATAAGTATAATTATTACAATTCTGGCGATAATAACTGCATTATATGGGTAATAATGCGCGTCATATTGCTAATAGTATAAGTAATAAGTATAATTATTACAGTTCTAGCGATAATACCTCCATTATATGGGTAATAATGCATGTTATATTGATAATGATATAAGTAATAGGTATAATTATTACAGTTCTGGCGATAATAACTGCATTATATGGGTAATAATGCACGTTATATTGCTAATAGTATAAGTAATAAGTATAATTATTACAGTTCTAGCGATAATAACTGCATTATATGGGTAATAATGCACGTTATATTGTTAACAATATAAGTAATAGGTATAATTATTACAGTTCTAGCGATAATAATTGCATTATATGGGTAATAATGCATGTTATATTGATAATATTGGGAGTAATAAGTATATTTATTATGGTTCTGGAGATAATAACTGCATAATATGGGTAATAATGCATGTTATATTGATAATAATATAAGTAATAAGTATAATTATTACAGTTCCGGCGATAATAACTGCATAATATGGGTAATAATGCACGTTATATTGCTAATAATATAAGTAATGAGTACAATTATTACAGTTCTATCGATAATAACTGCATAATATGGGTAATAATGCATGTTATATTGATGATAATAAAAGTAATACGTTTATTTATTATAGTTCTAGCGATAATAACTGCATAATATGGGTAATAATGCATGTTATATTGATAATAATATAAGTAATAAGTATAATTATTACAGTTCTAGCGATAATAACTGCATTATATGGGTAATAATGCACGTTATATTGCTAACAATATAAGTAATAAGTATAATTATTACAGTTCTAGCGATAATAACTGCATTATATGGGTAATAATGCATGTTATATTGATAATATTGGGAGTAATAAGTATACTTATTATGGTTCTAGAGATAATAACTGCATAATATGGGTAATAATGCATGTTATATTGATAATAATATAAGCAATAAGTATAATTATTACAGTTCTATCGATAATAACTGCATAATATGGGTAATAATGCATGTTATATTGAGAATAATATAAGTAATAAGTATAATTATTACAGTTCTAGCGATAATAACTGCATTATATGGGTAAAAATGCATGTTATATTGATAATATTGGGAGTAATAAGTATATTTATTATGGTTCTAGCGATAATAATAGTAAAATATGGCAAATAGTGCATGTTATATTGATAATAATAAAAGTAATAAGTATATTTACTACAGTTCTATCGATAATAACTGCATAATATGGGTAATAATGCATGTTATATTGATGATAATAAAGGTAATACGTATATTTATTGTAGTTCTAGCGATAATAACTGCATAATATTGGTAATAATGCATGTTATATTGATAATAATATAAGTAATAAGTATAATTATTACAGTTCTAGCGATAATAACAGCATTATATGGGTAATAATGCACGTTATATTGCTAACAATATAAGTAATAAGTATAATTATTACAGTTCTAGTGATAATAACTGCATTATATGGGTAATAATGCATGTTATATTGATAATATTGGGAGTAATAAGTATATTTATTATGGTTCTAGAGATAATAACTGCATAATATGGGTAATAATGCATGTTATATTGATAATAATATAAGTAATAAGTATAATTATTACAGTTCTAGCGATAATAACTGCATTATATGGGTAATAATGCATGTTATATTGATAATATTGGGAGTAATAAGTATATTTATTATAGTTCTAGCGATAATAACTGCATAATATGGGTAATAGTGCATGTTATATTGATAATAGTATAAGTAATAAGTATAATTATTAGAGTTCTAGCGATAATAACTGCATTATATGGGTAATAATGCACGTTATATTGCTAATAATATAAGTAATAAGTATAATTATTACAGTTCTAGCGATAATAATAGTAAAATATGGCTAATAGTGCATGATATATTGATAATAGTAAAAGTAATAAGTATATTTATTACAGTTCTATCGATAATAACTGCATAATATGGGTAATAGTGCATGTTATATTGATGATAATAAAAGTAATACGTATATTTATTATAGTTCTTGCAATAATAACTGCATAATATGGGTAATAATGCGTGTTATATTGATAATAATATAAGTAATAAGTATAATTATTACAGTTCTAGCGATAATAACTGCATTATATGGGTAATAATGCACGTTATATTGTTAGCAATATAAGTAATAAGTGTAATTATTACAGTTCTAGCGATAATAATTGCATTATATGGGTAATAATGCATGTTATATTGATAATATTGGGAGTAATAAGTATATTTATTATGGTTCTGGAGATAATAACTGCATAATATGGGTAATAATGCATGTTATATTGATAATAATATAAGTAATAAGTATAATTATTACAGTTCTAGCGATGATACCTCCATTATATGGGTAATAATGCATGTTATATTGATGATAATGAAAGTAATACGTATATTTATTATAGTTCTTGCGATAATAACTGCATAATATCGGTAATAATGCATGTTATATTGAGAATAATATTAGTAACAAGTATAATTATTTCAGTTCTGGCGATAATAACTGCATAATATGCGTAATAATGCATGTTATATTGATAATAATATAAGTAATAAGTATAATTATTACAGTTCTAGCGATAATAACTGCATTATATGGGTAATAATGCACGTTATATTGCTAACAATATAAGTAATAAGTATAATTATTACAGTCCTAGCGATAATAACTGCATTATATCGGTAATAATGCATGCTATATTGATAATATCGGGAGTAATAAGTATAATTATTATAGTTCTAGCGATAATAATAGTAAAATATGGCAAATAGTGCATGTTATATTGATAATAATAAAAGTAATAAGTATATTTAATACAGTTCTATCGATAATAACTGCATAATATGGGTAATAATGCATGTTATATTGATGATAATAAAAGTAATACGTATATTTATTATAGTTCTAGCGATAGTAACTGCATAATATGGGTAATAATGCATGTTATATTGATAATAATATAAGTAATAAGTATAATTATTACAGTTCTAGCGATAATAACAGCATTATATGGGTAATAATGCACGTTATATTGCTAACAATATAAGTAATAAGTATAATTATTACAGTTCTAGTGATAATAACTGCATTATATGGGTAATAATGCATGTTATATTGATAATATTGGGAGTAATAAGTATATTTATTATGGTTCTAGAGATAATAACTGCATAATATGGGTAATAATGCATGTTATATTGATGATAATAAAAGTAATACGTATATTTATTATAGTTCTAGCGATAGTAACTGCATAATATGGGTAATAATGCATGTTATATTGATAATAATATAAGTAATAAGTATAATTATTACAGTTCTAGCGATAATAACAGCATTATATGGGTAATAATGCACGTTATATTGCTAACAATATAAGTAATAAGTATAATTATTACAGTTCTAGCGATAATAACTGCATTATATGGGTAATAATGCATGTTATATTGATGATAATGAAAGTAATACGTATATTTATTACAGTTCTATCGATAATAACTGCATAATATGGGTAATAATGCATGTTATATTGATGATAATAAAGGTAATACGTATATTTATTGTAGTTCTAGCGATAATAACTGCATAATATTGGTAATAATGCATGTTATATTGATAATAATATAAGTAATAAGTATAATTATTACAGTTCTAGCGATAATAACAGCATTATATGGGTAATAATGCACGTTATATTGCTAACAATATAAGTAATAAGTATAATTATTACAGTTCTAGTGATAATAACTGCATTATATGGGTAATAATGCATGTTATATTGATAATATTGGGAGTAATAAGTATATTTATTATGGTTCTAGAGATAATAACTGCATAATATGGGTAATAATGCATGTTATATTGATAATAATATAAGTAATAAGTATAATTATTACAGTTCTAGCGATAATAACTGCATTATATGGGTAATAATGCATGTTATATTGATAATATTGGGAGTAATAAGTATATTTATTATAGTTCTAGCGATAATAACTGCATAATATGGGTAATAGTGCATGTTATATTGATAATAGTATAAGTAATAAGTATAATTATTAGAGTTCTAGCGATAATAACTGCATTTTATGGGTAATAATGCACGTTATATTGCTAATAATATAAGTAATAAGTATAATTATTACAGTTCTAGCGATAATAATAGTAAAATATGGCTAATAGTGCATGATATATTGATAATAGTAAAAGTAATAAGTATATTTATTACAGTTCTATCGATAATAACTGCATAATATGGGTAATAGTGCATGTTATATTGATGATAATAAAAGTAATACGTATATTTATTATAGTTCTAGCAATAATAACTGCATAATATGGGTAATAATGCGTTTTATATTGATAATAATATAAGTAATAAGTATAATTATTACAGTTCTAGCGATAATAACTGCATTATATGGGTAATAATGCACGTTATATTGTTAGCAATATAAGTAATAAGTGTAATTATTACAGTTCTAGCGATAATAATTGCATTATATGGGTAATAATGCATGTTATATTGATAATATTGGGAGTAATAAGTATATTTATTATGGTTCTGGAGATAATAACTGCATAATATGGGTAATAATGCATGTTATATTGATAATAATATAAGTAATAAGTATAATTATTACAGTTCTAGCGATGATACCTCCATTATATGGGTAATAATGCATGTTATATTGATGATAATGAAAGTAATACGTATATTTATTATAGTTCTTGCGATAATAACTGCATAATATCGGTAATAATGCATGTTATATTGAGAATAATATTAGTAACAAGTATAATTATTTCAGTTCTGGCGATAATAACTGCATAATATGCGTAATAATGCATGTTATATTGATAATAATATAAGTAATAAGTATAATTATTACAGTTCTAGCGATAATAACTGCATTATATGGGTAATAATGCACGTTATATTGCTAACAATATAAGTAATAAGTATAATTATTACAGTCCTAGCGATAATAACTGCATTATATCGGTAATAATGCATGCTATATTGATAATATCGGGAGTAATAAGTATAATTATTATAGTTCTAGCGATAATAATAGTAAAATATGGCAAATAGTGCATGTTATATTGATAATAATAAAAGCAATAAGTATATTTAATACAGTTCTATCGATAATAACTGCATAATATGGGTAATAATGCATGTTATATTGATGATAATAAAAGTAATACGTATATTTATTATAGTTCTAGCGATAGTAACTGCATAATATGGGTAATAATGCATGTTATATTGATAATAATATAAGTAATAAGTATAATTATTACAGTTCTGGCGATAATAACTGCATAATATGGGTAATAATGCACGTTATATTGCTAATAATATAAGTAATGAGTACAATTATTACAGTTCTAGCGATAATAACTGCATTATATGGGTAATAATGCACGTTATATTGCTAATAATATAAGTAATAAGTATAATTATTACAGTTCTAGCCATAATAACTGCATTATATGGGTAATAATGCATGATACATTGATAATTTTGGGAGTAATAAGTATATTTATTATTGCTCAAGCGATAATGACTGCATAATATGGGTAATAATGCATGTTATATTGATAATAATATAAGTAATAAGTATAATTATTACAGTTCTAGCGATAATAACTGCATTATATGGGTAATAATGCACGTTATATTGCTAACAATATAAGTAATAAGTATAATTATTACAGTTCTAGCGATAATAACTGCATTATATGGGTAATAATGCATGTTATATTGATGATAATGAAAGTAATACGTATATTTATTATAGTTCTAGCGATAATAACTGCATAATATGGGTAATAATGCATGTTATATTGAGAATAATATAAGTAATAAGTATAATTATTACAATTCTGGCGATAATAACTGCATTATATGGGTAATAATGCACGTTATATTGCTAATAGTATAAGTAATAAGTATAATTATTACAGTTCTAGCGATAATACCTCCATTATATGGGTAATAATGCATGTTATATTGATAATGATATAAGTAATAGGTATAATTATTACAGTTCTGGCGATAATAACTGCATTATATGGGTAATAATGCACGTTATATTGCTAATAGTATAAGTAATAAGTATAATTATTACAGTTCTAGCGATAATACCGCCATTATATGGGTAATAATGCATGTTATATTGATGATAATGAAAGTAATACGTATATTTTTTATAGTTCTTGCGATAATAACTGCATAATATCGGTAATAATGCATGTTATATTGAGAATAATATTAGTAACAAGTATAATTATTACAGTTCTGGCAATAATGACTGCATAATATGCGTAATAATGCATGTTATATTGATAATAATATAAGTAATAAGTATAATTATTACAGTTCTAGCGATAATAACTGCATTATATGGGTAATAATGCACGTTATATTGCTAACAATATAAGTAATAAGTATAATTATTACAGTCCTAGCGATAATAACTGCATTATATCGGTAATAATGCATGCTATATTGATAATATCGGGAGTAATAAGTATAATTATTATAGTTCTAGCGATAATAATAGTAAAATATGGCAAATAGTGCATGTTATATTGATAATAATAAAAGTAATAAGTATATTTATTACAGTTCTATCGATAATAACTGCATAATATGGGTAATAATGCATGTTATATTGATGATAATAAAAGTAATACGTATATTTATTATAGTTCTAGCGATAATAACTGCATAATATGGGTAATAATGCATGTTATATTGATAATAATATAAGTAATAAGTATAATTATTACAGTTCTGGCGATAATAACTGCATAATATGGGTAATAATGCACGTTATATTGCTAATAATATAAGTAATGAGTACAATTATTACAGTTCTAGCGATAATAACTGCATTATATGGGTAATAATGCATGTTACATTGATAATTTTGGGAGTAATAAGTATATTTATTATAGCTCTAGCGATAATAACTGCATAATATGGGTAATAATGCATGTTATATTGATAATAATATAAGTAATAAGTATAATTATTACAGTTCTAGCGATAATAACTGCATTATATGGGTAATAATTGCACGTTATATTGCTAACAATATAAGTAATAAGTATAATTATTACAGTTCTAGCGATAATAACTGCATTATATGGGTAATAATGCATGTTATATTGATGATAATGAAAGTAATACGTATATTTATTATAGTTCTAGCGATAATAACTGCATAATATGGGTAATAATGCATGTTATATTGAGAATAATATAAGTAATAAGTATAATTATTACAATTCTGGCGATAATAACTGCATTATATGGGTAATAATGCACGTTATATTGCTAATAGTATAAGTAATAAGTATAATTATTACAGTTCTAGCGATAATACCTCCATTATATGGGTAATAATGCATGTTATATTGATAATGATATAAGTAATAGGTATAATTATTACAGTTCTGGCGATAATAACTGCATTATATGGGTAATAATGCACGTTATATTGCTAATAGTATAAGTAATAAGTATAATTATTACAGTTCTAGCGATAATAACTGCATTATATGGGTAATAATGCACGTTATATTGTTAACAATATAAGTAATAAGTATAATTATTACAGTTCTAGCGATAATAATTGCATTATATGGGTAATAATGCATGTTATATTGATAATATTGGGAGTAATAAGTATATTTATTATGGTTCTGGAGATAATAACTGCATAATATGGGTAATAATGCACGTTATATTGCTAATAATATAAGTAATGAGTACAATTATTACAGTTCTAGCGATAATAACTGCATTATATGGGTAATAATGCACGTTATATTGCTAATAATATAAGTAATAAGTATAATTATTACAGTTCTAGCCATAATAACTGCATTATATGGGTAATAATGCATGTTACATTGATAATTTTGGGAGTAATAAGTATATTTATTATTGCTATAGCGATAATGACTGCATAATATGGGTAATAATGCATGTTATATTGATAATAATATAAGTAATAAGTATAATTATTACAGTTCTAGCGATAATAACTGCATTATATGGGTAATAATGCACGTTATATTGCTAACAATATAAGTAATAAGTATAATTATTACAGTTCTAGCGATAATAACTGCATTATATGGGTAATAATGCATGTTATATTGATGATAATGAAAGTAATACGTATATTTATTATAGTTCTAGCGATAATAACTGCATAATATGGGTAATAATGCATGTTATATTGAGAATAATATAAGTAATAAGTATAATTATTACAATTCTGGCGATAATAACTGCATTATATGGGTAATAATGCACGTTATATTGCTAATAGTATAAGTAATAAGTATAATTATTACAGTTCTAGCGATAATACCTCCATTATATGGGTAATAATGCATGTTATATTGATAATGATATAAGTAATAGGTATAATTATTACAGTTCTGGCGATAATAACTGCATTATATGGGTAATAATGCACGTTATATTGCTAATAGTATAAGTAATAAGTATAATTATTACAGTTCTAGCGATAATAACTGCATTATATGGGTAATAATGCACGTTATATTGTTAACAATATAAGTAATAAGTATAATTATTACAGTTCTAGCGATAATAATTGCATTATATGGGTAATAATGCATGTTATATTGATAATATTGGGAGTAATAAGTATATTTATTATGGTTCTGGAGATAATAACTGCATAATATGGGTAATAATGCATGTTATATTGAGAATAATATAAGTAATAAGTATAATTATTACAATTCTGGCGATAATAACTGCATTATATGGGTAATAATGCACGTTATATTGCTAATAGTATAAGTAATAAGTATAATTATTACAGTTCTAGCGATAATACCTCCATTATATGGGTAATAATGCATGTTATATTGATAATGATATAAGTAATAGGTATAATTATTACAGTTCTGGCGATAATAACTGCATTATATGGGTAATAATGCACGTTATATTGCTAATAGTATAAGTAATAAGTATAATTATTACAGTTCTAGCGATAATACCTCCATTATATGGGTAATAATGCATGTTATATTGATGATAATGAAAGTAATACGTATATTTTTTATAGTTCTTGCGATAATAACTGCATAATATCGGTAATAATGCATGTTATATTGAGAATAATATTAGTAACAAGTATAATTATTACAGTTCTGGCAATAATGACTGCATAATATGCGTAATAATGCATGTTATATTGATAATAATATAAGTAATAAGTATAATTATTACAGTTCTAGCGATAATAACTGCATTATATGGGTAATAATGCACGTTATATTGCTAACAATATAAGTAATAAGTATAATTATTACAGTCCTAGCGATAATAACTGCATTATATCGGTAATAATGCATGCTATATTGATAATATCGGGAGTAATAAGTATAATTATTATAGTTCTAGCGATAATAATAGTAAAATATGGCAAATAGTGCATGTTATATTGATAATAATAAAAGTAATAAGTATATTTATTACAGTTCTATCGATAATAACTGCATAATATGGGTAATAATGCATGTTATATTGATGATAATAAAAGTAATACGTATATTTATTATAGTTCTAGCGATAATAACTGCATAATATGGGTAATAATGCATGTTATATTGATAATAATATAAGTAATAAGTATAATTATTACAGTTCTGGCGATAATAACTGCATAATATGGGTAATAATGCACGTTATATTGCTAATAATATAAGTAATGAGTACAATTATTACAGTTCTAGCGATAATAACTGCATTATATGGGTAATAATGCATGTTACATTGATAATTTTGGGAGTAATAAGTATATTTATTATAGCTCTAGCGATAATAACTGCATAATATGGGTAATAATGCATGTTATATTGATAATAATATAAGTAATAAGTATAATTATTACAGTTCTAGCGATAATAACTGCATTATATGGGTAATAATGCACGTTATATTGCTAACAATATAAGTAATAAGTATAATTATTACAGTTCTAGCGATAATAACTGCATTATATGGGTAATAATGCATGTTATATTGATGATAATGAAAGTAATACGTATATTTATTATAGTTTTAGCGATAATAACTGCATAATATGGGTAATAATGCATGTTATATTGAGAATAATATAAGTAATAAGTATAATTATTACAATTCTGGCGATAATAACTGCATTATATGGGTAATAATGCACGTTATATTGCTAATAGTATAAGTAATAAGTATAATTATTACAGTTCTAGCGATAATACCTCCATTATATGGGTAATAATGCATGTTATATTGATAATGATATAAGTAATAGGTATAATTATTACAGTTCTGGCGATAATAACTGCATTATATGGGTAATAATGCACGTTATATTGCTAATAGTATAAGTAATAAGTATAATTATTACAGTTCTAGCGATAATAACTGCATTATATGGGTAATAATGCACGTTATATTGTTAACAATATAAGTAATAAGTATAATTATTACAGTTCTAGCGATAATAATTGCATTATATGGGTAATAATGCATGTTATATTGATAATATTGGGAGTAATAAGTATATTTATTATGGTTCTGGAGATAATAACTGCATAATATGGGTAATAATGCACGTTATATTGCTAATAATATAAGTAATGAGTACAATTATTACAGTTCTGGCGATAATAACTGCATAATATGGGTAATAATGCATGTTATATTGAGAATAATATAAGTAACAAGTATAATTATTACAGTTCTGGCGATAATAACTGCATAATATGGGTAATAATGCACGTTATATTGCTAATAATATAAGTAATGAGTACAATTATTACAGTTCTAGCGATAATAACTGCATTATATGGGTAATAATGCACGTTATATTGCTAATAATATAAGTAATAAGTATAATTATTACAGTTCTAGCCATAATAACTGCATTATATGGGTAATAATGCATGTTACATTGATAATTTTGGGAGTAATAAGTATATTTATTATTGCTCTAGCGATAATGACTGCATAATATGGGTAATAATGCATGTTATATTGATAATAATATAAGTAATAAGTATAATTATTACAGTTCTAGCGATAATAACTGCATTATATGGGTAATAATGCACGTTATATTGCTAACAATATAAGTAATAAGTATAATTATTACAGTTCTAGCGATAATAACTGCATTATATGGGTAATAATGCATGTTATATTGATGATAATGAAAGTAATACGTATATTTATTATAGTTCTAGCGATAATAACTGCATAATATGGGTAATAATGCATGTTATATTGAGAATAATATAAGTAATAAGTATAATTATTACAGTTCTAGCGATAATAACTGCATTATATGGGTAATAATGCACGTTATATTGCTAACAATATAAGTAATAAGTATAATTATTACAGTTCTAGCGATAATAACTGCATTATATGGGTAATAATGCACGTTATATTGCTAATAATATAAGTAATAAGTATAATTATTACAGTTCTAGCCATAATAACTGCATTATATGGGTAATAATGCATGTTACATTGATAATTTTGGGAGTAATAAGTATATTTATTATTGCTCTAGCGATAATGACTGCATAATATGGGTAATAATGCATGTTATATTGAGAATAATATAAGTAATAAGTATAATTATTACAATTCTGGCGATAATAACTGCATTATATGGGTAATAATGCACGTTATATTGCTAATAGTATAAGTAATAAGTATAATTATTACAATTCTGGCGATAATAACTGCATTATATGGGTAATAATGCACGTTATATTGCTAATAGTATAAGTAATAAGTATAATTATTACAGTTCTAGCGATAATACCTCCATTATATGGGTAATAATGCATGTTATATTGATAATGATATAAGTAATAGGTATAATTATTACAGTTCTGGCGATAATAACTGCATTATATGGGTAATAATGCACGTTATATTGCTAATAGTATAAGTAATAAGTATAATTATTACAGTTCTAGCGATAATACCTCCATTATATGGGTAATAATGCATGTTATATTGATGATAATGAAAGTAATACGTATATTTTTTATAGTTCTTGCGATAATAACTGCATAATATCGGTAATAATGCATGTTATATTGAGAATAATATTAGTAACAAGTATAATTATTACAGTTCTGGCAATAATGACTGCATAATATGCGTAATAATGCATGTTATATTGATAATAATATAAGTAATAAGTATAATTATTACAGTTCTAGCGATAATAACTGCATTATATGGGTAATAATGCACGTTATATTGCTAACAATATAAGTAATAAGTATAATTATTACAGTCCTAGCGATAATAACTGCATTATATCGGTAATAATGCATGCTATATTGATAATATCGGGAGTAATAAGTATAATTATTATAGTTCTAGCGATAATAATAGTAAAATATGGCAAATAGTGCATGTTATATTGATAATAATAAAAGTAATAAGTATATTTATTACAGTTCTATCGATAATAACTGCATAATATGGGTAATAATGCATGTTATATTGATGATAATAAAAGTAATACGTATATTTATTATAGTTCTAGCGATAATAACTGCATAATATGGGTAATAATGCATGTTATATTGATAATAATATAAGTAATAAGTATAATTATTACAGTTCTGGCGATAATAACTGCATAATATGGGTAATAATGCACGTTATATTGCTAATAATATAAGTAATGAGTACAATTATTACAGTTCTAGCGATAATAACTGCATTATATGGGTAATAATGCATGTTACATTGATAATTTTGGGAGTAATAAGTATATTTATTATAGCTCTAGCGATAATAACTGCATAATATGGGTAATAATGCATGTTATATTGATAATAATATAAGTAATAAGTATAATTATTACAGTTCTAGCGATAATAACTGCATTATATGGGTAATAATGCACGTTATATTGCTAACAATATAAGTAATAAGTATAATTATTACAGTTCTAGCGATAATAACTGCATTATATGGGTAATAATGCATGTTATATTGATGATAATGAAAGTAATACGTATATTTATTATAGTTCTAGCGATAATAACTGCATAATATGGGTAATAATGCATGTTATATTGAGAATAATATAAGTAATAAGTATAATTATTACAATTCTGGCGATAATAACTGCATTATATGGGTAATAATGCACGTTATATTGCTAATAGTATAAGTAATAAGTATAATTATTACAGTTCTAGCGATAATACCTCCATTATATGGGTAATAATGCATGTTATATTGATAATGATATAAGTAATAGGTATAATTATTACAGTTCTGGCGATAATAACTGCATTATATGGGTAATAATGCACGTTATATTGCTAATAGTATAAGTAATAAGTATAATTATTACAGTTCTAGCGATAATAACTGCATTATATGGGTAATAATGCACGTTATATTGTTAACAATATAAGTAATAAGTATAATTATTACAGTTCTAGCGATAATAATTGCATTATATGGGTAATAATGCATGTTATATTGATAATATTGGGAGTAATAAGTATATTTATTATGGTTCTGGAGATAATAACTGCATAATATGGGTAATAATGCACGTTATATTGCTAATAATATAAGTAATGAGTACAATTATTACAGTTCTGGCGATAATAACTGCATAATATGGGTAATAATGCATGTTATATTGAGAATAATATAAGTAACAAGTATAATTATTACAGTTCTGGCGATAATAACTGCATAATATGGGTAATAATGCACGTTATATTGCTAATAATATAAGTAATGAGTACAATTATTACAGTTCTAGCGATAATAACTGCATTATATGGGTAATAATGCACGTTATATTGCTAATAATATAAGTAATAAGTATAATTATTACAGTTCTAGCCATAATAACTGCATTATATGGGTAATAATGCATGTTACATTGATAATTTTGGGAGTAATAAGTATATTTATTATTGCTCTAGCGATAATGACTGCATAATATGGGTAATAATGCATGTTATATTGATAATAATATAAGTAATAAGTATAATTATTACAGTTCTAGCGATAATAACTGCATTATATGGGTAATAATGCACGTTATATTGCTAACAATATAAGTAATAAGTATAATTATTACAGTTCTAGCGATAATAACTGCATTATATGGGTAATAATGCATGTTATATTGATGATAATGAAAGTAATACGTATATTTATTATAGTTCTAGCGATAATAACTGCATAATATGGGTAATAATGCATGTTATATTGAGAATAATATAAGTAATAAGTATAATTATTACAATTCTGGCGATAATAACTGCATTATATGGGTAATAATGCACGTTATATTGCTAATAGTATAAGTAATAAGTATAATTATTACAGTTCTAGCGATAATACCTCCATTATATGGGTAATAATGCATGTTATATTGATAATGATATAAGTAATAGGTATAATTATTACAGTTCTGGCGATAATAACTGCATTATATGGGTAATAATGCACGTTATATTGCTAATAGTATAAGTAATAAGTATAATTATTACAGTTCTAGCGATAATAACTGCATTATATGGGTAATAATGCACGTTATATTGTTAACAATATAAGTAATAAGTATAATTATTACAGTTCTAGCGATAATAATTGCATTATATGGGTAATAATGCATGTTATATTGATAATATTGGGAGTAATAAGTATATTTATTATGGTTCTGGAGATAATAACTGCATAATATGGGTAATAATGCATGTTATATTGATAATAATATAAGTAATAAGTATAATTATTACAGTTCCGGCGATAATAACTGCATAATATGGGTAATAATGCACGTTATATTGCTAATAATATAAGTAATGAGTACAATTATTACAGTTCTAGCGATAATAACTGCATTATATGGGTAATAATGCACGTTATATTGCTAATAATATAAGTAATAAGTATAATTATTACAGTTCTAGCCATAATAACTGCATTATATGGGTAATAATGCATGTTACATTGATAATTTTGGGAGTAATAAGTATATTTATTATTGCTCTAGCGATAATGACTGCATAATATGGGTAATAATGCATGTTATATTGATAATAATATAAGTAATAAGTATAATTATTACAGTTCTAGCGATAATAACTGCATTATATGGGTAATAATGCACGTTATATTGCTAACAATATAAGTAATAAGTATAATTATTACAGTTCTAGCGATAATAACTGCATTATATGGGTAATAATGCACGTTATATTGCTAATAATATAAGTAATAAGTATAATTATTACAGTTCTAGCCATAATAACTGCATTATATGGGTAATAATGCATGTTACATTGATAATTTTGGGAGTAATAAGTATATTTATTATTGCTCTAGCGATAATGACTGCATAATATGGGTAATAATGCATGTTATATTGAGAATAATATAAGTAATAAGTATAATTATTACAATTCTGGCGATAATAACTGCATTATATGGGTAATAATGCACGTTATATTGCTAATAGTATAAGTAATAAGTATAATTATTACAGTTCTAGCGATAATACCTCCATTATATGGGTAATAATGCATGTTATATTGATAATGATATAAGTAATAGGTATAATTATTACAGTTCTGGCGATAATAACTGCATTATATGGGTAATAATGCACGTTATATTGCTAATAGTATAAGTAATAAGTATAATTATTACAGTTCTAGCGATAATACCTCCATTATATGGGTAATAATGCATGTTATATTGATGATAATGAAAGTAATACGTATATTTTTTATAGTTCTTGCGATAATAACTGCATAATATCGGTAATAATGCATGTTATATTGAGAATAATATTAGTAACAAGTATAATTATTACAGTTCTGGCAATAATGACTGCATAATATGCGTAATAATGCATGTTATATTGATAATAATATAAGTAATAAGTATAATTATTACAGTTCTAGCGATAATAACTGCATTATATGGGTAATAATGCACGTTATATTGCTAACAATATAAGTAATAAGTATAATTATTACAGTCCTAGCGATAATAACTGCATTATATCGGTAATAATGCATGCTATATTGATAATATCGGGAGTAATAAGTATAATTATTATAGTTCTAGCGATAATAATAGTAAAATATGGCAAATAGTGCATGTTATATTGATAATAATAAAAGTAATAAGTATATTTATTACAGTTCTATCGATAATAACTGCATAATATGGGTAATAATGCATGTTATATTGATGATAATAAAAGTAATACGTATATTTATTATAGTTCTAGCGATAATAACTGCATAATATGGGTAATAATGCATGTTATATTGATAATAATATAAGTAATAAGTATAATTATTACAGTTCTGGCGATAATAACTGCATAATATGGGTAATAATGCACGTTATATTGCTAATAATATAAGTAATGAGTACAATTATTACAGTTCTAGCGATAATAACTGCATTATATGGGTAATAATGCATGTTACATTGATAATTTTGGGAGTAATAAGTATATTTATTATAGCTCTAGCGATAATAACTGCATAATATGGGTAATAATGCATGTTATATTGATAATAATATAAGTAATAAGTATAATTATTACAGTTCTGGCGATAATAACTGCATTATATGGGTAATAATGCACGTTATATTGCTAATAGTATAAGTAATAAGTATAATTATTACAGTTCTAGCGATAATACCTCCATTATATGGGTAATAATGCATGTTATATTGATAATGATATAAGTAATAGGTATAATTATTACAGTTCTAGCGATAATAACTGCATAATATGGGTAATAATGCACGTTATATTGCTAATAATATAAGTAATGAGTACAATTATTACAGTTCTAGCGATAATAACTGCATTATATGGGTAATAATGCATGTTATATTGATAATAATATAAGTAACAAGTATAATTATTACAGTTCTAGCGATAATAACTGCATTATATGGGTAATAATGCATGTTATATTGCTAACAATATAAGTAATAAGTATAATTATTACAGTTCTAGCGATAATAACTGCATTATATGGGTAAAAATGCATGTTATATTGATAATATTGGGAGTAATAAGTATATTTATTATGGTTCTAGAGATAATAACTGCATAATATGGGTAATAATGCATGTTATATTGATAATAATATAAGTAATAAGTATAATTATTACAGTTCTAGCGATAATAACTGCATAATATGGGTAATAATGCACGTTATATTGCTAATAATATAAGTTATGAGTACAATTATTACAGTTCTAGCGATAATAACTGCATTATATGGGTAATAATGCATGTTATATTGATAATAATATAAGTAACAAGTATAATTATTACAGTTCTATCGATAATAACTGCATAATATGGGTAATAATGCATGTTATATTGATGATAATAAAAGTAATACGTATATTTATTATAGTTCTAGCGATAATAACTGCATAATATGGGTAATAATGCATGTTATATTGATAATAATATAAGTAATAAGTATAATTATTACAGTTCTGGCGATAATAACTGCATAATATGGGTAATAATGCACGTTATATTGCTAATAATATAAGTAATGAGTACAATTATTACAGTTCTAGCGATAATAACTGCATTATATGGGTAATAATGCATGTTACATTGATAATTTTGGGAGTAATAAGTATATTTATTATAGCTCTAGCGATAATAACTGCATAATATGGGTAATAATGCATGTTATATTGATAATAATATAAGTAATAAGTATAATTATTACAGTTCTAGCGATAATAACTGCATTATATGGGTAATAATGCACGTTATATTGCTAACAATATAAGTAATAAGTATAATTATTACAGTTCTAGCGATAATAACTGCATTATATGGGTAATAATGCATGTTATATTGATGATAATGAAAGTAATACGTATATTTATTATAGTTCTAGCGATAATAACTGCATAATATGGGTAATAATGCATGTTATATTGAGAATAATATAAGTAATAAGTATAATTATTACAGTTCTGGCGATAATAACTGCATTATATGGGTAATAATGCACGTTATATTGCTAATAGTATAAGTAATAAGTATAATTATTACAGTTCTAGCGATAATACCTCCATTATATGGGTAATAATGCATGTTATATTGATAATGATATAAGTAATAGGTATAATTATTACAGTTCTAGCGATAATAACTGCATAATATGGGTAATAATGCACGTTATATTGCTAATAATATAAGTAATGAGTACAATTATTACAGTTCTAGCGATAATAACTGCATTATATGGGTAATAATGCATGTTATATTGATAATAATATAAGTAACAAGTATAATTATTACAGTTCTAGCGATAATAACTGCATTATATGGGTAATAATGCATGTTATATTGCTAATAATATAAGTAATAAGTATAATTATTACAGTTCTAGCGATAATAACTGCATTATATGGGTAATAATGCATGTTATATTGATAATATCGGGAGTAATAAGTATAATTATTATAGTTCTAGCGATAATAATAGTAAAATATGGCAAATAGTGCATGTTATATTGATAATAATAAAAGTAATAAGTATATTTATTACAGTTCTATCGATAATAACTGCATAATATGGGTAATAATGCATGTTATATTGATGATAATAAAAGTAATACGTATATTTATTATAGTTCCAGCGATAATAACTGCATAATATGGGTAATAATGCATGTTATATTGATAATAATATAAGTAATAAGTATAATTATTACAGTTCTAGCGATAATAACTGCATTATATGGGTAATAATGCACGTTATATTGCTAACAATATAAGTAATAAGTATAATTATTACAGTTCTAGCGATAATAACTGCATTATATGGGTAAAAATGCATGTTATATTGATAATATTGGGAGTAATAAGTATATTTATTATGGTTCTATCGATAATAACTGCATAATATGGGTAATAATGCATGTTATATTGATAATAATATAAGTAATAAGTATAATTATTACAGTTCTAGCGATAATAACTGCATAATATGGGTAATAATGCACGTTATATTGCTAATAATATAAGTTATGAGTACAATTATTACAGTTCTAGCGATAATAACTGCATTATATGGGTAATAATGCATGTTATATTGATAATAATATAAGTAACAAGTATAATTATTACAGTTCTAGCGATAATAACTGCATTATATGGGTAATAATGCATGTTATATTGCTAATAATATAAGTAATAAGTATAATTATTACAGTTCTAGCGATAATAACTGCATTATATGGGTAATAATGCATGTTATATTGATAATATCGGGAGTAATAAGTATAATTATTATAGTTCTAGCGATAATAATAGTAAAATATGGCAAATAGTGCATGTTATATTGATAATAATAAAAGTAATAAGTATATTTATTACAGTTCTATCGATAATAACTGCATAATATGGGTAATAATGCATGTTATATTGATGATAATAAAAGTAATACGTATATTTATTATAGTTCCAGCGATAATAACTGCATAATATGGGTAATAATGCATGTTATATTGATAATAATATAAGTAATAAGTATAATTATTACAGTTCTAGCGATAATAACTGCATTATATGGGTAATAATGCACGTTATATTGCTAACAATATAAGTAATAAGTATAATTATTACAGTTCTAGCGATAATAACTGCATTATATGGGTAAAAATGCATGTTATATTGATAATATTGGGAGTAATAAGTATATTTATTATGGTTCTAGAGATAATAACTGCATAATATGGGTAATAATGCATGTTATATTGATAATAATATAAGTAATAAGTATAGTTATTACAGTTCTGGCGATAATAACTGCATTATATGGTTAATAATGCACGTTATATTGCTAATAGTATAAGTAATAAGTATAATTATTACAGTTCTTGCGATAATACCTTCATTATATGGGTAATAATGCATGTTATATTGATAATATCGGGAGTAGTGAGTATAATTATTATAGTTCTAGCGATAATAATAGTAAAATATGGCAAATAGTGCATGTTATATTGATAATAATAAAAGTAATAAGTATATTTATTACAGTTCTATCGATAATAACTGCATTATATGGGTAATAATGCATGTTATATTGCTAACAATATAAGTAATAAGTATAATTATTACAGTTCTAGCGATAATAACTGCATTATATGGGTAATAATGCATGTTATATTGATAATATCGGGAGTAATAAGTATAATTATTATAGTTCTAGCGATAATAATAGTAAAATATGGCAAATAGTGCATGTTATATTGATAATAATAAAAGTAATAAGTATATTTATTACAGTTCTATCGATAATAACTGCATAATATGGGTAATAATGCATGTTATATTGATGATAATAAAAGTAATACGTATATTTATTATAGTTCCAGCGATAATAACTGCATAATATGGGTAATAATGCATGTTATATTGATAATAATATAAGTAATAAGTATAATTATTACAGTTCTAGCGATAATAACTGCATTATATGGGTAATAATGCACGTTATATTGCTAACAATATAAGTAATAAGTATAATTATTACAGTTCTAGCGATAATAACTGCATTATATGGGTAAAAATGCATGTTATATTGATAATATTGGGAGTAATAAGTATATTTATTATGGTTCTAGAGATAATAACTGCATTATATGGGTAATAATGCATGTTATATTGATAATAATATAAGTAATAAGTATAATTATTACAGTTCTGGCGATAATAACTGCATTATGTGGTTAATAATGCACGTTATATTGCTAATAGTATAAGTAATAAGTATAATTATTACAGTTCTTGCGATAATACCTCCATTATATGGGTAATAATGCATGTTATATTGATAATATCGGGAGTAGTAAGTATAATTATTATAGTTCTAGCGATAATAATAGTAAAATATGGCAAATAGTGCATGTTATATTGATAATAATAAAAGTAGTAAGTATATTTATTACAGTTCTATCGATAATACCTGCATAATATGGGTAATAATGCATGTTATATTGATGATAATAAAAGTAATACGTTTATTTATTATAGTTCTAGCGATAATAACTGCATAATATGGGTAATAATGCATGTTATATTGATAATAATATAAGTAATAAGTATAATTATTACAGTTCTAGCGATAATAACTGCATTATATGGGTAATAATGCACGTTATATTGCTAACAATATAAGTAATAAGTATAATTATTACAGTTCTAGCGATAATAACTGCATTATATGGGTAATAATGCATGTTATATTGATAATATTGGGAGTAATAAGTATACTTATTATGGTTCTAGAGATAATAATTGCATAATATGGGTAATAATGCATGTTATATTGATAATAATATAAGTAATAAGTATAATTATTACAGTTCTAGCGATAATACCTCCATTATATGGGTAATAATGCGTGTTATATTGATGATATTGAAAGTAATACGTATATTTATTATAGTTTTAGCGATAATAACTGCATAGTATGGGTAATAATGCACGTTATATTGATAATAATATAAGTAATAAGTATAATTATTACAGTTCTAGCGATAATAACTGCATTATATGGGTAATAATGCACGTTATATTGCTAATAATATAAGTAATAAGTATAATTATTACAGTTCTAGCGATAATAACTGCATTATATGGGTAATAATGCAAGTTATATTGATAATATCGGGAGTAATAAGTATAATTATTATAGTTCTAGCGATAATAATAGTAAAATATGGCAAATAGTGCATGTTATATTGATAATAATAAAAGTAATAAGTATATTTATTACAGTTCTATCGATAATAACAGCATAATATGGGTAATAATGCATGTTATATTGATGATAATGAAAGTAATACGTATATTTATTATAGTTCTAGCGATAATAACTGCATAATATGGGTAATAATGCATGTTATATTGATAATAATATAAGTAATAAGTATAATTATTACAGTTCTAGCGATAATACCTCAATTATATGGGTAATAATGCATGTTATATTGATGATAATGAAAGTAATACGTATATTTATTATAGTTCTAGCGATTATAACTGCATAATATGGGTAATAATGCATGTTATAATGAGAATAATATAAGTAATAAGTATAATTATTAGAGTTCTGGCGATAATAACTGCATTATATGGTTAATAATGCACGTTATATTGCTAATAGTATAAGTAATAAGTACAATTATTACAGTTCTAGCGATAATAACTGCATTATATGGGTAATAATGCATGTTATATTGATAATAATATAAGTAACAAGTATAATTATTACAGTTCTAGCGATAATAACTGCATTATATGGGTAATAATGCATGTTATATTGCTAATAATATAAGTAATAAGTATAATTATTACAGTTCTAGCGATAATAACTGCATTATATGTGTAATAATGCATGTTATATTGATAATATCGGGAGTAATAAGTATAATTATTATAGTTCTAGCGATAATAATAGTAAAATATGGCAAATAGTGCATGTTATATTGATAATAATAAAAGTAATAAGTATATTTATTACAGTTCTATCGATAATAACTGCATAATATGGGTAATAATGCATGTTATATTGATGATAATAAAAGTAATACGTATATTTATTATAGTTCCAGCGATAATAACTGCATAATATGGGTAATAATGCATGTTATATTGATAATAATATAAGTAATAAGTATAATTATTACAGTTCTAGCGATAATAACTGCATTATATGGGTAATAATGCATGTTATATTGATAATAATATAAGTAACAAGTATAATTATTACAGTTCTAGCGATAATAACTGCATTATATGGGTAATAATGCACGTTATATTGCTAACAATATAAGTAATAAGTATAATTATTACAGTTCTAGCGATAATAACTGCATTATATGGGTAATAATGCATGTTATATTGATAATAATATAAGTAACAAGTATAATTATTACAGTTCTAGCGATAATAACTGCATTATATGGGTAATAATGCATGTTATATTGATGATAATAAAAGTAATACGTATATTTATTATAGTTCCAGCGATAATAACTGCATTATATGGGTAATAATGCACGTTATATTGCTAACAATATAAGTAATAAGTATAATTATTACAGTTCTAGCGATAATAACTGCATTATATGGGTAAAAATGCATGTTATATTGATAATATTGGGAGTAATAAGTATATTTATTATGGTTCTAGAGATAATAACTGCATAATATGGGTAATAATGCATGTTATATTGATAATAATATAAGTAATAAGTATAATTATTACAGTTCTGGCGATAATAACTGCATTATATGGTTAATAATGCACGTTATATTGCTAATAGTATAAGTAATAAGTATAATTATTACAGTTCTTGCGATAATACCTCCATTATATGGGTAATAATGCATGTTATATTGATAATAATATAAGTAATAAGTATAATTATTAAAGTTCTAGCGATAATAACTGCATTATATGGGTAATAATGCACGTTATATTGCTAATAATATAAGTAATAAGTATAATTATTATAGTTCTAGCGATAATAATAGTAAAATATGGCAAATAGTGCATGTTATATTGATAATAATAAAAGTAATAAGTATATTTATTACAGTTCTAGCGATAATAACTGCATTATATGGGTAATAATGCACGTTATATTGCTAACAATATGAGTAATAAGTATAATTATTACAGTTCTAGCGATAATAACTGCATTATATGGGTAATAATGCATGTTATATTGATAATATTGGGAGTAATAAGTATACTTATTATGGTTCTAGAGATAATAACTGCATAATATGGGTAATAATGCATGTTATATTGATAATAATATAAGTAATAAGTATAATTATTACAGTTCTAGCGATAATACCTCCATTATATGGGTAATAATGCGTGTTATATTGATAATAATATAAGTAATAAGTATAATTATTACAGTTCTAGCGATAATAACTGCATTATATGGGTAATAATGCACGTTATATTGCTAATAATATAAGTAATAAGTATAATTATTACAGTTCTAGCGATAATAACTGCATTATATGGGTAATAATGCACGTTATATTGCTAATAATATAAGTAATAAGTATAATTATTACAGTTCTAGCGATAATAACTGCATTATATGGGTAATAATGCATGTTATATTGATAATATCGGGAGTAATAAGTATAATTATTATAGTTCTAGCGAAAATAATAGTAAAATATGGCAAATAGTGCATGTTATATTGATAATAATAAAAGTAATAAGTATATTTATTACAGTTCTATCGATAATAACTGCATAATATGGGTAATAATGCATGTTATATTGATGATAATAAAAGTAATACGTTTATTTATTATAGTTCTAGCGATAATAACTGCATAATATGGGTAATAATGCATGTTATATTGATAATAATATAAGTAATATGTATAATTATTACAGTTCTAGCGATAATAACTGCATTATATGGGTAATAATGCACGTTATATTGCTAACAATATAAGTAATAAGTATAATTATTACAGTTCTAGCGATAATAACTGCATTATATGGGTAATAATGCATGTTATATTGATGATAATGAAAGTAATACGTATATTTATTATAGTTCTAGCGATAATAACTGCATAATATGGGTAATAATGCATGTTATATTGAGAATAATATAAGTAATAAGTACATCTATTACAGTTCTGGCGATAATAACTGCATTATATGGGTAATAATGCACGTTATATTGATAATAGTATAAGTAGTAAGTATAATTATTACAGTTCTAGCGATAATACCTCCATTATATGGGTAATAATGCATATTATATTGATAATGATATAAGTAATAAGTATAATTATTACAGTTCTAGCGATAATAACTGCATTATATGGGTAATAATGCATGTTATATTGATAATATCGGGAGTAATAAGTATAATTATTATAGTTCTAGCGATAATAATAGTAAAATATGGCAAATAGTGCATGTTATATTGATAATAATAAAAGTAATAAGTATATTTATTACAGTTCTATCGATAATAACTGCATAATATGGGTAATAATGCATGTTATATTGATGATAATAAAAGTAATACGTATATTTATTATAGTTCTAGCGATAATAACTGCATAATATGGGTAATAATGCATGTTATATTGATAATAATCTAAGTAATAAGTATAATTATTACAGTTCTGGCGATAATAACTGCATTATATGGGTAATAATGCACGTTATATTGATAATAGTATAAGTAGTAAGTATAATTATTACAGTTCTAGCGATAATACCTCCATTATATGGGTAATAATGCATATTATATTGATAATGATATAAGTAATAAGTATAATTATTACAGTTCTAGCGATAATAACTGCATTATATGGGTAATAATGCATGTTATATTGATAATATCGGGAGTAATAAGTATAATTATTATAGTTCTAGCGATAATAATAGTAAAATATGGCAAATAGTGCATGTTATATTGATAATAATAAAAGTAATAAGTATATTTATTACAGTTCTATCGATAATAACTGCATAATATGGGTAATAATGCATGTTATATTGATGATAATAAAAGTAATACGTATATTTATTATAGTTCTAGCGATAATAACTGCATAATATGGGTAATAATGCATGTTATATTGATAATAATATAAGTAATAAGTATAATTATTACAGTTCTAGCGATAATAACTGCATTATATGGGTAATAATGCACGTTATATTGCTAACAATATAAGTAATAAGTATAATTATTACTGTTCTAGCGATAATAACTGCATTATATGGGTAATAATGCATGTTATATTGATAATATTGGGAGTAATAAGTATACTTATTATGGTTCTAGAGATAATAACTGCATAATATGGGTAATAATGCACGTTATATTGATAATAATATAAGTAATAAGTATAATTATTACAGTGCTAGCGATAATACCTCCATTGTATGGGTAATAATGCATGTTATATTGATAATAATAAAAGTAATAAGTATATTTATTACAGTTCTATCGATAATAACTGCATAATATGGGTAATAATGCATGTTATATTGATGATAATAAAAGTAATACGTATATTTATTATAGTTCTAGCGATAATAACTGCATAATATGGGTAATAATGCATGTTATATTGATAATAATCTAAGTAATAAGTATAATTATTACAGTTCTGGCGATAATAACTGCATTATATGGTTAATAATGCACGTTATATTGATAATAGTATAAGTAGTAAGTATAATTATTACAGTTCTAGCGATAATACCTCCATTATATGGGTAATAATGCATATTATATTGATAATGATATAAGTAATAAGTATAATTATTACAGTTCTAGCGATAATAACTGCATTATATGGGTAATAATGCATGTTATATTGATAATATCGGGAGTAATAAGTATAATTATTATAGTTCTAGCGATAATAATAGTAAAATATGGCAAATAGTGCATGTTATATTGATAATAATAAAAGTAATAAGTATATTTATTACAGTTCTATCGATAATAACTGCATAATATGGGTAATAATGCATGTTATATTGATGATAATAAAAGTAATACGTATATTTATTATAGTTCTAGCGATAATAACTGCATAATATGGGTAATAATGCATGTTATATTGATAATAATATAAGTAATAAGTATAATTATTACAGTTCTAGCGATAATAACTGCATTATATGGGTAATAATGCACGTTATATTGCTAACAATATAAGTAATAAGTATAATTATTACTGTTCTAGCGATAATAACTGCATTATATGGGTAATAATGCATGTTATATTGATAATATTGGGAGTAATAAGTATACTTATTATGGTTCTAGAGATAATAACTGCATAATATGGGTAATAATGCACGTTATATTGATAATAATATAAGTAATAAGTATAATTATTACAGTGCTAGCGATAATACCTCCATTGTATGGGTAATAATGCATGTTATATTGATAATAATATAAGTAATAAGTATATTTATTATACTTCTGTCGATAATAACTGCATTATATGGGTAATAATGCATGTTGTATTGATGATAATGAAAGTAATACGTATATTTATTATAGTTCTTGCGATAATAACTGCATAATATGGGTAATAATGCATGTTATATTGAGAATAATATAAGTAATAAGTATAATTATTACAGTTCTGGCGATAATAACTGCATTATATGGGTAATAATGCACGATATATTGCTAATAGTATAAGTAATAAGTATAATTATTACAGTTCTAGCGATAATACCTCCATTATATGGGTAATAATGCATGTTATATTGATAATAATATAAGTAATAAGTATAATTATTACAGTTCTAGCGATAATAACTGCATTCTATGGGTAATAATGCACGTTATATTGCTAATAATATAAGTAATAAGTATAATTATTACAGTTCTAGCGATAATAACTGCGTTATATGGGTAATAATGCATGTTATATTGATAATAATATAAGTAATAAGTATAATTATTACAGTTCTAGCGATAATAACTGCATTATATGGGTAATAATGCACGTTATATTGCTAACAATATAAGTAATAAGTATAATTATTACAGTTCTAGCGATAATAACTGCATTATATGGGTAAAAATGCATGTTATATTGATAATATTGGGAGTAATAAGTATATTTATTATGGTTCTAGAGATAATAACTGCATAATATGGGTAATAATGCATGTTATATTGATAATAATATAAGTAATAAGTATAATTATTACAGTTCTGGCGATAATAACTGCATTATATGGTTAATAATGCACGTTATATTGCTAATAGTATAAGTAATAAGTATAATTATTACAGTTCTTGCGATAATACCTCCATTATATGGGTAATAATGCATGTTGTATTGATAATAATATAAGTAATAAGTATAATTACTACAGTTCTGGCGATAATAACTGCATTATATGGGTAATAATGCACGTTATATTGCTAATAATATAAGTAATAAGTATAATTATTATAGTTCTAGCGATAATAACTGCATTATATGGGTAATAATGCATGTTATATTGATAATATCGGGAGTAGTAAGTATAATTATTATAGTTCTAGCGATAATAATAGTAAAATATGGCAAATAGTGCATGTTATATTGATAATAATAAAAGTAATAAGTATATTTATTACAGTTCTATCGATAATAACTGCATAATATGGGTAATAATGCATGTTATATTGATGATAATAAAAGTAATACGTTTATTTATTATAGTTCTAGCGATAATAACTGCATAATATGGGTAATAATGCATGTTATATTGATAATAATATAAGTAATAAGTATAATTATTACAGTTCTAGCGATAATAACTGCATTATATGGGTAATAATGCACGTTATATTGCTAACAATATAAGTAATAAGTATAATTATTACAGTTCTAGCGATAATAACTGCATTATATGGGTAATAATGCATGTTATATTGATAATATTGGGAGTAATAAGTATACTTATTATGGTTCTAGAGATAATAATTGCATAATATGGGTAATAATGCATGTTATATTGATAATAATATAAGTAATAAGTATAATTATTACAGTTCTAGCGATAATACCTCCATTATATGGGTAATAATGCGTGTTATATTGATGATATTGAAAGTAATACGTATATTTATTTTAGTTTTAGCGATAATAACTGCATAGTATGGGTAATAATGCATGTTATATTGATAATAATATAAGTAATAAGTATAATTATTACAGTTCTAGCGATAATAACTGCATTATATGGGTAATAATGCACGTTATATTGCTAATAATATAAGTAATAAGTATAATTATTACAGTTCTAGCGATAATAACTGCATTATATGGGTAATAATGCATGTTATATTGATAATATCGGGAGTAATAAGTATAATTATTATAGTTCTAGCGATAATAATAGTAAAATATGGCAAATAGTGCATGTTATATTGATAATAATAAAAGTAATAAGTATATTTATTACAGTTCTATCGATAATAACAGCATAATATGGGTAATAATGCATGTTATATTGATGATAATGAAAGTAATACGTATATTTATTATAGTTCTAGCGATAATAACTGCATAATATGGGTAATAATGCATGTTATATTGATAATAATATAAGTAATAAGTATAATTATTACAGTTCTAGCGATAATACCTGAATTATATGGGTAATAATGCATGTTATATTGATGATAATGAAAGTAATACGTATATTTATTATAGTTCTAGCGATTATAACTGCATAATATGGGTAATAATGCATGTTATAATGAGAATAATATAAGTAATAAGTATAATTATTAGAGTTCTGGCGATAATAACTGCATTATATGGTTAATAATGCACGTTATATTGCTAATAGTATAAGTAATAAGTACAATTATTACAGTTCTAGCGATAATAACTGCATTATATGGGTAATAATGCATGTTATATTGATAATAATATAAGTAACAAGTATAATTATTACAGTTCTAGCGATAATAACTGCATTATATGGGTAATAATGCATGTTATATTGCTAATAATATAAGTAATAAGTATAATTATTACAGTTCTAGCGATAATAACTGCATTATATGGGTAATAATGCATGTTATATTGATAATATCGGGAGTAATAAGTATAATTATTATAGTTCTAGCGATAATAATAGTAAAATATGGCAAATAGTGCATGTTATATTGATAATAATAAAAGTAATAAGTATATTTATTACAGTTCTATCGATAATAACTGCATAATATGGGTAATAATGCATGTTATATTGATGATAATAAAAGTAATACGTATATTTATTATAGTTCCAGCGATAATAACTGCATAATATGGGTAATAATGCATGTTATATTGATAATAATATAAGTAACAAGTATAATTATTACAGTTCTAGCGATAATAACTGCATTATATGGGTAATAATGCATGTTATATTGATGATAATAAAAGTAATACGTATATTTATTATAGTTCCAGCGATAATAACTGCATAATATGGGTAATAATGCATGTTATATTGATAATAATATAAGTAACAAGTATAATTATTACAGTTCTAGCGATAATAACTGCATTATATGGTTAATAATGCACGTTATATTGCTAATAGTATAAGTAATAAGTATAATTATTACAGTTCTTGCGATAATACCTCCATTATATGGGTAATAATGCATGTTATATTGATAATAATATAAGTAATAAGTATAATTATTAAAGTTCTAGCGATAATAACTGCATTATATGGGTAATAATGCACGTTATATTGCTAATAATATAAGTAATAAGTATAATTATTATAGTTCTAGCGATAATAATAGTAAAATATGGCAAATAGTGCATGTTATATTGATAATAATAAAAGTAATAAGTATATTTATTACAGTTCTAGCGATAATAACTGCATTATATGGGTAATAATGCACGTTATATTGCTAACAATATGAGTAATAAGTATAATTATTACAGTTCTAGCGATAATAACTGCATTATATGGGTAATAATGCATGTTATATTGATAATATTGGGAGTAATAAGTATACTTATTATGGTTCTAGAGATAATAACTGCATAATATGGGTAATAATGCATGTTATATTGATAATAATATAAGTAATAAGTATAATTATTACAGTTCTAGCGATAATACCTCCATTATATGGGTAATAATGCGTGTTATATTGATAATAATATAAGTAATAAGTATAATTATTACAGTTCTAGCGATAATAACTGCATTATATGGGTAATAATGCACGTTATATTGCTAATAATATAAGTAATAAGTATAATTATTACAGTTCTAGCGATAATAACTGCATTATATGGGTAATAATGCACGTTATATTGCTAATAATATAAGTAATAAGTATAATTATTACAGTTCTAGCGATAATAACTGCATTATATGGGTAATAATGCATGTTATATTGATAATATCGGGAGTAATAAGTATAATTATTATAGTTCTAGCGAAAATAATAGTAAAATATGGCAAATAGTGCATGTTATATTGATAATAATAAAAGTAATAAGTATATTTATTACAGTTCTATCGATAATAACTGCATAATATGGGTAATAATGCATGTTATATTGATGATAATAAAAGTAATACGTTTATTTATTATAGTTCTAGCGATAATAACTGCATAATATGGGTAATAATGCATGTTATATTGATAATAATATAAGTAATAAGTATAATTATTACAGTTCTAGCGATAATAACTGCATTATATGGGTAATAATGCACGTTATATTGCTAACAATATAAGTAATAAGTATAATTATTACTGTTCTAGCGATAATAACTGCATTATATGGGTAATAATGCATGTTATATTGATAATATTGGGAGTAATAAGTATACTTATTATGGTTCTAGAGATAATAACTGCATAATATGGGTAATAATGCACGTTATATTGATAATAATATAAGTAATAAGTATAATTATTACAGTGCTAGCGATAATACCTCCATTGTATGGGTAATAATGCATGTTATATTGATAATAATATAAGTAATAAGTATATTTATTATACTTCTGTCGATAATAACTGCATTATATGGGTAATAATGCATGTTGTATTGATGATAATGAAAGTAATACGTATATTTATTATAGTTCTTGCGATAATAACTGCATAATATGGGTAATAATGCATATTATATTGAGAATAATATAAGTAATAAGTATAATTATTACAGTTCTGGCGATAATAACTGCATTATATAGGTAATAATGCACGATATATTGCTAATAGTATAAGTAATAAGTATAATTATTACAGTTCTAGCGATAATACCTCCATTATATGGGTAATAATGCATGTTATATTGATAATAATATAAGTAATAAGTATAATTATTACAGTTCTAGCGATAATAACTGCATTCTATGGGTAATAATGCACGTTATATTGCTAATAATATAAGTAATAAGTATAATTATTACAGTTCTAGCGATAATAACTGCGTTATATGGGTAATAATGCATGTTATATTGATAATAATATAAGTAATAAGTATAATTATTACAGTTCTAGCGATAATAACTGCATTATATGGGTAATAATGCACGTTATATTGCTAACAATATAAGTAATAAGTATAATTATTACAGTTCTAGCGATAATAACTGCATTATATGGGTAAAAATGCATGTTATATTGATAATATTGGGAGTAATAAGTATATTTATTATGGTTCTAGAGATAATAACTGCATAATATGGGTAATAATGCATGTTATATTGATAATAATATAAGTAATAAGTATAATTATTACAGTTCTGGCGATAATAACTGCATTATATGGTTAATAATGCACGTTATATTGCTAATAGTATAAGTAATAAGTATAATTATTACAGTTCTTGCGATAATACCTCCATTATATGGGTAATAATGCATGTTATATTGATAATAATATAAGTAATAAGTATAATTACTACAGTTCTGGCGATAATAACTGCATTATATGGGTAATAATGCACGTTATATTGCTAATAATATAAGTAATAAGTATAATTATTATAGTTCTAGCGATAATAACTGCATTATATGGGTAATAATGCATGTTATATTGATAATATCGGGAGTAGTAAGTATAATTATTATAGTTCTAGCGATAATAATAGTAAAATATGGCAAATAGTGCATGTTATATTGATAATAATAAAAGTAATAAGTATATTTATTACAGTTCTATCGATAATAACTGCATAATATGGGTAATAATGCATGTTATATTGATGATAATAAAAGTAATACGTTTATTTATTATAGTTCTAGCGATAATAACTGCATAATATGGGTAATAATGCATGTTATATTGATAATAATATAAGTAATAAGTATAATTATTACAGTTCTAGCGATAATAACTGCATTATATGGGTAATAATGCACGTTATATTGCTAACAATATAAGTAATAAGTATAATTATTACAGTTCTAGCGATAATAACTGCATTATATGGGTAATAATGCATGTTATATTGATAATATTGGGAGTAATAAGTATACTTATTATGGTTCTAGAGATAATAATTGCATAATATGGGTAATAATGCATGTTATATTGATAATAATATAAGTAATAAGTATAATTATTACAGTTCTAGCGATAATACCTCCATTATATGGGTAATAATGCGTGTTATATTGATGATATTGAAAGTAATACGTATATTTATTTTAGTTTTAGCGATAATAACTGCATAGTATGGGTAATAATGCATGTTATATTGATAATAATATAAGTAATAAGTATAATTATTACAGTTCTAGCGATAATAACTGCATTATATGGGTAATAATGCACGTTATATTGCTAATAATATAAGTAATAAGTATAATTATTACAGTTCTAGCGATAATAACTGCATTATATGGGTAATAATGCATGTTATATTGATAATATCGGGAGTAATAAGTATAATTATTATAGTTCTAGCGATAATAATAGTAAAATATGGCAAATAGTGCATGTTATATTGATAATAATAAAAGTAATAAGTATATTTATTACAGTTCTATCGATAATAACAGCATAATATGGGTAATAATGCATGTTATATTGATGATAATGAAAGTAATACGTATATTTATTATAGTTCTAGCGATAATAACTGCATAATATGGGTAATAATGCATGTTATATTGATAATAATATAAGTAATAAGTATAATTATTACAGTTCTAGCGATAATACCTCAATTATATGGGTAATAATGCATGTTATATTGATGATAATGAAAGTAATACGTATATTTATTATAGTTCTAGCGATTATAACTGCATAATATGGGTAATAATGCATGTTATAATGAGAATAATATAAGTAATAAGTATAATTATTAGAGTTCTGGCGATAATAACTGCATTATATGGTTAATAATGCACGTTATATTGCTAATAGTATAAGTAATAAGTACAATTATTACAGTTCTAGCGATAATAACTGCATTATATGGGTAATAATGCATGTTATATTGATAATAATATAAGTAACAAGTATAATTATTACAGTTCTAGCGATAATAACTGCATTATATGGGTAATAATGCATGTTATATTGCTAATAATATAAGTAATAAGTATAATTATTACAGTTCTAGCGATAATAACTGCATTATATGGGTAATAATGCATGTTATATTGATAATATCGGGAGTAATAAGTATAATTATTATAGTTCTAGCGATAATAATAGTAAAATATGGCAAATAGTGCATGTTATATTGATAATAATAAAAGTAATAAGTATATTTATTACAGTTCTATCGATAATAACTGCATAATATGGGTAATAATGCATGTTATATTGATGATAATAAAAGTAATACGTATATTTATTATAGTTCCAGCGATAATAACTGCATAATATGGGTAATAATGCATGTTATATTGATAATAATATAAGTAATAAGTATAATTATTACAGTTCTAGCGATAATAACTGCATTATATGGGTAATAATGCACGTTATATTGCTAACAATATAAGTAATAAGTATAATTATTACAGTTCTAGCGATAATAACTGCATTATATGGGTAAAAATGCATGTTATATTGATAATATTGGGAGTAATAAGTATATTTATTATGGTTCTAGAGATAATAACTGCATAATATGGGTAATAATGCATGTTATATTGATAATAATATAAGTAATAAGTATAATTATTACAGTTCTGGCGATAATAACTGCATTATATGGTTAATAATGCACGTTATATTGCTAATAGTATAAGTAATAAGTATAATTATTACAGTTCTTGCTATAATACCTCCATTATATGGGTAATAATGCATGTTATATTGATAATAATATAAGTAATAAGTATAATTATTACAGTTCTAGCGATAATAACTGCATTATATGGGTAATAATGCACGTTATATTGCTAATAATATAAGTAATAAGTATAATTATTATAGTTCTAGCGATAATAACTGCATTATATGGGTAATAATGCATGTTATATTGATAATATCGGGAGTAATAAGTATAATTATTATAGTTCTAGCGATAATAATAGTAAAATATGGCAAATAGTGCATGTTATATTGATAATAATAAAAGTAATAAGTATATTTATTACAGTTCTAGCGATAATAACTGCATTATATGGGTAATAATGCACGTTATATTGCTAACAATATAAGTAATAAGTATAATTATTACAGTTCTAGCGATAATAACTGCATTATATGGGTAATAATGCATGTTATATTGATAATATTGGGAGTAATAAGTATACTTATTATGGTTCGAGAGATAATAACTGCATAATATGGGTAATAATGCATGTTATATTGATAATAATATAAGTAATAAGTATAATTATTACAGTTCTAGCGATAATACCTCCATTATATGGGTAATAATGCGTGTTATATTGATGATATTGAAAGTAATACGTATTTTTATTATAGTTCTAGCGATAATAACTGCATAGTATGGGTAATAATGCATGTTATATTGAGAATAATATAAGTAATAAGTATAATTATTACAGTTCTGGCGATAATAACTGCATTATATGGGTAATAATGCACGTTATATTGCTAATAGTATAAGTAATAAGTATAATTATTACAGTTCTTGCGATAATACCTCCATTATATGGGTAATAATGCATGTTATATTGATAATAATATAAGTAATAAGTATAATTATTACAGTTCTAGCGATAATAACTGCATTATATGGGTAATAATGCACGTTATATTGCTAATAATATAAGTAATAAGTATAATTATTACAGTTCTAGCGATAATAACTGCATTATATGGGTAATAATGCACGCTATATTGCTAATAATATAAGTAATAAGTATAATTATTACAGTTCTAGCGATAATAACTGCATTATATGGGTAATAATGCACGTTATATTGCTAACAATATAAGTAATAAGTATAATTATTACTGTTCTAGCGATAATAACTGCATTATATGGGTAATAATGCATGTTATATTGATAATATTGGGAGTAATAAGTATACTTACTATGGTTCTAGAGATAATACCTCCATTATATGGGTAATAATGCATGTTATATTGATAATAATATAAGTAATAAGTATAATTATTACAGTTCTAGCGATAATAACTGCATTATATGGGTAATAATGCATGTTATATTGATAATAATAAAAGTAATAAGTATATTTATTATCGTTCTATCGATAATAACTTCTTAATATGGGTAATTGTGCATGTTATATTGATAATAATATAAGTAATAAGTATAATTATTACAGTTCTAGCGATAATAACTGCATTGTATGGGTAATAATGCACGTTATATTGCTAACAATATAAGTAATAAGTATAATTATTTCAGTTATAGCGATAATAACTGCATTATATGGCTAATAATGCATGTTATATTGATAATATTGGGAGTAATAAGTATATTTATTATGGTTCTAGAGATAATAACTGCATTATATGGGTAATAATGCATGTTATATTGATAATAATAAAAGTAATAAATATATTTATTACTGTTCTATCGATAATAACTGCATAATATGGGTAATAATGCATGTTATATTGATGATAATAAAAGTAATACGTATATTTATTATAGTTCTAGCGATAATAACTGCATAATATGGGTAATAATGCATGTTATATTGATAATAATCTAAGTAATAAGTATAATTATTACAGTTCTAGCGATAATAACTGCGTTATATGGGTAATAATGCACGTTATATTGCTAACAATATAAGTAATAAGTATAATTATTACAGTTCTATCGATAATAACTTCTTAATATGGGTAATAATGCATGTTATATTGATGATAATGAAAGTAGTAAGTATATTTATTACAGTTCTAGCGATAATAACTGCATTATATGCGTAATAAGGCATGTTATATTGATAATATCGGGGGTAATAAGTATAATTATTATAGTTCTTGCGATAATAACTGCATTATATGGGTAATAATGCACGTTATATTGCTAATAGTATTTAATAAGTATAATTATTACAGTTCTAGCGATAATACCTCCATTATATGGGTAATAACGCATGTTATATTGATAATGATATAAGTAATAAATATATTTATTACAGTTCTATCGATAATAACTGCATAATATGGGTAATAATGCATGTTATATTGATAATAATCTAAGTAATAAGTATAATTATTAGAGTTCTAGCGATAATAACTGCATTATATGGGTAATAATGCACGTTATATTGCTAACAATATAAGTAATAAGTATAATTATTACAGTTCTAGCGATAATAACTGCCTAATATGGGTAATAATGCATGTTATATTGATAATAATATAAGTAATAAGTATAATTATTACAGTTCTAGCGATAATAACTGCATTATATGGGTAATAATGCACGTTATATTGATAATAATATAAGTAATAAGTATAATTATTACAGTTCTAGCGATAATAACTGCATTATATGGGTAAAAATGCATGTTATATTGATAATATTGGGAGTAATAAGTATATTTATTATGGTTCTTGAGATAATAACTGCATAATATGGGTAATAATGCATGTTATATTGATAATAATATAAGTAATAAGTATAATTATTACAGTTCTATCGATAATAACTGCATAATATGTGTAATAATGCATGTTATATTGAGAATAATATAAGTAATAAGTATAATTATTACAGTTCTAGCGATAATAACTGCATTATATGGGTAAAAATGCATGTTATATTGATAATATTGGGAGTAATAAGTATATTTATTATGGTTCTAGCGATAATAATAGTAAAATATGGCAAATAGTGCATGTTATATTGATAATAATAAAAGTAATAAGTATATTTATTACAGTTCTATCGATAATAACTGCATAATATGGGTAATAATGCATGTTATATTGATGATAATAAAGGTAATACGTATATTTATTATAGTTCTAGCGATAATAACTGCATAATATGGGTAATAATGCATGTTATATTGATAATAATATAAGTAAGAAGTATAATTATTACAGTTCTAGCGATAATAACTGCCTAATATGGGTAATAATGCATGTTATATTGATAATAATATAAGTAATAAGTATAATTATTACAGTTCTAGCGACAATAACTGCATTATATGGGTAATAATGCATGTTATATTGATAATATTGGGAGTAATAAGTATATTTATTATGGTTCTTGAGATAATAACTGCATAATATGGGTAATAATGCATGTTATATTGATAATAATATAAGTAATAAGTATAATTATTACAGTTCTAGCGATAATAACTGCATTATATGGGTAATAATGCATGTTATATTGATAATAATCTAAGTAATAAGTATAATTATTAGAGTTCTAGCGATAATAACTGCATTATATGGGTAATAATGCACGTTATATTGCTAACAATATAAGTAATAAGTATAATTATTACAGTTCTAGCGATAATAACTGCCTAATATGGGTAATAATGCATGTTATATTGATAATAATATAAGTAATAAGTATAATTATTACAGTTCTAGCGATAATAACTGCATTATATGGGTAATAATGCACG
>CAUYWW010000271.1:0-125000 GCA_963576845.1 Megachile leachella
TGCTATATATACACCTTATACTGTCTTGATTTATCTTATATTCTATTAATTATTTGCTTATCCTATCTCTAGCCCTCTGACTACCACGGGTCTCTGCTCGTGCCCGGCCTGGGTTGCCCGGTAGTTTCCTCCCTTTTCCTTGCGTTCCGCGCCTCTCCTTTCTTGCTACCTCTATTATCAGCAGCGCAGCCGCCGTTGCCGTCTCTGTTGTTGCTGTTGTTGCTGTTACCATCAATGTTGTTGCTGTTGTTGCCGCTGTTGTTGCTGCTGCTGTTGCTATTACTGCTGTAGCTGCTTCTGTTTCCATCTCCTCCTTGCCTCCTCCTCTTCACCTCTTCCTTGTCCCTTTCATCTTTCTTTCCTCTTCTCACGTCTTCGTGGTTTCTCCTGGGGAAAAAGGGGCGTAACTCCTGCCAGTCTGTTCTTAACCCTTTCTCTTGCGCTAGCTTTCTGGCTGTTACTCTGCTGCACTCAAGATATGCCGTCCTGTGGCAAGTTCCCTGTGTCCCTTTCATAATTGTGAACCTTATTTCCTCCCTGTCCAGTTCCTCCCCATAACCCCCCTTCCTTAAAGCTTTTTCTATGTCTTCTTTCTCCACATCCGGGTCCATTATTTTAATTGCTATTTCTGCATGCTCCGTGTGCAGTCTCGCCTGCCATCTACCCCCTCCCTCTTTGTTAATTATCGTTGCACATTCTTTTCCCGCTTCATTTCCCTTATCCCTCCGTATATTAATTATAACATCCCCCTTCCTTGTCTCCCTCATTTCCCTTATTAACTCCGCGTACCTATTTATTTTCCCCTTCAGCCACCTAATAGCTCCCCAGTAATTGATTTCCTCTTTTGGATATTTAACGATGATCACGTCTTCACCCTTGCCCTTACCACCCGCTTCCCTCCTGTTTACCTCACTCTCCCTTCTATTTCCCTCCTCTTCTCTAGCTCCTTCCCTCCCCTTTCCGTTTCCCTGTCCTTCCCCCTGTTCGCCAGTGATCTCCTCTTTTAGTTTCTTCTCCCTTCTTATCTTCATAATGATTTTCATCAATCTGTCGTCGTCCTCTTCCTCCTTTCCATTCTTCTTATCCTCTCCGCCTTTCCTTCCCTGTTTTTCCTGTTTACCTTCTTCTTCCTCTGCCTTCTCCAACCTTCTAAGTTTGATGATGGGCTGCATCCCCTTCCCTGTGTCGCATCCTACTTGTATCCTGACCTTTTTATTTTCGGTTACTACAAGTTTCCTCTTGACCTTGTCCCTGTGTCCTTCTTCATGTTTTCCTGCGTCCAGCTTCCTGTCTTCTGCTCGCGGGGTGGAGGAGCTCATGGGCATCTCAAACTCCTCTTCCAGCTCGCAGATAGAGGCCTCTGCGTCTTCCACTGCCTCGACAGCCTCCATGAGCGCCAGTTCCTCTTCCTCTTCTTCTCTATTTGTTTCTTCATCATGTCTTCCCCTCTTACCTTTGTCTCCCCCTTCTTCCTCCGTATTCGTCTTCCTTTTCTTGCCCTTTCCCCCTTTTCCTTTCCTATCCTCAGTTCCTTCATTCTGCGTCTCTTCTTTCCTCCTATCCTCCATCCTAATTCTTTCCTCCACATTGTTGACCGCTTCTTTGAGCAGCCTGTCTATGTCCTCTGCTGTTACTCTGCTCCCTTTGTACTTCTTGATTGCCTCCATTTCCGCTTTTGCTATGTCCTTCCTACTTGTTAATTTAATTAGTTAGTTAGTTCAGTTAATTTAGTTAATTTAATTTAATTTAATTTTATTTAATTAATTAATTAATTAATTAATTAATTAAATTTAGTTTAATTTTCTTAATTGATTAATTAATCTAATTGAATTGAATTAAGTTAGTTTAGTTCGTTAATTCTGTTTAGTTCACTTAATTTGATTAGATTCAGATTGTTTACTTGTATTTAGTTATATTTACTTTTAGCTTAATTGACTTTGATTTAATTCAATTCAATTTGTTACTTTGTTGGTTCTACTAATTGCTGCTTTCCCTACTTACCCCTGTTCTTTAATATTTCTACTTCTTCTGTCACCACTTCACTTTAACCTACTGCTCGATTTTCTCCTCTTAACGCTTACTTAATTTGTCTCCTTTACTAATGCTCTTGCTCTTGTTACTTCGGAATGAGCTGTTCTTCAACCCTCAGGTTCCATGTAACCTACCTTGCCTTTTCCCACTCCTTCCCGTTCCTTTCCCCCTCTTGTCCCCCGTGCTTCCCTCACTCTTGCTTTCTTCTTAATTTCTTCAATTCCTTGTACCTTCCCTATTCGCCTGCCTTACTTCGTCGATTTATTTATTGATTAGTTTTATTTATTGATTAACTTGTTACTTGTTGATTATTTATTTGTTTGCCTGTCTAGATCTTCTTCGTATCCTGTCGTTTTCCTTCTTGTACCCTTCCTTTCATTTCTTAGTTTTCGTTTCACTCCCCTGTTTCACTTGTTGCTCCACCCTTCTTCTACCTTTGTTGTTTCCGTTCTTATCTTTCTTCATCCGTGTTGTTTGTGTTTTAACTGATTGCGCTTGTTTCCTTATTTCCGTTTATCCGCTGACGCTCCACCAGTGTTTTCCCTTCTTTATCCATTGTCTCCTTTTATTCGTATGCTCCTACCTTCTATATTGTTTAATCTATTATACTTGTATCTATTTCTCTATATTTATATTGGTATTCGTATTCATATTCCTATTCCTACTTCCTTCTTAGGTTTAGATTTAATTTCCTCATCTTACTTTCCCTGTTGTTGGATTTACAGTTGCGTTCGCGTGATTCCTGCAGCTGGCCACCCGGTGTTGTTATATCGCCAGGAAGAGAGGAAGGTACGTGATAAGGTAGTAAGCTGACTAAATTATGCATTATACCTGTCTAGTATACACTTTGTTAACATTAATAACATAATAGTAATAATAATACTAACAGTAATAATTATAGTAATAATAACAATATTTCTAATTTAATGATCTCGTGGTCTATTGCTAATTGAATTTCCCGTTTTATATATTGTGCCACTATCTGGTATGTAATCTGGCATGTCGTAGCATAATACATTAGATATGTTAGTATGATATTTAAGGTGTAACAGATGTAACAAATGTGCGAGCAATGATTTTAAATATCAGCCATATGTCGGCCAAATGAATGTGTAAGTTAATTTGCCTTTTCCTGTTATTGCATCATATCAGCTTATGCTCATACCCGTATATTATGCTATTACTGCTGCTTAATACTATCGTTATCAATTTAGTTTAGCTTAATTTAATTTTAAATTAGTTTAATTAATTAATTAGACTTTGTCAACTGGTTAATCCTGATTAGTCTAGCACTGCCCGTTCCCTCTATTCTGTTTGGCGTGAGCTTGCTGTTAACTTCATTGATTTAATTGTCAGCCTGGTTTCTCTCCTATCTATCCTGTCGTTTTGGCTCCTCTTCATGATCTTGTGTTTGTTTGTGCCTGCTTCGTTTCCATTGCCGCCATTTTGCTGTGTGTTGCTATGTTTTGCTGTGCTGCACCCCGCTCGCTCGTTGGTCGACGCTTCCCCGGCCCTTCTAGCTCCCCGCCATCTTTTTCTTTCCTTGTCCATGATTTGCTTCCCAGCGTCCCAGTCCACGCCCACTTCTCGCTTTGCCTCTGCCCTGCTCTGCCTACCTGTTCCTTCTTGCCTTGCCTCGGTCTTCTCTTCTGCCTGTCTTTTCTTCCGACTCTCCTTGCCGCTTCGCTGCCCATGTGTTGGTTACACCTTGTCCCGCTACCTGCTTGCCGCGCCTGCTCAGTTATTCCTTACCTTTACCTTTTACCGCTCTTCGCCTGCGTCTCCCTTTGTTCTGCTTTCTACCCGCGGGTCCTTTTCAGCTGTGTCGCTGTCTTTTACTCCTGCCTATTGTTTGCTTGCACATGTTTTATTTCGTGTTTTACATTTTCGTTGAACTTTAAGCGTTTTAGGTGTGTTTTGTCGTTGAACTTTATTGTTATATCGCTTTTTGCCTGCTGTTGTGTTACTGTGCTGTTACTGCCTGCCTTCGGTACCCTGTGCTTTTGCTGGTGTCGTTTCTTTCTTCTGTTTATTCTTTAATCTGTTTATTAGTTTATTATTAGTTTCCTCGTTCTTCGTTTGCTGCCATCTGTTCTCCATCTGCTTGGTTTACTGCTCCATTCTTACCTCTTGATTTTGTCTCCTTTTATTAATACTATTTGTTTCCTGCTTTCCTTAACTCTTCAATCCTTGCTCACTATATGTTCCTTTATCTAATCCCTATTCCCTCATACTTCGTACGCTATTTATCCCCACGAATTGTGTTAGCTGAGAATTTGCGCTCCCGTCGGGTTTAGATCCGCGCTTTCGCTAATCGCGGTCCACTGACGGTGCGAGACAGCGCTTCACAGCAGCTTGTTTCCACCGTGAAGTGTATATCGAATTTAGTGAATTTATTGGGTTTAATGTCTTTCGAGTCCACCGAAAGGGTTAAACAACGCTTGTTTGCTAATCGCAGCTCACCGTAAGAGTGAGACCGCGTTTCGCAGCGATTAGTTCCCACCGAAGAGTTATAAATCGAGATTTGTGAAGTTCGAGTCTACCGAAGGGGTTAAAATCGCTTATTTGCAAATCGCGGCTCACCGAAGAGGTGAGAACCGCGTTTCGCAGCGATTTGTTTCCACCGGAGAGTCATAAAATCAACGTTTGTGGAGTCCGAATCCGCCGAAGGGATTAAAATCACTTATTTGCTAATCGCGGTTCACCGAAGAGGTGAAACCGCATTTCGCAGCGATTTGTTTCCATTGGAGAGTCATAAAATCGAAATTTGTGAAGTTCGAGTCTCCCGAAAGGGTTAAAATCGCTTATTTGCAAATCGCGGCTCACCGAAGGGGTGAAACCGCGTTTCGCAGCGATTTGTTCCCACCGAAGAGTCATAAAATCGAGATTTGTGAAATTCGAGTCTGCCGAAAGGGTTAAAACCGCTTATTAGCAAATCGCGGCTCACCGAAGGGGTGAAACCGCGTTTCGCAGCGATTTACTCCTACCGAAGAGTCATAAAATCGAAATTGTGGAGTTCGAGTCTACCGAAGGGGATTAAAATCGCCTATTTACAAATCGCGGTTCACCGAAGGGGTGAGACCGCGTTTCGCAGCGATTTGTTTCCATTGGAGAGTCATAAAATCGAAATTTGTGAAGTTCGAGTCTCCCGAAAGGGTTAAAATCGCTTATTTGCAAATCGCGGCTCACCGAAGGGGTGAAACCGCGTTTCGCAGCGCTTTGTTCCCACCGAAGAGTCATAAAATCGAGATTTGTGAAATTCGAGTCTGCCGAAAGGGTTAAAACCGCTTATTAGCAAATCGCGGCTCACCGAAGGGGTGAAACCGCGTTTCGCAGCGATTTGTTTCCCCCGCAGAGTCGTTTAGTCGCAATTTGTGAAATTCGAGTCTACCGAAAGGGTTAGAATCGCTTATTTGCAGATCGCGGTTCACCGAAGGGGTGAAACCGCGTTTCGCAGCGATTTGCTCCCACCGAGGAGTCATAAAATCAAGATTTGTGAAATTCGAGTCTGCCGAAAGGGTTACAACTGCTTATTAGCAAATCGCGGCTCACCGAAGGGGTGAAACCGCGTTTCGCAGCGATTAATTTCCCCCGCAGAGTCGTTAAATCGCAATTTGTGAAATTCGAGTCTACCGAAAGGGTTAAAATCGCTTATTTGCAAATCGCGGTTCACCGAAGGGGTGAAACCGCGTTTCGCAGCGATTTATTCCCACCGAAGAGTCATAAAATCGAAATTGTGGAGTTCGAGTCTACCGAAAGGGTTAAAATCGCTTATTTGCAAATCGCGGCTCACCGAAGGGGTGAAACCGCGTTTCGCAGCGATTTGTTCCCACCGAAGAGTCATAAAATCGAGATTTGTGAAATTCGAGTCTGCCGAAAGGGTTAAAACCGCTTATTAGCAAATCGCGGCTCACCGAAGGGGTGAAACCGCGTTTCGCAGCGATTAATTTCCCCCGCAGAGTCGTTAAATCGCAATTTGTGAAATTCGAGTCTGCCGAAAGGGTTAAAACCGCTTATTAGCAAATCGCGGCTCACCGAAGGGGTGAAACCGCGTTTCGCAGCGATTTGTTTCCCCCGCAGAGTCGTTAAGTCGCAATTTGTGAAATTCGAGTCTACCGAAAGGGTTAAAATCGCTTATTTGCAAATCGCGGTTCACCGAAGGGGTGAAACCGCGTTTCGCAGCGATTTACTCCCACCGAAGAGTCATAAAATCGAAATTGTGGAGTTCGAGTCTACCGAAAGGGTTAAGATCGCTTATTTGCAAATCGCGGCTCACCGAAGGGGTGAAACCGCGTTTCGCAGCGATTTGTTCCCACCGAAGAGTCATAAAATCGAGATTTGTGTAATTCGAGTCTGCCGAAAGGGTTAAAACCGCTTATTAGCAAATCGCGGCTCACCGAAGGGGTGAAACCGCGTTTCGCAGCGATTTGTTTCCCCCGCAGAGTCGTTAAGTCGCAATTTGTGAAATTCGAGTCTACCGAAAGGGTTAAAATTGCTTATTTGCAAATCGCGGTTCACCGAAGGGGTGAAACCGCGTTTCGCAGCGATTTATTCCCACCGAGGAGTCATAAAATCGAAATTGTGGAGTTCGGGTCTACCGAAAGGGTTAAAATCGCTTATTTGCAAATCGCGGCTCACCGAAGGGGTGAAACCGCGTTTCGCAGCGATTAATTTCCCCCGCAGAGTCGTTAAATCGCAATTTGTGAAATTCGAGTCTGCCGAAAGGGTTAAAACCGCTTATTAGCAAATCGCGGCTCACCGAAGGGGTGAAACCGCGTTTCGCAGCGATTTGTTTCCCTCGCAGAGTCGTTAAGTCGCAATTTGTGAAATTCGAGTCTACCGAAAGGGTTAAAATCGCTTATTTGCAAATCGGGGTTCACCGAAGGGGTGAAACCGCGTTTCGCAGCGATTTACTCCCACCGAAGAGTCATAAAATCGAAATTGTGGAGTTCGAGTCTACCGAAAGGGTTAAGATCGCTTATTTGCAAATCGCGGCTCACCGAAGGGGTGAAACCGCGTTTCGCAGCGATTTGTTCCCACCGAAGAGTCATAAAATCGAGATTTGTGTAATTCGAGTCTGCCGAAAGGGTTAAAACCGCTTATTAGCAAATCGCGGCTCACCGAAGGGGTGAAACCGCGTTTCGCAGCGATTTGTTTCCCCCGCAGAGTCGTTTAGTCGCAATTTGTGAAATTCGAGTCTACCGAAAGGGTTAGAATCGCTTATTTGCAGATCGCGGTTCACCGAAGGGGTGAAACCGCGTTTCGCAGCGATTTGCTCCCACCGAGGAGTCATAAAATCAAGATTTGTGAAATTCGAGTCTGCCGAAAGGGTTACAACCGCTTATTAGCAAATCGCGGCTCACCGAAGGGGTGAAACCGCGTTTCGCAGCGATTAGTTTCCCCCACAGAGTCGTGAAATCGCAATTTGTGAAATTCGAGTCTACCGAAAGGGTTAAAATCGCTTATTTGCAAATCGCGGTTCACCGAAGGGGTGAAACCGCGTTTCGCAGCGATTTATTCCCACCGAAGAGTCATAAAATCTAAATTGTGGAGTTCGAGTCTACCGAAAGGGTTAAAATCGCTTATTTGCAAATCGCGGCTCACCGAAGGGGTGAAACCGCGTTTCGCAGCGATTTGTTCCCACCGAAGAGTCATAAAATCGAGATTTGTGAAATTCGAGTCTGCCGAAAGGGTTAAAACCGCTTATTAGCAAATCGCGGCTCACCGAAGGGGTGAAACCGCGTTTCGCAGCGATTAATTTCCCCCGCAGAGTCGTTAAATCGCAATTTGTGAAATTCGAGTCTACCGAAAGGGTTAAAATCGCTTATTTGCAAATCGCGGTTCACCGAAGGGGTGAAACCGCGTTTCGCAGCGATTTATTCCCACCGAAGAGTCATAAAATCGAAATTGTGGAGTTCGAGTCTACCGAAAGGGTTAAAATCGCTTATTTGCAAATCGCGGCTCACCGAAGGGGTGAAACCGCGTTTCGCAGCGATTTGTTCCCACCGAAGAGTCATAAAATCGAGATTTGTGAAATTCGAGTCTGCCGAAAGGGTTAAAACCGCTTATTAGCAAATCGCGGCTCACCGAAGGGGTGAAACCGCGTTTCGCAGCGATTAATTTCCCCCGCAGAGTCGTTAAATCGCAATTTGTGAAATTCGAGTCTGCCGAAAGGGTTAAAACCGCTTATTAGCAAATCGCGGCTCACCGAAGGGGTGAAACCGCGTTTCGCAGCGATTTGTTTCCCCCGCAGAGTCGTTAAGTCGCAATTTGTGAAATTCGAGTCTACCGAAAGGGTTAAAATCGCTTATTTGCAAATCGCGGTTCACCGAAGGGGTGAAACCGCGTTTCGCAGCGATTTACTCCCACCGAAGAGTCATAAAATCGAAATTGTGGAGTTCGAGTCTACCGAAAGGGTTAAGATCGCTTATTTGCAAATCGCGGCTCACCGAAGGGGTGAAACCGCGTTTCGCAGCGATTTGTTCCCACCGAAGAGTCATAAAATCGAGATTTGTGTAATTCGAGTCTGCCGAAAGGGTTAAAACCGCTTATTAGCAAATCGCGGCTCACCGAAGGGGTGAAACCGCGTTTCGCAGCGATTTGTTTCCCCCGCAGAGTCGTTAAGTCGCAATTTGTGAAATTCGAGTCTACCGAAAGGGTTAAAATTGCTTATTTGCAAATCGCGGTTCACCGAAGGGGTGAAACCGCGTTTCGCAGCGATTTATTCCCACCGAGGAGTCATAAAATCGAAATTGTGGAGTTCGGGTCTACCGAAAGGGTTAAAATCGCTTATTTGCAAATCGCGGCTCACCGAAGGGGTGAAACCGCGTTTCGCAGCGATTAATTTCCCCCGCAGAGTCGTTAACTCGCAATTTGTGAAATTCGAGTCTGCCGAAAGGGTTAAAACCGCATATTAGCAAATCGCGGCTCACCGAAGGGGTGAAACCGCGTTTCGCAGCGATTTGTTTCCCCGGCAGAGTCGTTAAGTCGCAATTTGTGAAATTCGAGTCTACCGAAAGGGTTAAAATCGCTTATTTGCAAATCGCGGTTCACCGAAGGGGTGAAACCGCGTTTCGCAGCGATTTACTCCCACCGAATAGTCATAAAATCGAGATTGTGGAGTTCGAGTCTACCGAAAGGGTTAAGATCGCTTATTTGCAAATCGCGGCTCACCGAAGGGGTGAAACCGCGTTTCGCAGCGATTTGTTCCCACCGAAGAGTCATAAAATCGAGATTTGTGTAATTCGAGTCTGCCGGAAGGGTTAAAACCGCTTATTAGCAAATCGCGGCTCACCGAAGGGGTGAAACCGCGTTTCGCAGCGATTAATTTCCCCCGCAGAGTCGTTAAATCGCAATTTGTGAAATTCGAGTCTGCCGAAAGGGTTAAAACCGCTTATTAGCAAATCGCGGCTCACCGAAGGGGTGAAACCGCGTTTCGCAGCGATTTGTTTCCCTCGCAGAGTCGTTAAGTCGCAATTTGTGAAATTCGAGTCTACCGAAAGGGTTAAAATCGCTTATTTGCAAATCGCGGTTCACCGAAGGGGTGAAACCGCGTTTCGCAGCGATTTACTCCCACCGAATAGTCATAAAATCGAGATTGTGGAGTTCGAGTCTACCGAAAGGGTTAAGATCGCTTATTTGCAAATCGCGGCTCACCGAAGGGGTGAAACCGCGTTTCGCAGCGATTTGTTCCCACCGAAGAGTCATAAAATCGAGATTTGTGTAATTCGAGTCTGCCGGAAGGGTTAAAACCGCTTATTAGCAAATCGCGGCTCACCGAAGGGGTGAAACCGCGTTTCGCAGCGATTTGTTTCCCCCGCAGAGTCGTTAAGTCGCAATTTGTGAAATTCGAGTCTACCGAAAGGGTTAAAATCGCTTATTTGCAAATCGCGGTTCACCGAAGGGGTGAAACCGCGTTTCGCAGCGATTTATTCCCACCGAAGAGTCATAAAATCTAAATTGTGGAGTTCGAGTCTACCGAAAGGGTTAAAATCGCTTATTTGCAAATCGCGGCTCACCGAAGGGGTGAAACCGCGTTTCGCAGCGATTTGTTCCCACCGAAGAGTCATAAAATCGAGATTTGTGAAATTCGAGTCTGCCGAAAGGGTTAAAACCGCTTATTAGCAAATCGCGGCTCACCGAAGGGGTGAAACCGCGTTTCGCAGCGATTAATTTCCCCCGCAGAGTCGTTAAATCGCAATTTGTGAAATTCGAGTCTACCGAAAGGGTTAAAATCGCTTATTTGCAAATCGCGGTTCACCGAAGGGGTGAAACCGCGTTTCGCAGCGATTTATTCCCACCGAAGAGTCATAAAATCGAAATTGTGGAGTTCGAGTCTACCGAAAGGGTTAAAATCGCTTATTTGCAAATCGCGGCTCACCGAAGGGGTGAAACCGCGTTTCGCAGCGATTTGTTCCCACCGAAGAGTCATAAAATCGAGATTTGTGAAATTCGAGTCTGCCGAAAGGGTTAAAACCGCTTATTAGCAAATCGCGGCTCACCGAAGGGGTGAAACCGCGTTTCGCAGCGATTAATTTCCCCCGCAGAGTCGTTAAATCGCAATTTGTGAAATTCGAGTCTGCCGAAAGGGTTAAAACCGCTTATTAGCAAATCGCGGCTCACCGAAGGGGTGAAACCGCGTTTCGCAGCGATTTGTTTCCCCCGCAGAGTCGTTAAGTCGCAATTTGTGAAATTCGAGTCTACCGAAAGGGTTAAAATCGCTTATTTGCAAATCGCGGTTCACCGAAGGGGTGAAACCGCGTTTCGCAGCGATTTACTCCCACCGAAGAGTCATAAAATCGAAATTGTGGAGTTCGAGTCTACCGAAAGGGTTAAGATCGCTTATTTGCAAATCGCGGCTCACCGAAGGGGTGAAACCGCGTTTCGCAGCGATTTGTTCCCACCGAAGAGTCATAAAATCGAGATTTGTGTAATTCGAGTCTGCCGAAAGGGTTAAAACCGCTTATTAGCAAATCGCGGCTCACCGAAGGGGTGAAACCGCGTTTCGCAGCGATTTGTTTCCCCCGCAGAGTCGTTAAGTCGCAATTTGTGAAATTCGAGTCTACCGAAAGGGTTAAAATTGCTTATTTGCAAATCGCGGTTCACCGAAGGGGTGAAACCGCGTTTCGCAGCGATTTATTCCCACCGAGGAGTCATAAAATCGAAATTGTGGAGTTCGGGTCTACCGAAAGGGTTAAAATCGCTTATTTGCAAATCGCGGCTCACCGAAGGGGTGAAACCGCGTTTCGCAGCGATTAATTTCCCCCGCAGAGTCGTTAACTCGCAATTTGTGAAATTCGAGTCTGCCGAAAGGGTTAAAACCGCATATTAGCAAATCGCGGCTCACCGAAGGGGTGAAACCGCGTTTCGCAGCGATTTGTTTCCCCGGCAGAGTCGTTAAGTCGCAATTTGTGAAATTCGAGTCTACCGAAAGGGTTAAAATCGCTTATTTGCAAATCGCGGTTCACCGAAGGGGTGAAACCGCGTTTCGCAGCGATTTACTCCCACCGAATAGTCATAAAATCGAGATTGTGGAGTTCGAGTCTACCGAAAGGGTTAAGATCGCTTATTTGCAAATCGCGGCTCACCGAAGGGGTGAAACCGCGTTTCGCAGCGATTTGTTCCCACCGAAGAGTCATAAAATCGAGATTTGTGTAATTCGAGTCTGCCGGAAGGGTTAAAACCGCTTATTAGCAAATCGCGGCTCACCGAAGGGGTGAAACCGCGTTTCGCAGCGATTAATTTCCCCCGCAGAGTCGTTAAATCGCAATTTGTGAAATTCGAGTCTGCCGAAAGGGTTAAAACCGCTTATTAGCAAATCGCGGCTCACCGAAGGGGTGAAACCGCGTTTCGCAGCGATTTGTTTCCCTCGCAGAGTCGTTAAGTCGCAATTTGTGAAATTCGAGTCTACCGAAAGGGTTAAAATCGCTTATTTGCAAATCGCGGTTCACCGAAGGGGTGAAACCGCGTTTCGCAGCGATTTACTCCCACCGAATAGTCATAAAATCGAGATTGTGGAGTTCGAGTCTACCGAAAGGGTTAAGATCGCTTATTTGCAAATCGCGGCTCACCGAAGGGGTGAAACCGCGTTTCGCAGCGATTTGTTCCCACCGAAGAGTCATAAAATCGAGATTTGTGTAATTCGAGTCTGCCGGAAGGGTTAAAACCGCTTATTAGCAAATCGCGGCTCACCGAAGGGGTGAAACCGCGTTTCGCAGCGATTTGTTTCCCCCGCAGAGTCGTTAAGTCGCAATTTGTGAAATTCGAGTCTACCGAAAGGGTTAAAATCGCTTATTTGCAAATCGCGGTTCACCGAAGGGGTGAAACCGCGTTTCGCAGCGATTTGTTTCCCCCGCAGAGTCGTTAAGTCGCAATTTGTGAAATTCGAGTCTACCGAAAGGGTTAAAATCGCTTATTTGCAAATCGCGGTTCACCGAAGGGGTGAAACCGCGTTTCGCAGCGATTTATTCCCACCGAAGAGTCATAAAATCGAAATTGTGGAGTTCGAGTCTACCGAAAGTGTTAAAATCGCTTATTTGCAAATCGCGGCTCACCGAAGGGGTGAAACCGCGTTTCGCAGCGATTTGTTCCCACCGAAGAGTCATAAAATCGAGATTTGTGAAATTAGAGTCTGCCGAAAGGGTTAAAACCGCTTATTAGCAAATCGCGGCTCACCGAAGGGGTGAAACCGCGTTTCGCAGCGATTAATTTCCCCCGCAGAGTCGTTAAATCGCAATTTGTGAAATTCGAGTCTGCCGAAAGGGTTAAAACCGCTTATTAGCAAATCGCGGCTCACCGAAGGGGTGAAACCGCGTTTCGCAGCGATTTGTTTCCCCCGCAGAGTCGTTAAGTCGCAATTTGTGAAATTCGAGTCTACCGAAAGGGTTAAAATCGCTTATTTGCAAATCGCGGTTCACCGAAGGGGTGAAACCGCGTTTCGCAGCGATTTACTCCCACCGAAGAGTCATAAAATCGAAATTGTGGAGTTCGAGTCTACCGAAAGGGTTAAGATCGCTTATTTGCAAATCGCGGCTCACCGAAGGGGTGAAACCGCGTTTCGCAGCGATTTGTTCCCACCGAAGAGTCATAAAATCGAGATTTGTGTAATTCGAGTCTGCCGAAAGGGTTAAAACTGCTTATTAGCAAATCGCGGCTCACCGAAGGGGTGAAACCGCGTTTCGCAGCGATTTGTTTCCCCCGCAGAGTCGTTAAGTCGCAATTTGTGAAATTCGAGTCTACCGAAAGGGTTAAAATTGCTTATTTGCAAATCGCGGTTCACCGAAGGGGTGAAACCGCGTTTCGCAGCGATTTATTCCCACCGAGGAGTCATAAAATCGAAATTGTGGAGTTCGGGTCTACCGAAAGGGTTAAAATCGCTTATTTGCAAATCGCGGCTCACCGAAGGGGTGAAACCGCGTTTCGCAGCGATTAATTTCCCCCGCAGAGTCGTTAACTCGCAATTTGTGAAATTCGAGTCTGCCGAAAGGGTTAAAACCGCTTATTAGCAAATCGCGGCTCACCGAAGGGGTGAAACCGCGTTTCGCAGCGATTTGTTTCCCCGGCAGAGTCGTTAAGTCGCAATTTGTGAAATTCGAGTCTACCGAAAGGGTTAAAATCGCTTATTTGCAAATCGCGGTTCACCGAAGGGGTGAAACCGCGTTTCGCAGCGATTTACTCCCATCTAATAGTCATAAAATCGAGATTGTGGAGTTCGAGTCTACCGAAAGGGTTAAGATCGCTTATTTGCAAATCGCGGCTCACCGAAGGGGTGAAACCGCGTTTCGCAGCGATTTGTTCCCACCGAAGAGTCATAAAATCGAGATTTGTGTAATTCGAGTCTGCCGGAAGGGTTAAAACCGCTTATTAGCAAATCGCGGCTCACCGAAGGGGTGAAACCGCGTTTCGCAGCGATTTGTTTCCCCCGCAGAGTCGTTAAGTCGCAATTTGTGAAATTCGAGTCTACCGAAAGGGTTAAAATCGCTTATTTGCAAATCGCGGTTCACCGAAGGGGTGAAACCGCGTTTCGCAGCGATTTGTTTCCCCCGCAGAGTCGTTAAGTCGCAATTTGTGAAATTCGAGTCTACCGAAAGGGTTAAAATCGCTTGTTTGCAAATCGCGGTTCACCGAAGGGGTGAAACCGCGTTTCGCAGCGATTTGTTTCCCCCGCAGAGTCGTTAAGTCGCAATTTGTGAAATTCGAGTCTACCGAAAGGGTTAAAATCGCTTGTTTGCAAATCGCGGTTCACCGAAGGGGTGAAACCGCGTTTCGCAGCGATTTACTCCCACCGAAGAGTCATAAAATCGAGCTTGTGGAGTTCGAGTCTACCGGAAGGGTTAAGATCGCTTATTTGCAAATCGCGGCTCACCGAAAGGGTGAAACCGCGTTTCGCAGCGATTTGTTCCCACCGAAGAGTCATAAAATCGAGATTTGTGTAATTCGAGTCTGCCGAAAGGGTTAAAACCGCTTATTAGCAAATCGCGGCTCACCGAAGGGGTGAAACCGCGTTTCGCAGCGATTTGTTTCCCCCGCAGAGTCGTTAAGTCGCAATTTGTGAAATTCGAGTCTACCGAAAGGGTTAAAATTGCTTATTTGCAAATCGCGGTTCACCGAAGGGGTGAAACCGCGTTTCGCAGCGATTTATTCCCACCGAGGAGTCATAAAATCGAAATTGTGGAGTTCGGGTCTACCGAAAGGGTTAAAATCGCTTATTTGCAAATCGCGGCTCACCGAAGGGGTGAAACCGCGTTTCGCAGCGATTAATTTCCCCCGCAGAGTCGTTAAGTCGCAATTTGTGAAATTCGAGTCTACCGAAAGGGTTAAAATCGCTTATTTGCAAATCGCGGTTCACCGAAGGGGTGAAACCGCGTTTCGCAGCGATTTATTCCCACCGAAGAGTCATAAAATCGAAATTGTGGAGTTCGAGTCTACCGAAAGTGTTAAAATCGCTTATTTGCAAATCGCGGCTCACCGAAGGGGTGAAACCGCGTTTCGCAGCGATTTGTTCCCACCGAAGAGTCATAAAATCGAGATTTGTGAAATTAGAGTCTGCCGAAAGGGTTAAAACCGCTTATTAGCAAATCGCGGCTCACCGAAGGGGTGAAACCGCGTTTCGCAGCGATTAATTTCCCCCGCAGAGTCGTTAAATCGCAATTTGTGAAATTCGAGTCTGCCGAAAGGGTTAAAACCGCTTATTAGCAAATCGCGGCTCACCGAAGGGGTGAAACCGCGTTTCGCAGCGATTTGTTTCCCCCGCAGAGTCGTTAAGTCGCAATTTGTGAAATTCGAGTCTACCGAAAGGGTTAAAATCGCTTATTTGCAAATCGCGGTTCACCGAAGGGGTGAAACCGCGTTTCGCAGCGATTTACTCCCACCGAAGAGTCATAAAATCGAAATTGTGGAGTTCGAGTCTACCGAAAGGGTTAAGATCGCTTATTTGCAAATCGCGGCTCACCGAAGGGGTGAAACCGCGTTTCGCAGCGATTTGTTCCCACCGAAGAGTCATAAAATCGAGATTTGTGTAATTCGAGTCTGCCGAAAGGGTTAAAACTGCTTATTAGCAAATCGCGGCTCACCGAAGGGGTGAAACCGCGTTTCGCAGCGATTTGTTTCCCCCGCAGAGTCGTTAAGTCGCAATTTGTGAAATTCGAGTCTACCGAAAGGGTTAAAATTGCTTATTTGCAAATCGCGGTTCACCGAAGGGGTGAAACCGCGTTTCGCAGCGATTTATTCCCACCGAGGAGTCATAAAATCGAAATTGTGGAGTTCGGGTCTACCGAAAGGGTTAAAATCGCTTATTTGCAAATCGCGGCTCACCGAAGGGGTGAAACCGCGTTTCGCAGCGATTAATTTCCCCCGCAGAGTCGTTAACTCGCAATTTGTGAAATTCGAGTCTGCCGAAAGGGTTAAAACCGCTTATTAGCAAATCGCGGCTCACCGAAGGGGTGAAACCGCGTTTCGCAGCGATTTGTTTCCCCGGCAGAGTCGTTAAGTCGCAATTTGTGAAATTCGAGTCTACCGAAAGGGTTAAAATCGCTTATTTGCAAATCGCGGTTCACCGAAGGGGTGAAACCGCGTTTCGCAGCGATTTACTCCCATCTAATAGTCATAAAATCGAGATTGTGGAGTTCGAGTCTACCGAAAGGGTTAAAATCGCTTATTTGCAAATCGCGGTTCACCGAAGGGGTGAAACCGCGTTTCGCAGCGATTTGTTTCCCCCGCAGAGTCGTTAAGTCGCAATTTGTGAAATTCGAGTCTACCGAAAGGGTTAAAATCGCTTGTTTGCAAATCGCGGTTCACCGAAGGGGTGAAAACGCGTTTCGCAGCGATTTGTTTCCCCCGCAGAGTCGTTAAGTCGCAATTTGTGAAATTCGAGTCTACCGAAAGGGTTAAAATCGCTTGTTTGCAAATCGCGGTTCACCGAAGGGGTGAAACCGCGTTTCGCAGCGATTTACTCCCACCGAAGAGTCATAAAATCGAGCTTGTGGAGTTCGAGTCTACCGGAAGGGTTAAGATCGCTTATTTGCAAATCGCGGCTCACCGAAAGGGTGAAACCGCGTTTCGCAGCGATTTGTTCCCACCGAAGAGTCATAAAATCGAGATTTGTGTAATTCGAGTCTGCCGAAAGGGTTAAAACCGCTTATTAGCAAATCGCGGCTCACCGAAGGGGTGAAACCGCGTTTCGCAGCGATTTGTTTCCCCCGCAGAGTCGTTAAGTCGCAATTTGTGAAATTCGAGTCTACCGAAAGGGTTAAAATTGCTTATTTGCAAATCGCGGTTCACCGAAGGGGTGAAACCGCGTTTCGCAGCGATTTATTCCCACCGAGGAGTCATAAAATCGAAATTGTGGAGTTCGGGTCTACCGAAAGGGTTAAAATCGCTTATTTGCAAATCGCGGCTCACCGAAGGGGTGAAACCGCGTTTCGCAGCGATTAATTTCCCCCGCAGAGTCGTTAACTCGCAATTTGTGAAATTCGAGTCTGCCGAAAGGGTTAAAACCGCATATTAGCAAATCGCGGCTCACCGAAGGGGTGAAACCGCGTTTCGCAGCGATTTGTTTCCCCGGCAGAGTCGTTAAGTCGCAATTTGTGAAATTCGAGTCTACCGAAAGGGTTAAAATCGCTTATTTGCAAATCGCGGTTCACCGAAGGGGTGAAACCGCGTTTCGCAGCGATTTACTCCCACCGAATAGTCATAAAATCGAGATTGTGGAGTTCGAGTCTACCGAAAGGGTTAAGATCGCTTATTTGCAAATCGCGGCTCACCGAAGGGGTGAAACCGCGTTTCGCAGCGATTTGTTCCCACCGAAGAGTCATAAAATCGAGATTTGTGTAATTCGAGTCTGCCGGAAGGGTTAAAACCGCTTATTAGCAAATCGCGGCTCACCGAAGGGGTGAAACCGCGTTTCGCAGCGATTAATTTCCCCCGCAGAGTCGTTAAATCGCAATTTGTGAAATCCGAGTCTGCCGAAAGGGTTAAAACCGCTTATTAGCAAATCGCGGCTCACCGAAGGGGTGAAACCGCGTTTCGCAGCGATTTGTTTCCCCGGCAGAGTCGTTAAGTCGCAATTTGTGAAATTCGAGTCTACCGAAAGGGTTAAAATCGCTTATTTGCAAATCGCGGTTCACCGAAGGGGTGAAACCGCGTTTCGCAGCGATTTACTCCCACCGAATAGTCATAAAATCGAGATTGTGGAGTTCGAGTCTACCGAAAGGGTTAAGATCGCTTATTTGCAAATCGCGGCTCACCGAAGGGGTGAAACCGCGTTTCGCAGCGATTTGTTCCCACCGAAGAGTCATAAAATCGAGATTTGTGTAATTCGAGTCTGCCGGAAGGGTTAAAACCGCTTATTAGCAAATCGCGGCTCACCGAAGGGGTGAAACCGCGTTTCGCAGCGATTTGTTTCCCCCGCAGAGTCGTTAAGTCGCAATTTGTGAAATTCGAGTCTACCGAAAGGGTTAAAATCGCTTATTTGCAAATCGCGGTTCACCGAAGGGGTGAAACCGCGTTTCGCAGCGATTTGTTTCCCCCGCAGAGTCGTTAAGTCGCAATTTGTGAAATTCGAGTCTACCGAAAGGGTTAAAATCGCTTATTTGCAAATCGCGGTTCACCGAAGGGGTGAAACCGCGTTTCGCAGCGATTTATTCCCACCGAAGAGTCATAAAATCGAAATTGTGGAGTTCGAGTCTACCGAAAGGGTTAAAATCGCTTATTTGCAAATCGCGGCTCACCGAAGGGGTGAAACCGCGTTTCGCAGCGATTTGTTTCCCCCGCAGAGTCGTTAAGTCGCAATTTGTGAAATTCGAGTCTACCGAAAGGGTTAAAATCGCTTATTTGCAAATCGCGGTTCACCGAAGGGGTGAAACCGCGTTTCGCAGCGATTTACTCCCACCGAATAGTCATAAAATCGAGATTGTGGAGTTCAAGTCTACCGAAAGGGTTAAGATCGCTTATTTGCAAATCGCGGCTCACCGAAGGGGTGAAACCGCGTTTCGCAGCGATTTGTTCCCACCGAAGAGTCATAAAATCGAGATTTGTGTAATTCGAGTCTGCCGGAAGGGTTAAAACCGCTTATTAGCAAATCGCGGCTCACCGAAGGGGTGAAACCGCGTTTCGCAGCGATTTGTTTCCCCCGCAGAGTCGTTAAGTCGCAATTTGTGAAATTCGAGTCTACCGAAAGGGTTAAAATCGCTTATTTGCAAATCGCGGTTCACCGAAGGGGTGAAACCGCGTTTCGCAGCGATTTGTTTCCCCCGCAGAGTCGTTAAGTCGCAATTTGTGAAATTCGAGTCTACCGAAAGGGTTAAAATCGCTTGTTTGCAAATCGCGGTTCACCGAAGGGGTGAAACCGCGTTTCGCAGCGATTTACTCCCACCGAAGAGTCATAAAATCGAGCTTGTGGAGTTCGAGTCTACCGGAAGGGTTAAGATCGCTTATTTGCAAATCGCGGCTCACCGAAGGGGTGAAACCGCGTTTCGCAGCGATTTGTTCCCACCGAAGAGTCATAAAATCGAGATTTGTGTAATTCGAGTCTGCCGAAAGGGTTAAAACCGCTTATTAGCAAATCGCGGCTCACCGAAGGGGTGAAACCGCGTTTCGCAGCGATTTGTTTCCCCCGCAGAGTCGTTAAGTCGCAATTTGTGAAATTCGAGTCTACCGAAAGGGTTAAAATCGCTTATTTGCAAATCGCGGTTCACCGAAGGGGTGAAACCGCGTTTCGCAGCGATTTATTCCCACCGAGGAGTCATAAAATCGAAATTGTGGAGTTCGAGTCTACCGAAAGGGTTAAAATCGCTTATTTGCCAATCGCGGCTCACCGAAGGGGTGAAACCGCGTTTCGCAGCGATTTGTTCCCACCGAAGAGTCATAAAATCGAGATTTGTGAAATTCGAGTCTGCCGAAAGGGTTAAAACCGCTTATTAGCAAATCGCGGCTCACCGAAGGGGTGAAACCGCGTTTCGCAGCGATTTGTTTCCATTGGAGAGTCATAAAATCGAAATTTGTGAAGTTCGAGTCTCCCGAAAGGGTTAAAATCGCTTGTTTGCAAATCGCGGCTCACCGAAGGGGTGAAACCGCGTTTCGCAGCGATTTATTCCCACCGAAGAGTCATAAAATCGAAATTGTGGAGTTCGAGTCTACCGAAAGGGTTAAAATCGCTTATTTGCAAAACGCGGCTCACCGAAAGGGTGAAACCGCGTTTCGCAGCGATTTGTTCCCACCGAAGAGTCATAAAATCCAGATTTGTGAAATTCGAGTCTGCCGAAAGGGTTACAACCGCTTATTAGCAAATCGCGGCTCACCGAAGGGGTGAAACCGCGTTTCGCAGCGATTAGTTTCCCCCACAGAGTCGTGAAATCGCAATTTGTGAAATTCGAGTCTACCGAAAGGGTTAAAATCGCTTATTTGCAAATCGCGGTTCACCGAAGGGGTGAAACCGCGTTTCGCAGCGATTTATTCCCACCGAAGAGTCATAAAATCGAAATTGTGGAGTTCGAGTCTACCGAAAGGGTTAAAATCGCTTATTTGCAAATCGCGGCTCACCGAAGGGGTGAGACCGCGTTTCGCAGCGATTTGTTCCCACCGAAGAGTCATAAAATCGAGATTTGTGTAATTCGAGTCTGCCGGAAGGGTTAAAACCGCTTATTAGCAAATCGCGGCTCACCGAAGGGGTGAAACCGCGTTTCGCAGCGATTTGTTTCCCCCGCAGAGTCGTTAAGTCGCAATTTGTGAAATTCGAGTCTACCGAAAGGGTTAAAATCGCTTATTTGCAAATCGCGGTTCACCGAAGGGGTGAAACCGCGTTTCGCAGCGATTTACTCCCACCGAATAGTCATAAAATCGAGATTGTGGAGTTCAAGTCTACCGAAAGGGTTAAGATCGCTTATTTGCAAATCGCGGCTCACCGAAGGGGTGAAACCGCGTTTCGCAGCGATTTGTTCCCACCGAAGAGTCATAAAATCGAGATTTGTGTAATTCGAGTCTGCCGGAAGGGTTAAAACCGCTTATTAGCAAATCGCGGCTCACCGAAGGGGTGAAACCGCGTTTCGCAGCGATTTGTTTCCCCCGCAGAGTCGTTAAGTCGCAATTTGTGAAATTCGAGTCTACCGAAAGGGTTAAAATCGCTTATTTGCAAATCGCGGTTCACCGAAGGGGTGAAACCGCGTTTCGCAGCGATTTGTTTCCCCCGCAGAGTCGTTAAGTCGCAATTTGTGAAATTCGAGTCTACCGAAAGGGTTAAAATCGCTTGTTTGCAAATCGCGGTTCACCGAAGGGGTGAAACCGCGTTTCGCAGCGATTTACTCCCACCGAAGAGTCATAAAATCGAGCTTGTGGAGTTCGAGTCTACCGGAAGGGTTAAGATCGCTTATTTGCAAATCGCGGCTCACCGAAGGGGTGAAACCGCGTTTCGCAGCGATTTGTTCCCACCGAAGAGTCAGAAAATCGAGATTTGTGTAATTCGAGTCTGCCGAAAGGGTTAAAACCGCTTATTAGCAAATCGCGGCTCACCGAAGGGGTGAAACCGCGTTTCGCAGCGATTTGTTTCCCCCGCAGAGTCGTTAAGTCGCAATTTGTGAAATTCGAGTCTACCGAAAGGGTTAAAATCGCTTATTTGCAAATCGCGGTTCACCGAAGGGGTGAAACCGCGTTTCGCAGCGATTTATTCCCACCGAGGAGTCATAAAATCGAAATTGTGGAGTTCGAGTCTACCGAAAGGGTTAAAATCGCTTATTTGCCAATCGCGGCTCACCGAAGGGGTGAAACCGCGTTTCGCAGCGATTTGTTCCCACCGAAGAGTCATAAAATCGAGATTTGTGAAATTCGAGTCTGCCGAAAGGGTTAAAACCGCTTATTAGCAAATCGCGGCTCACCGAAGGGGTGAAACCGCGTTTCGCAGCGATTTGTTTCCATTGGAGAGTCATAAAATCGAAATTTGTGAAGTTCGAGTCTCCCGAAAGGGTTAAAATCGCTTGTTTGCAAATCGCGGCTCACCGAAGGGGTGAAACCGCGTTTCGCAGCGATTTATTCCCACCGAAGAGTCATAAAATCGAAATTGTGGAGTTCGAGTCTACCGAAAGGGTTAAAATCGCTTATTTGCAAAACGCGGCTCACCGAAAGGGTGAAACCGCGTTTCGCAGCGATTTGTTCCCACCGAAGAGTCATAAAATCCAGATTTGTGAAATTCGAGTCTGCCGAAAGGGTTACAACCGCTTATTAGCAAATCGCGGCTCACCGAAGGGGTGAAACCGCGTTTCGCAGCGATTAGTTTCCCCCACAGAGTCGTGAAATCGCAATTTGTGAAATTCGAGTCTACCGAAAGGGTTAAAATCGCTTATTTGCAAATCGCGGTTCACCGAAGGGGTGAAACCGCGTTTCGCAGCGATTTATTCCCACCGAAGAGTCATAAAATCGAAATTGTGGAGTTCGAGTCTACCGAAAGGGTTAAAATCGCTTATTTGCAAATCGCGGCTCACCGAAGGGGTGAGACCGCGTTTCGCAGCGATTTGTTCCCACCGAAGAGTCATAAAATCGAGATTTGTGAAATTCGAGTCTGCCGGAAGGGTTAAAACCGCTTATTAGCAGATCGCGGCTCACCGAAGGGGTGAAACCGCGTTTCGCAGCGATTAATTTCCCCCGCAGAGTCGTTAAATCGCAATTTGTGAAATTCGAGTCTACCGAAAGGGTTAAAATCGCTTATTTGCAAATCGCGGTTCACCGAAGGGGTGAAACCGCGTTTCGCAGCGATTTACTCCCACCGAAGAGTCATAAAATCGAAATTGTGGGGTTCGAGTCTACTGAAAGGGATTAAGTCGCCTGTTTACAAATCGCGGTTCGCCGAAGGGGTGAGACCGCGTTTCGCAGCGATTTGTTTCCATTGGAGAGTCATAGAATCGAAATTTGTGAAATTCGGGTCTACCGAAAGGGTTAAAATCGCTTATTTGCAAATTGCGGCTCACCGAAGGGGTGAGACCGCGTTTCGCAGCGATTTGTTCCCACCGAAGAGTCATAAATCGGAAATTGTGAGATTCGAATCTACCGAAAGGGTTAAATTTGCTTATTTGCAGATCGCGGCTCACCGAAAGGTGAAACCGCATTTCGCAGCTTTGGTTTCCACCGAGAAATCAAATCCCAGTTTAAATTTCAAATCCCCTTCTATACCTGTTGAGAGGCTGTGCAAGTATCAGATGGTAATATCGGTTGTTAAGTAATAATGTTAATAATAGTACTAATAGTAGTCATAGTTATAACACATATAGTCAGATCACACTGTGCCTATAAGTACTGTGTAAATAAATGATGTAGATAATATACATATAAATATGAATAATATATAATAATATAAATATGAATAACATGAATAACATAAGATAGTATAGTATGAGTAATTAATAAATAAATAATAAAGTAGAGTAGTGTGGTGTGATATATACGCTAGATGGATGTAATAAGTACAACAGCTAGATGAGCTGAATGAGTAGATGTATAGTAATATTATATAATAATATTAATAATATTAATAAGCCTTTGCAGATTATGTGTTTTAACGCTTTGTCGTTCTTTATCGTTGTATTTATTATATTTATTGGTGTGCTTGTTTCCCCTCTAGTCTATCCTATTTCGTGTTTATGCTGTTGTTCCGTTATGTTGGCGCTCCTTGTTGTTTCCTATCTATCATTTCATACTCCTTGCCTGTATACTAAGTTGGTACTCCTGCTTGTCGCTGGCGCTTGGGTGGCGCCTCGTCTACGCACCTGCCGCCATGTTCTCCTTTCGCGTCGTCACGTTGCCCGCACCACAGGTACATGCACATGTTCCTTATTTCGATTTACCTATTGTGTCTTATTTCATTAATTTTCACAGGTCCCATCATATCCATGCGTCTGTGTGCTGTCTCCTCCGCTGCTGTTTGGTTTTATCTTGATATCTACGAAACCTGCACGACGCGAAACCTATTCTCCTAATCATCCGAGTGCTTATGCTAATGCATAAGGAAAGTCAATTAGTTGCTACCAGGTAGAAGAATATTTCGACGTCTCCATACGGCAACCTCACGGACCCAGGGTTTAGACGCGTGCTTAAGAGCTGCGTTCGCCTGAAAGCTGAGTGCAACACAGGAAATAGCGGCCGATAACGCGAGTTGAATCTTGTAATATTTCCTCACGGAAGCCAGGCCGTAACAATGACTGATCACCCATATTAAAAACGATTAAAACGTTTAGAATGACGTACTACTAGAGCATTTACACCACTTTGGCACGTTTGGATTCATAAATAACAAAATTGTTGAAAATTTTTCGTTTCGCATAGTCGGTTCAGTGAATCGATGACTGACAACTTATAAAAAAAATTCAAGCGTAAAGAATAACGTATTACTAGAGCATTTATACCACTTTGGCACGATTAGATTCATAAATAACAATTAATAGTGAAAACAGGACGCACGGTAGCGAAGTATTAACAACGGAAGACAACAGGCAGTACGCACGCGGAAACCTGTGTCAGGACGGAACGCAAGAATTAACGGTAGTTTATTACTAAATAGTAATTGCGACGCACGAAGACGGCTGGACGGAAACGATAGCTAGTATCGGAAACAAGCGAAATTGTAGCTTACAAGCAGTCAATTAATCACACTCGGCTGTAAACCAGGAGATGCAGGAGCACAGGAACAGTAGACTTGAAATCCAATAGAGATGATAGCCGATGAATAGGTGATAAACAGCAACAGAAGCGATGACAGCTGAGGTGAACGATGCAGCAAAGGTGAGACGATATGGTGACGAGCGGTACAGCAGAGAAGGCGAGTAGGCGGTTTCCGGAACGGTGAGTTGCATGAAAACAGGTACGGGATTAGATTCTTGCAGGGCAGACACTGGCACAGCTGACGAGAGTACCTAAAAAAGGGAAAATCAGTTAAATAGTGTCTACAAACGTGGAAACACATTAGCAGATCCCACTAACAGATCTCACTAACAGATCTGAATGATAGATGGGATAAAGAAGAGCAGATCGATAGCTTGCAACAATTAGATTAGATAAAATATAGATAAAATGAAATATAGATAATTTTAGACTTAGCTCCGTACTCAAATGCTGCGAGAATACACAATTAAAATTCCACTTAAACAATTAGGAGTTAAAGTTAACCAAATCAGATTACATTAGCAAACGTGTGATATTAATCCTAATATTAATCCTACAACTAGATCAGATTAATTTAAATTTAAATCTAAATTAACTTAAACTCTAGATTCAGATTCAGATTAGATAATAGTTAAGTAAACTAGGTCAAGCTACAACAATAACGACGCGACAAATAAATTAGAAAGGATAGTGGGACGAATGTTAAACGGAATACTTACTGCAGAAGCGAAGCGGCGACAAGAATGAAACAGTTAAACAGCGACATGCACAGGAACAGCACGAACTGAAGAAAGCATGTATAACAAGATTAAACCAAGTCAGCTGCAACTTCCTTTATGTCACATTCCATCAAAGCACTGAGCAGGAGGCGAGGCTAAAATAAATGAGCGAGTGTCAAAAAGGGATAGGACAAGAGACCAGGAGAAACAGAACATGACAAATTATATGCTGAATGTTGAGTCACAGAAATGACGTGAGTGGAAACGATGCTGTGAAAATCGGACTACAACGATATCAACGAAGCAAACATACCTGTAACTGCGTAGAAGCAAAAATGCAACAATTAATGCGGAGCAGTGAGGTAGCGAAGCCGATCAGCAAGACCAGATGAGATGAAATGAGGAACGACGTAATAGACGAGGCAACGTAACAGCTCAGCACCGGCAACTGCACACGCAACATAAGCACACGTCGTACATTAATTAATTATTAATTATTAATTATTCACATTACCCGCAATACAGCACAAATAAGACAACACAGGAGGCTTAAACACAACAGCACACATCACAAGGACAGGATATGTCACGTTATAAAATAGTAATACGTACTAACACGAGGCGAAAGTAACGGCGCAATTAGCAACGACCGCACGAAAGGACAAGCCACGCGGAAACGGACGGAAGAATGGCGAACAGACAAGATGGAGGACAGCGGAAACCGGCGAGTTAGCGCTAGTATCGGGAGTAAACGCAGCGCCGCGACGCGGGAAGAAGCGCGCAACATTAAGGCGAGCACACACTGGAAAGAAGTTACGGCGACACCTAGGAAAAGAAACGGATACCAAGAGATGAAAGCAATAACTGGCGCATGCACAGATAGAATTGTTGTAATGATGAAATGGATGAAAAGAAAATCAGCAGCAATAAATGGACGGGAAAGAAACAACTACGGATAACCAAGAAGCGAGGAATAAAAGGAATAAATAAATGAAGACGCTCAATATCATAGCAGAGCAAATTAAAGAACATGCGGCAATAAGTCTAAGTATACTAGTCAACAAATAATTAATAAATAATAATGTAGCAAGAAATGTTGGTAACTGAAGTACTGGTTATTAGTACTAATTACTAGTTAATTAAATTAATTAAACAACAGGCACTAAGAAGAGGGCGAGGGTGGTGAAAGGAAAACCACATACAAACATATAGATATGAGCAGACTATAGGCAGTGATAAGTATAATTAATAATTATCATCATAATTAATAACTAATAATTAAAGCATCAGAGAACGGTTAAAATTAGCCAGGCAGAAATCAGGAATAAGATAACAGTAAATAGGATAAGTAGACTAATAGCCAACAGTAGGACTTAAATGTTAATAGGTGACAAATGACAGCACAGCGACGGGGCTAGTGGTAAGTTACAGGCGTTAAATTAATATAACATAATATAATATAAACCAGGGCACATGGGACAATCAACACAGCAAGTAACAGAATAAAGACAACAACTCGTATTAGCACACACACAAACAGGCAGACAGCAATTAAGAAACAAAGAACATGTTTACAGATGAAAAAGGGAATAAACAAGTCTGCAGATTATAGGTTAGGAAGAAACGAACAAACATGGTACAGACTCATCAGACCAGCACTTTAAGAATTAGCAAAATAGATAGATAGATTAATACAGAAGCAGACAGACAAGCAGCTGAACAAAACCAGCAGGCAGGCATAAAGTAAACAGGAAGCAGTATCAAGTTAGCACAATACTAGATAGATACAAGCGATAACACTCGTCAGGATAGTGAGAGATCGTGAGATCAGATACAGGAAACAAGGAAAATAGAATAGGTTAGACAAACAAACGAAGACACTTTCGAACTGCAGACAAGGCACGAGGAACGACACAGGAAGAAATATCAGACACATGGAAGAGGCAGCGCAACTAGCAAAGTGTGGGAAACGGGACAAATATGAACAGTACCTTAATTTAATTAAACGATAGACAGCGAGGGCAACGGCACCGAGGCAACAGGTGCAAGACAAAGTAACAGGTACAGGCGAAATGAGAACAGCAACACCACGCAAAGGAGAGAACAAAGGAAGTCATAAACGACCAGACGAACCAAGGAGGTCAAACTACAGACGATCGACGCAGGTAGCGCCGCAGGACGGAACATCTGGCGACTAGACGGGGGCCATGTTACGCGACAACCATAAAATCGAAAGAGAGAGATGCTACTGAAATTTCACATGGAAGCATTACTGATTCAAATACCTGAACCAAATATCTGCGCATTTGGAACTGTCAATCACAATCTCACAATCTCACAATTTCACAAATCTCACAATTTCGTAGATGTTCGTTCTTTAAGCTAAATTAACCTAATTTAACCTCTAATCTTCAATCCTTCTATCGCCCCTTCGGGCTGTAATCTCTAAATTCTAATTTAAACTTTAATTCGCTCACTATGAGCAATGGGAACTCAGGCAAAATAAGACGATACAGTAACAGACAGCATGCTAACACAATCCAAAGTAACCAATCTGTACAGCACCTGAACATCGACACCTGCACTTATTTACGCTTACCTTCGCTCTCACGCCTGCGAAATTTAACACCTTGCATGATACCAGCATGTCCGCCTTTCTTCCCATTCTTATCCTTATCTTTGCTCAGCGACACAAGTAAATCAATCAGCTCTCTTTCTCTTCCTCTTCCCGCGACGTAGGGGTCTCCTGTATATATCTATTCCCTCGTTTCTCTTCTTTACGGTAGGAAGCAGGAAAGGTTCCGTCATACTAGAACAAGAAGTTAGAAAAGAATAAATTAATAAATTATTATACAATTAATACGGATAAGGAACGAGAAGACAGACGACAGAAACGAAATGCAGACACAAGAATGAAATTAATCAATAACGGAAGTCGGTTTAAGCAGCAATAAGAGATTACAACAATATGAAGAAACCACAAAGTAAACAGGACAACAAAGCAAAGGACCGGGAGATATTTTAGGCGAAAAAGGGAAAGAATCCACCTGAACAGCAAATCAAGAAAAGCCAGGAGGGGTAAACCATTAGTAACTAAGGGAGAGCAAGTGATATCAAGAAATAGCCTACCTGACGCAAAGCAGAGATTAATCAGCAGCAGGGGAAAAAACTGGATGCGAAGAATCCTGTGGAAGTAAAACTAATGAAATAAGACATAAATAAACGCAACGAAATAAAGAACACATACCTGTGGTGCGGACAACGTGACGACGCGAGAAGAGAACATGGCGGCAGGTGCATGGGCGCGGCGCCACCTGAATGCGGGCGACAAGCAGGCGTACCAACGACAGTGCACAGGCAAGGAGTATGAAATGGTAGATAGGAAACAATAAGGAGCGCCAACATAAAGGGACAACAACATAAGCACGAAATAGGACAGACTAGAAAGGAAACAAATAAAATAAAATAAATCTACCGGCGACGAACGATGGAAGCACGAAAACACATACTATAAGGCGCAAAGGCATATAGTATTATAGTATTCCAGACCTATTTATGTATACTTATTCCTTCATTTGTTCTATTCACTTACGTACCTCACCTATACTAATATTCATCTTATATTACACTACCTTATTTATATTGCATTTATAATTATATTGCTTGTTTAATTATGTAGTGTAACTGTTATTATGCATTCATTATTATCTACTCAGCTTTGCAGCAGCTACAGAATAACAAGAAATGAGGATTCACCTCCCCGATGATTGACGAGCAACGGAATAGGCGATCTTCATCACCTCGGTGAACCTCGATTCACTAACTACCCGCCAAATAACCCGTCTGACCTCTCGGTGAACACAAACTGCTACGATCCATGGCTTTCACCTCCTCGGTGATCTTCGATCAGTAAATATGCGAGTTTTGCCCCCTCGGTGAACTCGAGATGCACTAAATTCGATGTTTTGGCTCTTCGGTGGAAACAAACCGCTGCGAAGCGTGGTTTCACCCCGTCGGTGAAACGCGATTAGCAAATATGCAGATTTAACCCCTTCGGTGAACCCGAAGTTCACTAAATTCGAGGTTTCGACTCTTCGGTGGAAACAAACCGCTGCGAAACGTGGTTTCACCCTTTCGGTGAACCGCGATTAACAAATACGCGGATTTACCCCCCCCCCCCCCCCTCGGTGAACCCGAAATTCACTAAATTCGATGTTTTGACCCTTCGGTGGAAACAAACCGCTGCGAAACGTGGTTTCACCTCTTCGGTGAGCCGCGATTAGCAAATACGCGGATTTAACCCCTTCGGTGAACTCGAAATTCACTAAAATTCGATGTTTTCGATGTTTTCACCCTTCGGTGGAAACAAACCGCTGCGAAACGTGTTTTCACCCCTTCGGTGAGCCGCGATTAGCAAATATGCGGATTTAACCTCCTCGGTGAACTCGAAATTCACTAAATTCGATGTTTTGACCCTTCGGTGAAATCAAACCGCTGTGAAACGCGGTTTCACCCCTTCCGTGAACCGCGATTAGCAAATACGCGGATTTAACCTCTTCGGTGAACGCGAGATTCACTAAATTCGATGTTTTGACCTTTCGGTGAAAACAAACCGCTGCGAAACGCGGTTACACCCCTTCGGTGAACCGCGATTAGCAAATACGCGGATTTAACCCCTTCGGTGAACTCGAAATTCACTAAATTCGATGTTTTCGATGTTTTCACCCTTCGGTGGAAACAAACCGCTGCGAAGCGTGGTTTCACCCCACCGGTGAGCCGCGAGTAGCAAATACGCGGATTTAACCCCTTCGGTGAACTCGAAACTCACTAATTTCGATGTTTTCACCCTTCGGAGGAAACAAACCGCTGCGAAAACGTGGTTTCACCTCTTCGGTGAACCGCGATTAGCAAATACGCGGACTTACCCCCCCCCTCGGTGAACCCGAAATTCACAAAATTCGATGTTTTGACCCTTCGGTGGAAACAAACCGCTGCGAAACGTGGTTTCACCCCTTCGGTGAGCCGCGATTAGCAAATACACGGATTTAACTCCTTCGGTGAACTCGGAATTCACTAAATTCGATGCTTTGACTCCTCGGTGGAAACAAACCGCGGCGAAACGTGGTCTCACCCCTTCGGTGAGCCACGATTAGCAAATACGCGGATTTAACCCCTACGGTGAACTCGAAATTCACTAAACCCGATGTTTTGACCCTTCGGTGGAAACAAACAGCTGCGAAACGCAGTTTCACCCCTTCGGTGAACCGCGATTAGCAAATACGCGGATTTAACCCCTTCGGTGAACTCGAAATTCACTAAAATTCGATGTTTTCGATGTTTTCACCCTTCGGTGGAAACAAACCGCTGCGAAGCGTGGTTTCACTCCTTCGATGAGCCGCGATTAGCAAATACGCGGATTTAACCTCTTCGGTGAACTCGAAATTCACTAAATTCGATGTTTTGACCCTTCGGTGAAAACAAACCGCTGCGAAACGCGGTTTCATCCCTTCGGTGAACCACGATTAGCAAAACGCGGATCTAGCCTCTTCGGGGAGGCCGGAAGTCATTCACTAAACTCAATCCTGGGTGATAAGTAGTGCGCGAAGGATATGTGAATAGACAGAAAGATGGATAAAGGAGGGAACACGGAATGAGGATCGAAGAGCAAAGGTAAACACGAATAATAATATTAATTAAAAGAATAAAATCAAGAGGAACAAGAGGAGCAATAAACCAGGCAGATGTCGAACAGATGGCAACAAATGTTAGAGCGAGGAAATAATAATAAATTATTAAACAGATTAAGGAAGAAACGAAAAGAAACGGCAGCGGCTAGCAAACGCAGGGTACCGGAAGTAGGCAGTAATAGCACAATAACATAATCAGCAGACGAGAGGCGATACAACGTTAAAACGACCAGGGACAAAATACATCTAGAACACGAAATAAAACATGTGCAAGGAAACAATAGAGGCAGAAGTAAAGGCAGCGACACAGCTGAAAGGGACTCACGGGTAGAAAACAGAACAAAGGGAAGCGCAGGCGAGAAACGGTAAAGCGGTAAGAAATAGCTGAGCAAGCGCGGCAAGCAGGTAGCGGGACAAGATGAAAACAGTGTACCTGGGCGACGAAGCGGCAAGGAAACGGGAAGAAGGAAGCAAGCAGAGGAGAAGGCAGAAATGGGGCAAGAAGGAGTAGGCAGGTTAAACAAGAAGAGGGCGTAGACAGAGGCACTGGGAGGCGAATCACGGACAGAGAAAGGGAAAATGGCGGAAAGCAAGAAGGCTGGGGGTAACGTTGACCAACGAGCGAGCGAGGCGCAGCATAGCCACACGCAACAAAATGGCGGTAAGGGAGACGAAACACGCTGCAAGCAAACGCAAGATTCTGGCGAAGTGCTTTAGCGAGCGGCAGGATAAAGAGGAGACAAATGATAACAAGTTGTAATAAGCAATTGAGCAATTGATAATAAGTTGTAATAAGTTTCAATAAGATTAAGAGTAAGCTTAGACTAACAGGGTAAATTAAATGGACAAGATCAGAAAATGCGAAAATACAAAATTAAAATAACATGGTATAATATAGACATTGATATGAACTGAACTGATATGATACAGCACAATAGGAACAGGTGAATTAAGTTAGACACTCACCTATTCGATCGCCTACTTGGCCGCTCGCTGTATCATACCAGATTACACCATGATATATTAGGCCGTATTATATTATATTATATTATATTATATTTATTTACTATGGATTAAGTAATACTTAGTTAGTATACTATCAATATAATTAATAATTTAATAATTTATTATATATATATATATACTTATTTCTAGCTATTCCCTACTTTCCCTTTCTTCCTTTTATAGTAATAAATGCAGCGTGTAACTAAGTCCCTAAATTACACAACATAAAACACAATTTAACAACATACTGAAAGTAGGACAAGACAATTAAGAATAGGATGAAGAAGCGGATATAGAGAAAACACCGGCAAATTGTAATGACAAACTGGCGGGTGGAAACAACAACAAGCGACAACAGTATATAATATCAAGGACACAGGAAAATACAACTGGGAGTGGCGATGATAAAGAAATCGCGGACAAATAAACAAAACATGAGTGCAGGAAGAAATCAAAAGGATTGGAACGACAAAGACAGGAAAATAAGAAAGACAGGACATGAAGTGTAAAATAGGCAAGCAAGGAAGAGAACAAGAAATTGAAGAAGGTAGGAGGAAAAGGAAGAGTGAGGGAGGCATAAGGAGGTAGAGTGGGGAGGGAGTGGGAAAGCGTAAGGTAAGTTACATGGAACCTTAAGGCTAAGGAGCGTCTCATTCGGGAGTCAACAAGAGAGGTAGTAGTAGTAGAAGCGACAGTGAAATTAAGTGTGAAATAAGTAAAAGAAAGGATAAGTGAAGCGATAGCGGAAGCGACAGCGCTGATTAAGTTATAGAAAGGTAGAGAAGCTCTAAATCTAAATTTAAATTTAAACCTTATTTACTCCAATATGATTCAACTCAACTCAATTAATTTGACTAAAACTGATTTAATTTAACGCAACCCAATGACATAGTTAAGCAAACTAGAATTAGTACTGTTGACGCGTCGCCAATGGTTGATCAGCGGTGGTCCAATATTAATAGTAATACTATTGATACTATCAACAAGTAATATTTGTTTAATAATTAATAAATTAATAAAGTAATAAATAAATTAATAAATAAGGTAACTATTCAATAGCAGGCCATGTAACGGTGGACTATGCTTACGCCTTAGCCAGGCATAGGCACGGTTTATACCTTAATGGTTAGCTATCTATCTATTTGTTCATTTACATACTCTGTTAGATAGACAGATAACTGCTTACTGATATACTTATATACTTACTTATTAAGTACTTACGTATTTACGCATTTATTTATTTATTTAATTCTATTTATTTATTTATTTATTTATTTAATTCTATTTATTTATTTATTTATTTATTTAATTATGTAGGCACCTATTGCTGTAAGTTAAGCAGAGACAGGGGCAGAGATGGACGCCATCAAAGGATACAAGGGAGGCAAGATATCTGCAGAGGATATCGATAGGTTGCTGAGGGAAGCGGTGAATAACGTGGAGAAAAGAATCAAGGAGGAAGACAAGAGGAAGGAGGAAACACTGATCGCGGGAAAAGAAAACAGGGAGAAAAAGGACAGCAAGGGAAAGAAGAGGAAGACGGAAATGGGAGAAGGAGGATCGGGAAGCGGCAAAATGGGAAAACGCGAAGCAAGGATTAGCAGGGAGGATGAAGAGGAGGAGCTAGCTTTGATGGAGGCTGTGGAGGCAGTCGAAGCAGCAGAAGCCTCCATATGTGAGTTGGAGGGGGACTTTGAGGCGCCGGTGAGCACTTCCACCCCGCGGACAGAGAAAACGAAGCCAAAAGCAAGAAAGATCGAGGACGAGAGCAGGGACAAAAAGGGTGCTAAGAGAAAACTTATGATTACTGAAAATAAGAGGGTCAGCGTGCAAATAGGAAGTAACAGGGGGAATGAAATGCAACCTGTTATTAAACTCAGGAGGTGGGAGAAGCCAGAAGAGGAACAGGTACAACAGGTAAGACAAGACAATCAGAAGAGACAGATAGGAGGGGAAGAAGAAAAGCACGAGCAACAACAGCAGCAACAACAGCAACAACATCATCAACAACAACACAAGGAAAGCGGAGAGGAAAAGAGAAGCGGAAATGAGGACGACGACGACGATAAACTGATTAAAATTATCATGAAGATAAGAAGGGAGAAGAAATTAAAAGGGGAAATCAGCAGTGAACAGGGGAAAGGGCAGGAAAACGGAAAGGGGAAGGAAAGAACCAAAGAAGGGGAGGGAAATAGAAGGGAGGGTGAGGAAAGTAAGAGGGAAATGGGAAGTAAGGGCAAGGGTGAAGGCGTCATCATTATAAGATATCCAAAGGAGGAAATTAATTACTGGGGATCCATCAGATGGTTAAAGGGAAAAATAGCTAGACATTCTGAACAAATTAGGGAGATGAGGGAAACAAGGAAGGGGGATATAATAGTAAATATACGAAGGGATAAGGGAAGTGAAGCGGGTAGGGAATGCACTGAAATAATAAATAGAGAAGGAAACAATAGATGGCAGGCGAGACTACATACGGAACTCGCCGAAATTGCAGTGAAGATAACAGATCCGGATGTGGGGAAGGAGGATATAGAGAGGGCATTAAGGAAGGGGGGTTACGGTGAAGAGCTGGATAGGGGGGAAGTAAAGTTCATAGCCATTAAGGGGGTACAGGGAACATGCCATAGGACGGCGTATCTAGAATGCGCAAGAGCAACAGCCAGGAAGCTTGTGCAAGAGAAAGGACTAAGGACAGAGTGGCAAGAGCTACGCCCCTTTTTTCCCAGAAGGGGTCACGAAGAGAGGAAAGGAGGAAGGAAAAATGAAAGGACCAGTGAAGAGGTGAAGGGGAAGAAACAAGTAAAGAATGGGAACAGTAACAGTAACAGCGGCAACAACAATAGCAGCAACAACAGCAACAACAACGGCGACAACAACAGAAGCAGCAGCAGCAGAGGCGGCAACGGCGGCTGCGCTGACGATAGTAAAGACAACAGGGACGGAGAAACGCGGAACAATAGAAAATGGGAGGAAACTGCCGGACAGCCCAGGCCGGGTACGAGTAGAGATCCGTGGTAATGAGGAAGCGCGATAACAATAATAATAAATAATTAATTAATAAATAGATAAGTTAAGTTAAGATATAAATAACATGTGTATCTAGCAGTAAGAGATAGGTCTAAGAATAGATAAGTTATTAGGAATGGATAAATTATAGGAAGTAGAAAAAAATCAGTTAATAAGTTAATAAATTAATAAATGTATAATAAGTGTATATTAACATAGAGGATAAGGAAATATGTAACAGCTACGGAATAAGAGGTCAAGGTAGGACAAAGAAATAAACGAAATATAGACATACATCTGATAACATAACTAGGATAATGTGTAAAATGTAAAACACGATAAGTATGCTCCGAAGCCTATATCTATTTAAATCAATCAATTGATTAAACAACCTAATTAACCAACTAAATAATAATAGTAATGACAAATCAAGACAAACAAAATTTTAACGAAGAGAGTCGATTAGCTAAATTGCAAAACAAAATGAAACAGATACGCGCACGCAAACCTATCCAAGATCCAAGATCCAAGACCCAAGAAAAACCAAGACAAACTAAGTACAAGAAATTAGGGAATTTGCGAAATGAGCACAGATAGACAACGCATTAAATCACACGCGCGAGCAACACCAATTTCAAATTTCGTCACATACACAAAACACACATATATATACTCAATAGTCCTCACGTACGTGAAACATGCACACCATCGAACAAATCCTAACATATTCCCATTCGAGGAAGTTGCGGGAAGTGACAGCAGATCAACGAAAACTCCCAACTAGACAGACCAGCACGTAACTAAACGAGACTTAGACACTAAACACTAGATAAGGGACCACCGACGTAAAAAGGACAAATACAACAGAATTAATTAAATCAGACAATTTAAATTTAAAATTTAATTAATTTAATATATTGAAGGAACAATAAAGTAAGACACAGGAAATAATCAAAGCACCGATATATAGGTTTAGGGAGTAACAAAGCAAATACAACAGAGTGCAAGAAAGCAGGTACACACAAGGAAACCACACGACGTGAAAACAAACAACGAGCCGAGAACGCACACGCACACACGCGAACACTAATTATTGCGGCACCTATCGACAGATAATATAATACAATCTATCAACATTTACATATGATAAGGCCTGGCAAATATGTGACAGACACAACACCCACACAACTATTAAATTATAATATAAATAAAATATACCATACTCGAGCAATACTTGAGTGTTCTATTTGCACGAGTTGTCCTAGTTATCTTATCTTATGTAGCCTAACAGTGTACAACTCTCACTCACTCGCACTCATTCACAGTCACATCCACCCTCACGGATCTACACGCACATATACAGTCTCAAACAGCATTCTACGATATAGATTACATACTAAAACCAACGCGCATGACAGGAAAATAAGAAGTAATGTACAGCAGTTAGGTTAACTCGTGAAACACACGCAAAGTGTACACAGCACAAATGTGCAATATTGTAACATTCCGTTTTCGCTCATCTCGCCCATTTATCCTATTTATTTCATATTACTGTTTTACAGTATTCTATTTTATTTATTTTATGCACACATTCACTTATTTATCTAGTTATGTAGCCCTTTATATTCAGCTAGGCAACGGCAATTAAATCACTCACCCATATAGTGATACATATAGTGATACGGTTTGCAATACACGATTAAAACAGAACCAATGAAAGGAAGATAAGCAGCACTAATAATATAGACAATATAGATAATATATATGAGGTATAAGCTAGACGCGATATACAAACAAGGCGCATAGAACAATGCAGACCTCAAAATACAACGCAATACACCAGCAATAGAGGCAGTACAGTAAGGAGTAGCAGGAACGACGAGCAATGCTGAAGAACGAAGACCAAAGCGACGGCGGCAAACAGCGAGCAAGAGTGTGTGTAGATAAGACGAGCTTAGTGAGTGCTGTGCAGGCAAGCTAGAAGCAAATAAGATAAACAATCAACAACAACAGTAATGGGCAAGACACACACGCTAAATTAAAGAAGCATAAGGTAGGTAAAGCGCAGATATAAATATAAACTAGGCAATAATCCAATTAGGGAATTAAAACTAAGGGAGGCGGAGCAATAAATTGCTAGTAAGCCAACATGATATAGGTAATTAGACTAATTGAAATGAAACTAAATAAATTAGATAATTTAATCTAACTTAATTAATCTAGAATTAAATGCAGCTTCTAGCTGGCTACCTTACCCTTCTAGCCTTCTAGCCTTCTAGCCTTGCAGGTCTTCAGATACAGCTGTCAGTCTAAACAAGAAAATGTAGGGTAGGGGAGGAATACAGGAAACAAGAAACCTTGGCAAAGAATAAAGGGAATAAAAGGAAACTAAAGGAGGAACGGATAAACAAGGCAGGAGCAGGCAAACCAGCCTAAGCAGAGCGACAAGATAGGAAGCAAGGAAGGAAGGAAGAACAGGAGAAGTGAAAGGAAGGAGTTAATAGAAGAGAAACACAGAACATAAAGAGAGGAGGGAACAGGGCTAAGGAGAGGGGAGATGGTCCAGAGAACGCTCTACTTGCTCCTTCACCAGCATAACAAAGCGAACAAAACGCAGGATGGCGCGGCGGTGAGAGTCGCTACCTAGGAGCGTTGAGACAAAATTAGAAGGAGAAAGTGGACCGACGATACTAAACAAAGAGGAGCGCTCAGACTCCCAGCAAGCACAAGAGAAAAGTGTGTGATAGGCATCATCCTCGACGCCAGCTGAGCAAAACCAACAAATAGGAGAGGAAGCGCGACCGATGCGATGAAGATAGCTGACGAAACAACCGTGACCGGACAGCACCTGAGTTAAATGAAAATTCAAGACTCGTGGACCTCCTGACTCAATCCAGAAGTGAAGATCTGGAATGAGGCGACGAGTCCAATCACCTGTGGGACAAGTACTCCACGACGATTGCCAGTCGCGCCTCATTAAAAGGTCAATGGAACGAGGAGCATCTGCGCCGTCGGACAGAGGATCAAGCTCGAAACAAATGGTGCGGAAATGTATAAGAAACTCCCAAGGAGTACAACCGGACAGAACACATAGGACTGCGGTAGACACAGTACGGTAGGCACGGCAGATACGAAGAAGACCGACGCGCTGGGTCGAATGAAGGCGAGAAAGGATATAGGAAAATTTACGGCCTCAAACCAAACAGGAGCACCGTATAAAACAATTGATTCTACAACACGATAATACAATAAACGGCTGGTGAAACCGCAACCACGCAGGTTAGGAAGCAGAAGAGACAAACGCTTGGCAACAGCCAAAGCCTTCGCGCATACTTTGTCAATATGCTGACGATAAAGACGACTGTTGCCGAAGAGTACCCAAGGTAGCGAACGAAAGGAGAAGTGCGGATAGAATTCGAGCCATGAAGCAGGGTCAGGCCCCGGGGGACACGACGACCGGTAAGAAGGACCGCCTCGGTCTTATGGGTGGCTAACGTTAACCCCTGAGAGGTATACCAGGAGCCCAGAATACGAAGACATTCCTCGGCGAGAGAGCGTAATCTGCACAAGGAACGAGCAACAAGTACCAAAGCCATATCGTCAGCGAAACCAACGGTGATAGCATCCCCCGGGAGCGCGACATCCAACACACTATCATAAGCAAGAATCCATAACAAAGGACCTAGGACAGAACCCTGAGGCACACCAGCAAACACCGGTAGCTCAATCCAGGTCCCATCGGAAAGGAAAGTACCGACACGACGGTTAGAGAGATAGCTAGATAACATGCGGACAAGAGAAGGAGGAAAACCCCGGGAGCAGGCAGTTTCAAGGATATTACTCCAACGGAGAGTATTAAAAGCATTTTTTACATCTAGTGTTACAAGAAGACAATGGCTATTAACGGAGCGAGCACGATCCCACTCAGAAGTTACTACACGCATAGCCTGGAGAGTTGACCGACCTGATAAAAAACCAAATTGACGGGGGGAGAAGCCACCAGAAACGCGAACCGCCTCAAGAAGACGTTCCCGAAGACAGTACTCGAAACCCTTACTTAGGTGAGGTAACATGCACAAAGGACGGAGATCACCAAAAGAAGAGTAAGGCTTGCCAGCTTTAGGGATTAGAACCAAGCGGCCACTTTTCCAAGAGGATGGGAAATAACTATTGAAGTAACAGGAATTATAAAGTTTCGTAAGCCAGGGGAGAGTGATTTTAGCAATAACACGGACAATCTCGCCAGTCATACCATCAGGACCAGGAGCTTTTTTCGGACCGATACGAGCCAGAGAGTAGGCGACAGTTAAAGGATCGATAGGAATATCAGAACCATCGTCATTAACAAAGATATTATGAAAGGAAAGAGCAGAGGAGGAGGCTGGAGGAACAGATACAGGAGACATAGTCACAATGGGCCCAACAGCATGTGATGAGGTAGGTAAAACACTAGGCGACGAGAGGAATGCAGACGACGCAACAGGTGGAAGAGAGCGAGGACCGGAGGCAGGAGAGCAAACAAAGAGAGCTTGCACTGCTAAACAAAATTCATCACGGTTCAAAGACACTGGAGGCTGAACGCCACGTAATTTACGCATCATAGTCTTGTAAGGACGACCCCAGACATCAGTTTGAACCTCACTAATCAACTCCTGGAAGCACTCGTTCTTGCGACTACGAACCAGAGACTTAAAAGCTCGACGAGCTTGAAGATATACAGGCAAAACCAGCTTATTTGCAAGAGCAGAATCATGAGCAAGAGTTTTGCGATAGAAACTACGAGCATCACGGGTCTTGCGACGTAATTTAGCCAATTCTCCGCACCACCAAGGAGCATCGCGGCGCCTTTTGCGACTCAAAGGACGGGAGGGACGAGAAGCATCGAAGAGTGATTGAAGCAAAGCTAGCTCCGCATCAATTTCAGAGCAGGTAAAATAAGGAGAAGCGGCAGAGAAATCACGGGTGTTAAGGGAAGAGGCAGTAAGAGCGTCAACCCAGGCGTCGACATCCAAAGTGCGTGAACAAGGAAGATAAGGAAATACAGGAGTCGGTGAAGATGAAGACTGAGATAAAGGTAACCTAGATTCGGACGAAGGGAAATCAGTCGGAAGGACGGTAAAGCTATGGAACAGGTAAGAGTGGTCCGAACCGGAGAAATCTGGAAGCACGACGGAACGGGATAAAGATGTAAGTATGCGATGGGAGCAAACAGCGGAGTCCAGACGGGATGAGAAGCCACCGCGATGAAAAGTAGGACCCCCAACGCTATTAACAGGTATGAGATCAAGCTCATCAAAAAACAATTCTAGGAGACGACCGCGGGAATCCTGAGAATCGGAACCCCAAGCAGGAGAGCGAGCGTTAAAATCCCCGCAAAGAGAAAGAGGTTTTGATGACCGAAGAATTGAAGAGTATAAACCCGACAAAACATTGTCTAAAGCGGAACGAGAGAGGTTAGGGGAAAGATAACAAGATAACACACAAAAGTCGCGTGACTCAGCAAACACGAAACCATCACCACGAGCAGCACAATGCACTACACCAAAATCAGAGGACGAATAAGGACGATACCATACAGCACACGAAGAATCCAAACTCACGAACCACTCACTTCTAATCTCATACGGCTCACAGATGCATACGAAGTCGGCGCAGCGCTCATTCGCAGACTGCCACACAAGGTCCTGTGCTAAACGGCAGTTGTTAAGATTCAACTGAAGGACTGACACAGAAGAAGTCATAGCGATAGAAGAAAAGGAAGAAGAAGCAGCAGCAGAAAAGAAGCCGGACACAGAAGCGATGAACACCTGAAAAAGAGAAATTATTACAGCAACAAATAAAATAAATTTAACCAAAGTTAAACTAAATTAAATTAAATAAAATAGATGGAATCAAATCAAATTAAATTAAATTAAATTAAATTAAATTAATTAAATATAATCCAACAAATCAAATCAAAACAAATCAAATTAAATTAAATTAAATTAAATTAAATTAAATTAAATTAAGTTAAATTATTTAATTAAACTTAAATATAAGCGACAACAAGAAGTAAAGAAATAATAAATAAGAAATAAAGCAACGAAGCATAAAACAAAACACTTACCACAGGAGACAACGAGGGACTGCAGGCAAAGGAAAACCAGCAGTGACAGACAAGAGAAGAACACCACACTGCAAGAACTAGTGGAGAGAAGAAGAATAAAATGGTCAGCTGGACATCAAGGGTCGCCAGAAGTGTAGCGGAAAACCACAACCAGCAGGACGACCTAACCTAAAACAAATAATTAATCAATAAAGGAAGAGTAAGGAGGGTAATAGAAGGAAAACCAAACAGGATGGCGGAATGTGCAACCAGAAAGTGAGAAAAAGGAAGCAGGGAAAGGACTAGCAGCTAACGATGGGGAAAAAAGGGGAAAAGGGAAAGGAGAAGAGGTAATAACCGAATAACAACAACAACAACCAAACAGTATAAGATGAAAAGCAGGGGTAGAAATGACATCAACTACAAACCTGAGAATCCAATAAATAAATATGGAAATTAAGTGCGGGAAGCAAACCAAAAACCAAGCTTTGAACCTAAAACAGAATAAATTAATATAGAAACAGGAGACAGTAGGATTAAACAGGCATAAATGAACAAACAGAGGTAGGTGACAGACAAACTTACCCAAATGTGTAGCAGCAGCAACGTTGACCTGCACAAATAGGAACAAAAGCAAGTTGAGCAAGTGAAGCAACTATAACTGCAGCAAAGACAGCAGCAGCAGCACAGCAGCAGAAGCACAGCAGATTACAGCCAAGCAAACCTGCAACGGGAGAAACAACGTGATTTAAACAAGCAGGGATGAAGTTATACACGACAGAGGTAAGACCAAGCAAAACCCACTACACAACAAAACAAGGGAGGAAGAAGGAAAGTAGGTAAACAGGTACCTAACTACCCACCACCTGTTATACTTACTCTATCATACTCATCATTACAAATTATAAATTATATACATACTACACTGTATTATACTATCTTATTTGATATATTTGATTTATTACTTTGCCCATTTAGTTCTATTGTATATTTTATATGTTATATTTTCAGCCTCACTTTATCCTTATGATACTTTATTCTCACTTATCTATCTATTATCACTATTAAACACCTCTACATAAAACCAGCAACACTAGCGACAATACTAAACAACTAGCAATTTAATTTTAAATTTTAAATTTTTAAATTTAAAATTTTAAACTCTAAATGTTAAAACGCAAATCACACAACCAGCCACCATAAGACACGGAGAATAGCAACAACGAAATGCAGCTCAAGTAGGAACCCTGGTGCAAAGAAGAAAGGACAGTAGACAGTATAAATAGATAAATCAAACAACCCAAATGGCAGTAAATAAAACAAGATCTTAGACAAACTAGCTAAAAATGCACAAGCACAAAAGAGACAACAAGCAGCTTGCTAACCAAGAGGGAGACTAGAGAGAGTGCATATATCACAGCACATAGGAATAAAAAGGAACAGTTAGATAATAACAACAAGAATAAAGTAGAAATAGATCAACAGAAACAGAAATAAATATATGCATACACACATACACACATATAGGTACAGGAATAAATTACTCATTACTCACCCACAAAGGTCAAGCACCAGGAAACAAATGGCGGAAAGTAAAGCAGAAAACCAGGTTAACCCATTGATGCAAGGTGCTATGCAAATGGATGCAGGTGAAAACGGAAGTAGAACTGCATGGTAGGAATAAGTAGGGGTGGAACCACAATGCTCAGAAGCAACGACGAGACCGGAGCGACGCCATGCGGCGGCGACATGAAGTCAGGACAACATGAATATGGCAACAAGTGAAGTAAGCAGCAATGAAAATGGTGTAAGGCGCAGGGGCACCAACAAGGAAGAGTTAAAGCAATGCTAACAACTCAACTCAAGCTGCGGCAAACTTCTGAACTCACCCGAGAAATACGGTCAAGATACAACACAAGGAAAGAGGTTTCACCGCTCTCTTACTACGAATATGCAGTTAAACGGCCGAAATGATCCACGCAAGACTGCTGTTAATCGAAACATATGAAAATCGTATACTCTCACTCTCACACACAATACTGCGTCTGACCCTACGCGAAGCGTAACCTACGATTCGCATCATCACCCCCTTCGGTGATCTTTGATCACTTCGATTCGCGGTAACACCCCTTCGGTGGTCCCCGGTCAACAAAATATACGAATTTAACTCTTTCGGAAGACCCCGATTAATGTAATAGCTCGTTTGACCCTTCGGTGGAAACAAACCGCTGCGAAACGTGGTTTCACCCCTTCGGTGAGCCGCGATTAGCAAAACGCGGATTTAACCCCTTCGGTGAATCCGAAATTCACTAAATTCGACGTTTTGACCCTTCGGTGGAAACAAACCGCTGCGAAACGTGGTATCACCCCTTCGATGAATCACGATTAGCAAATACGCGGATTTAACCCCCTTCGGTGAGCTCGAAATTCACTAAATTCGATGTTGTGACTCTTCGGTGGAAACCAACCGCTGCGAAACGTGGTTTCACCCCTTCGGTGAGCCGCGATTAGCAAATACGCGGATTTAACCCCTTCGGTGAACCCGAAATCACTAAATTCGATGTGTTTTGACTCTTCGGTGGAAACAAGCCGCTGCGAAACGTGGTTTCACCCCTTCGGTGAGCCGCGATTGGCAAATACGCGGATTTAACCCCTTCGGTGAACTCGAAATTCACTAAATTCGATGTTCTGACTCTTCGGTGGAAACAAACCGCTGCGAAACGTGGTTTCACCCCTCCGGTGAACCGCGATTAGCAAATAGGCGGATTTAACCCCTTTGGTGAACTCGAAACTCACTAAATCCGATGTTCTGACCCTTAGGTGGAAACAAATCACGCCGATTCCCGTTATATCTTTCCGTAGGATGAAACTTCCATGAACCATGGTTTCTCACTTCTTCCCGCAATGCCGATCAAGGAAGCGTGCCTTTCATCTCACTGGTGAAACCTCAACTAAACGCAGAGCAAACAGAGGAACATGGAAGGACTACACCGGCGGACGGGACGCCTCAGAGAAGCATCGAACGATGCAACAGCAAGAAATAAGGAACAAGGCAGAATAAAAGAGGAGCGAGCAAGGGAATAGATACAGCGAGAGAGGCAGGAGAATTCAGAAAATTCAAACTCAAAGGGAGTTTCGAACAGCGAAGCGGCTTAAGTTCCAATCCGAAAGGAAAAGGAACGTTGCTGGCAACTTCCGGTTGCCTCTCTAGCGGAGGCAACAAATGGAAGCAGTAACAATGGCGGGCAATGCTAGGAGAGACAAACGGAGAGGGAGAATAGCCCCCAAACGATCGAATGTCGGCAACACGAGAAAGTCGAATTAATTCGGTGATCGAGTGGAACCGACAGGAGAGAGTGAGGGGAAAAAAAGCAACCAGAAAACTCAAACTCAAAGGGAGTTTCGAATAGCGAAGCGGCTTAAGTTCCAATACGAAAGGAAACGGAACGTTGCTGGCAACTTCCGGGTGCCTCCCAAGCGGAGGCAACAAATGGAAGCAGTAACAAAGGCGGGCAACGCTAGGAGAGACAAACGGAGAGGGAGAATAACCTCCGAACGATCGAAAGTCGGCAACACGAGAAGACCGAATTAAATTTGGTGACCGAGTGAAACCGACAGGAGAGAGTGAGGGGAAAAACCAGAAAATTCAAACTCAAAGGGAGTTTCAAATAGCGAAGCGGCTTAAGTTCCAATCCGAAAGGAAAGGGAACGTTGCTGGCAACTTCCGGTTGCCTCTCCAGCGGAGGTAGCAAATGGAAGCAGTAACAATGGCGGGCAACGTTAGGAGAGACAAACGGAGAGGGAGAATAGCCTCCGAACGACCAAATGTTGATAATACGAGGAAACTGAAAGTCCACCTGGGCATGGTACTATAAGGGGACAGCTTCGGTGACCGAGTAGATTCAACAGGAGAGAGCAAGGAGAAACAATCAGATCAAACACAACCTCGAAGCGAGACTCGTATAGTGAAGCAGATCTGGGGTTGCTGGCAACTTCCGGTTGCCTCCTATACGGAGACAACAAATGGAAGCAGTAACTATGGGCTGCAACGCTGGAAGAGAGGAGCTGAGAGAGAGAGAAAAACCGAACGATCGAAGGTCGGTGACGCAAGGAAACCGGATAAATTACGGTGACTAAGTGGAACTGACAGGAGAAAGTGAGGGAAACAACAGAGAATCGAACTCAAAGGGAGTTTCAAATAGCAAAGCGGCTTAAGTTCCAATCCGAAAGGAAACGGAGCGTTGCTGGCAACTTCCGGTTGCCCCGCCAGTGGAGGCAACAAATGGGAGCAGCAACAACGGCGGGCGGAGCTAGGGGAAACGAACGGAGAGCGAAAGCACGACCGAGCGATCGAACGAAGACGAAACGAGGCGCTGAGGTGTCAAGGTGGCTGCATAGCTACAGGGGCACTAAGGAGCCGAGCGGAGTCGACGGGAGAGAGCGAGGGGAAGCACACGAGGAGGTGTAGGAATTAAATCCGAAACCGAAACGTGAAACACGAGCGCGGAGGATTTCTAGTAGCAAGCGGTCAAAGTTCCAATCCTGAAGGAAACGGAACGTTGCTGGCAACTTTCGGTTGCCGTTCCAGCAACGGCAACCAATGAAAGCAGCAACAACGGCGGGCAACTACAAAATTTCCAAAGGCTCGGAGAGACTTCTCGATCGGAGAGCGCCGGAACGAGGAACTCGAGCGTCAGCCTGGTCACAGTACCATTAGGGGGCGAATCGGGAACCGAGGGAAGGCGCTCGAGGAAAGAAAAGCAAAATTTGCCAAGAGCAATGGGCTCATATAGCGTCGGGAGAGAAGACTGGGCGAAATAGGAAACGCGGGAAATAGAAACTGTTTCGGATGGTGTGGTGATTCGGTGAAGGTGGGAACACCAATCCGGAGGGAATCACTGGTTCACTTTAGCGTGGGATAGTCACTGGATTTCGAGGAGGAAAATTGACACTGTTCTTTGAATGTTGTATTTACAATTTAATACAACTAAACAACTGGTCACGTTACAATCACAATAAAATACAAATAAAGAACAGAAATACAACGAAACAGATTTGATTATTGGGCGCCACGAACACTTTATATTGAGCGAATTTAAATTGATCCGGTATGTTTGGAAGATCGCAACGAACAGGAGGACTCGGTGACCGTTCGGGCGCTCGGATCGGTTTTTTCGGCGCGCTAACCGCGAACCGACGGTTTATGATTTGAGTGTACGGACCGAGGCGCCAACTTGAGCCCGTTTTCGGTATTGCTCGAGATTCGTACACGCCGCCCCCCGTTGAATGGATTCATTCAACAAAGCGACGCGAGAACATAAACACGGATGGAATGCGAGTGATTCATTCATGTAGTTTACGGTGTAAACAGTGTTCGGCGATATTACGGTAAGTACAGAAACTTCTTAACAATTAAATAGTCGGTTATTTTAAAGATAAACGGAAGGCATGGTAATGATCGTGCCGGCAGGATTACGCATTACTATTTTGCGTTGTAGATTGCTCGGCATCAGCATTTATTGCGACTGGAAGGAAGCAGATTTTTGAAATGGGACGCGTATATTCCGAATGCGCAGTTTTTACGGTGACCACTCTGACTAGACCGTCGTTTCCTGGGTGGCACGCGATGATTCGTCCCAGCTCCCATCGACTGGGTGGAAGACTGGGATGGCGAAGTAGCACGAGCTGACCCACTTTGGTGAGATTTTGTTTCGTCTTCCATTTCGGTCGTTGATGCAGGGTATGGAGATAATCGTTACTCCAAGCTTTCCAGAAAGTTTCGGACAATTTTTGGATCAGTTGCCAGCGAGATAATCGATTGTCTCTTACATTTAATACGCTTGGTTCTGGCGAGGTTACAAGTGGTGCGCCGATTAAAAAATGACCGGGTGTTAACGCGTTGTAATCGTCAAGACTGTCGGAAACAGTTCCAATCGGTCGCGAATTCAGACACGCTTCGACGCGACATAATAGGGTAGTCATTTCCTCGAACGTTAAAGTGTTTTCGCCGATGGTACGCTTTAAATGATATTTCATACTTTTAACCGCGGCTTCCCACAGTCCGCCGAAATTGGGAGCGTTTGGGGGCAAAAAATGCCACTGTATTTCGTCATTTATTAGTCGATGGTGAAGATCCGCGGAATTGATGGCTGACCGAAAGGACATGCTTAGTTCGCGGTTCGCTCCTTTGAACGTGGTACCGTTATCCGAATACATTGCTCGAGGGAGTCCACGGCGAGAGACAAATCGGTGATACGCTGCTATAAACGCTGACGAACTATAATCGCTGACTAATTCTATGTGCGTTGCCTTAACGGTTAGACAGATAAAAATAGCTATGTACGCTTTATGGGATTTTTGTCCACGGCCGGACTTAGTTTTAATTTGGATCGGACCTGCATAATCAACGCCTGTATGAATAAAAGGTCGTTCCACCCTTGTAACTCGCGGTGCAGGTAAATCGCCCATGAGCTCGGAAGGAACGGCGGCTTTCTCGCGCGTGCACGCGACGCATTTATAAAGGACGTTTCTAATGGTGGCTCGTGCTCTGACAATCCAAAACTCGTTACGTAAATAGGCGAGCGTGAGATTGGGTCCTGCGTGTAGTAATTTTCGGTGGGTTTCTTCGATCAATATGGTAAGGAGTGGGTGTGATCGAAGGATTATAGGTGTTTTTGCTTTTTCAGGAAGTTGGGAGTTGGCTAACCGCCCTTTAGCTCGCATCAACCCTTCCTCATCCAGATATGGTGCTAGAGAAAGGAGAGAACTAGATTTAGGGAGAGGTCTGGCAGCTTGTAGTGCTTTCACTTCCTCCGGGAATGCGTCGGATTGGATCCTGCTCAACCAAAATTTTTTGGCGTTTCGGATCGAGGCGGGACTTAAAATCCTCGACACCGTGGGAGCTGTTGCAGTTTTGGTAGGTATTCTTTTATCCTTTTGTTTTATTCGAATACGGAGGACTTGAATGAAATGAATCATGTATGCGGTAATCCGCAAGAGTTTCGACCACGAAGAGTAGCGCGTTACCAAATCCCACTGTTCGACACCGGTGATCACAAGGGACTCAAACGACTTACTTTCTTCGAGCGAGGTCTCATGAAACGAGGAGTTAGCTTCGGAATGCCAAGGTGGTTGCTGTTGCAACCATTGGGGACCGAACCACCATAATCGATGTTGCTTCAATTGTTTAACGAGCATCCCCCGGGACGCGCAATCGGCGGGATTGTCTTGGGTTGGTACATGATGCCATTGCGCTTGAGGATTTAGCTCGAGAATTTTCGCTACGCGATTCGCGACGAACGTCTTCCAACGGGTGGGTGGTTTACTTAGCCAGGCTAACGTGACACTGGAGTCTGTCCAACAATGAGCCTCAATCATTTCTTGATGTAACGCGGTCCGTACGAATCGTAAAAGGCGAGCAAGGAGCAGCGCAGCGCATAATTCCAGTCGAGGAACGCTGACCGTCTTGACTGGGGCCACTCGTGATTTCGATATGAGGAGAGAGGTGTGTATGGAGCCATCACACAGCACGCTACGCATGTAAATGGCGGCGGCATAAGCTTTCGTGGAAGCGTCGGAAAATCCGTGGAGGCTTGCGGATTGAATAACTCGCGGAGCGAGTTTTCGTGGGATGGACAGATTTTCCAGGTCGGGTAGTTGTTCATAGAACGTTTGCCACTCTGTGAGGAGGGTTGCTGGAAGAATATCATCCCAATCGCAGCGGCTAGACCACAATGTTTGCATATATATTTTAGCGATGATGAGAATAGGCGCGATCCAACCGAGGGGATCAAAAAGTTTTGCAATGGTGGAAAGGATCACCCTTTTAGTTCGAGGCAATTCGATCGGTATGTTCAATTTAAAATTAAACGTGTCTAACGCTGGATTCCAACTAATACCAAGCACTGAGATTATTTCGTTGGTTTGTAAAGATTTACCGGTAGCCAGGCCGTGGTTTCTCGGATGAATGTCGGACAAGAGCGTGGAGTCATTACTCGCCCATTTTCGTAAGGAGAAGCCTCCTTTTCCTAAGAGCTCGATGGTCTGATCTCTTAGGTGACGAACGGAATCGTGACTATCGCCTCCGAACAGGAAATCGTCTATGTAAACTTGCTCCCGCAGAACGGAAATAGCCGCTGGAAACTGGGAGCCTTCGTCCTCGACTAACTGCTGTAAGACGCGAAGGGCTAGAAATGGGGCTGGAGCAGTACCGTATGTGACCGTGAGGAGATGATACTCTTCAACGGGTTGTAGAGGAGAATCACGCCACAGAATTTTTTGATAGTCGAGGTCTCGATGGTCTACAAGAATTTGGCGGTACATTTTCTCCACGTCTGCGGTGTACACATATTGAAATTGACGCCACCGCAATAAGATGGCAACAAGATCTTGTTGGAGTTTTGGCCCAGTTAGAAGAAGATCGTTTAAGGATTTTCCGTTCGACGTTCGACGCGAAGCGTTGAAGACTACGCGTAAGCGGGTGGTTGAGCTGCTCTCGCGGACAACGGCGTGGTGCGGGACGTAATATCCCTGATTTGAGGGAGAAGGAGAAAGAGCAACTCGTTTCATGTGACCCAGAGAAACATACTCGGAAAGAAATTCGTGATACATAAGAGAGGTTGCGGAATCGTGGCTTAAACGTTTTTCAAGCGCACGGAGACTTTGGAATGCTGCTGATCGCGATTCCCCTAAACGAGGTGGAGGTTCGGTTTTAAAGGGCAATCGAACAGTGTAACGTCCATTTGGTGCGCGGCAATGCGTTAATTTGAAATGGGATTCGCATTTTTGATCTTCAGGTGTCAGTAAAACCGGAGAAGAGAGGTCCTCGACTTCCCAGAATCGGCGTAGATCCTGGTCGAGGTTTTCCAGAACGGAGAGGTGATGGATGCCGACGGAGGAGGGCATGGAGGTGCTGAAAGGACCGGAGAGGATCCAACCCAGAGTGGTGTTTTGAGCAACGGGAGTATAAGCAGAACCCTTTCTCAAACCTGGCAATAATAGCTGCCCGTACAAGTCGGCTCCGATGATAACGTCGATTGGATCCGAGCTCATGGGTTCTTGGTCCGCTAATTTCAAACCTGCAAGGTGAGACCAATTAGTCACTTCGCCTTTTTGGGAGGGAACGTACCTGGTTAAAGAAGGCATAATGATTGCAGTCGCAGAGTATGCAGGCTCGTTTGAAGCGGCTGGCGAGACTGTTATTTCGGCGACATAGTTGGTGTACGAGATTTTTCCGCCAATTCCGGTAATTCGATTCGGTTGCTTGGTTCGGTGCAGGCGCAGCGATTGAGCTAAATGCTCTGTTATGAGGGTGGCAACGGAACCTTGATCCACCAACGCGCGGACGAGGGCGCAACGACCCTGGTTCGAATGTATTCGTACGCGAGCTGTGGAAAGCAGAATACTACAGTTAGTAGGTGTATCAGACGCGACATTCGTACTTATCTCTGTTCCGGGATCGGGATCAGTTGAATCTTTTCCTGAGAAAGACGGCGCGGTATCCGGTTTGGTTGGAAAATGTAACAATGAGTTATGCCGTTGATGACACTCTTTGCATGAACGAGGACTATTACATTGCGTAGCGGAATGTTTGGTTGAAAAGCAATTCACGCAACGTTTATGCTGTTTTATAAAATTGAAACGCTCGGCAATCGATTTGGAAAGAAATGCTGTGCATTGATAAATCAAATGATTTTGTTGGCAAACCGGACACGTAATTTTCATCGAGGTTGTAGAATGAGCTATGATCGCCTTCGGTTTATAAGGTTTATTTTTTTCTGCTTCGATTGGTTTTTCGCGCTTGATAATAGGTAGCGCTTCTAGCGCGCGAATTCGTTTTTCGACGAATGTATCGAACTCGTTATAAGTAGGAAATTCGGTTGAATCGCTGAGTTGAAATTCCCATGCTTTTCGTGAGGCTCGATCTAACTTTTGAACCCCCAGGAAGACGAGCATATCATTCCAGGTGTCTACCGGTCGATTTAAATTTCGCAGCATTTGAATCGACATGTTCATTTTATCGCGTAACGACCTTAGTTCGTGCGGCGTTTCCGACGAGGCAGACGGTAACGAAAACAAAGTGTTTAAATGAGTTGAAATTAACCGGTATTTATTTTCGTACCGCGATGTTATTGTCTTCCACGCGATGTCAAAATTGTTTTCGGTTACAGGTAGATGCGCTACGGCTCGGCTCGCTTCGCCCGTTAGCGAGGAATACAAAAAATGAAGACGCTCCACGTTAGACAAAGAGTTGTTGTTTATTACCATGGCTGTGAAGCGGTCGCGGAAACTCTCCCACTCTTCAAATGCTCCTTCGAAGGTCGGCAGTTGTATTCTCGGGAGGTGAACCGTTGGCTGTGACGTCATCGTGTTCGAAAAATTCCCGTTGTTCGATGAGGTTTGAGAAGCTGAGGATTCAGGTGGAGGTGCAACCTTGGCGAGGGCTTCTGCCATCCAATCAAGGGTCTCCTGGTAGCGTTCTTCGGCCTTCTCGAACTGATTTTCGGCGAAATACGGAATGCTGGCTCTTGATTTAGGGTCGGTGTAAGCTGCGATTTTGGCATCTAGATCTTGGCTTAATTGATATGCCTCCTTTAGCATTGCCATGCGGTTTCGTGTAGTGGCTGCAGTCTGCTTGGCCTGCCCGAGTTTTTTAAAATTGGAGAGTGCGTTGATGATGGTGCGCAACGTTTGGCTTTGTTTTTGGATTAATTCCTCCAGGTTGTTCATGGCTGTTAATATTAATGGTTGTTTTCCTCGATTCCAGATCCGGCTCGAAGGACCAAATGTTTCGGATGGTGTGGTGATTCGGTGAAGGTGGGAACACCAATCCGGAGGGAATCACTGGTTCACTTTAGCGTGGGATAGTCACTGGATTTCGAGGAGGAAAATTGACACTGTTCTTTGAATGTTGTATTTACAATTTAATACAACTAAACAACTGGTCACGTTACAATCACAATAAAATACAAATAAAGAACAGAAATACAACGAAACAGATTTGATTATTGGGCGCCACGAACACTTTATATTGAGCGAATTTAAATTGATCCGGTATGTTTGGAAGATCGCAACGAACAGGAGGACTCGGTGACCGTTCGGGCGCTCGGATCGGTTTTTTCGGCGCGCTAACCGCGAACCGACGGTTTATGATTTGAGTGTACGGACCGAGGCGCCAACTTGAGCCCGTTTTCGGTATTGCTCGAGATTCGTACAGAAACATAGAATTAAATTAAAGTGGGGTAAATTAAAACAAGTTTAAATTAGAGTTGGATTAGAAAGGGAAGGGAATTAAAACGCGAAATTGCATTTGTATAGACGCGAATTGAAGAACAAATTTATTGGGCGAGAAATTAGGTAGTAAATTGACTAATTAATTAAGTGGGTAAAGTAAGTAGATTTCTAAAACAAATGTTCTTACTTCACTGGTGACCCTCGAACCGCGAATTACGTCATCTCAATCGTTCGGCGAACTCCGATCCACGAAGTACGCTGTTTTAGCCCTTCGGTGAGTCCCAAACCGCGAGATACGAAGTTTTAACCCCTTCGGTGAGCTCCGATCCGCGAATTACGTTAATTTACGCTCTTTTTAGCCCTTCGGTGAGCTCCAAACCGCGAAATATGACGCGTAACCCCTGCGGTGAGACCCGATCCGCGAAATACGCGGTTTTTAGCCTTCGGTGAGCCCCGATTTACGAAATACGCGGTTTTTACCCCTTCGGTGACCGCCGATCCGCGAAATACGGCTTTTTGACCCCTTCGGTGACCGCCGATTCACGAAATACGCGGTTTTACCCCTTCGGTGACCGCCGATTCATGAAATACGCGGTTTTACCCCTTCGGTGACCGCCGATTCACGAAATACGCGGTTTTACCCCTTCGGTGACCGCCGATTCATGAAATACGCGGTTTTACCCCCTCGGTGACCGCCGATTCACGAAATACGGCGTTTTAACCCCTTCGGTGAGCTCCGATCCGCGAAGTACGCTATTTTAGCCCTTCGGTGAGCTCCAAACCGCGAGATATGACGTTTTAACCCCTTCGGTGAGTTCCGATCCGCGAATTACGCTATTTTAGCTCTTCGGTGAGCTCCAAACCGCGAGATATGACGTTTTAACCCCTTCGGTGAACCCCGATCCGCGAAGTAAGCTGTTTTAGCCCTTCGGTGAACTCCGATTCACGAGATACGACGTTTTAACCCCTTCGGTGAGCTCCGATCCGCGAATTATACCGTTTCGACCCTTCGGTGAGCGTCGATCCCTTCGGTGACCTATCGCGAACGAACTATTGAGGCGAGGAAGTCGGGAATTAAGCATAGGAATGAAACATCACTGTTGACTTAAAGTATACGTATATATATTTATTTTCCTCAACACATTTACATAGTACTCTTTAGTTACGTCACATGGATAGATCAGAGTATACTTACTTGCATACCGGAATATGATGATAAACAGCTAGGTGGAAAGTGGTGGGAAAGGTCGCGGCTTCAGCCGTATGTGCTCGCCGTTGAGAGGAGGTGCTGAGGGTGCGTTCCCAAGTTCAGCTGGATGTCAGTGCTTGGCCCGGGTGCCTTTTTTTTTTTTTTTTTTTTTTTTTTTTTTTACGTGGGGGAAATCTTCCAAAGATACCCCGCACCCCTGGGGGAGGGCGCGGGGTTATGCCGGATTTTTACCGGCTAAAACCCCCACGGTGGTCCTACCTCAGCGCATGGAAGGGGGGCCCCGGGAACTCTAACGAACACGACCGGACCCCCCGCGCTTTGGCTCCTTAGAGCCCCATCCCGGGGGAGGCCGGAGAGACCTCCCCCATGCTCATCCCATTTACGACGGCGCCCGGACCACCGAGGCGCCGCCGTCCCCCCCGGGGCAGTGTTCAATGGCGTCCTGGGCCCCCACCCAGGACGCCGACTGCCCCTGCGGCGGCTCTGCGAGGGGAGCTATCTAGCCTCCCCGGAGCCGCCGCTGCCCCACCGGATCCGAGAACCCGGGAGGGCCGGCGGTCCCCACTAGTTTGGGGTACCGCCGGCCCGCCTTCCTCATCGGGGGGAGTCCGGCCGTGTCCCGCGACGGACACGGCGGCTCCCCCGACCTCTTACGGTCCTCTCGCGGGCCCGCTCCGCGGCCTCCTTCTGCAACATAGCCTCTTCGCAGAAGGAGGCCACGGCCCTCCAGTTCCTCTCCCTTGCCAGCATCGCCCCAAATACTGCTGGCAGGGAGAGGTCATAACCTATTTCATATTTCAGGACACGGCGCAGCGCTGAAAAGGCGGGGCAAACCTCCAGCGTATGCTGCGCCGTGTCCAAATCCTCCCCACAGTGATGGCAGGCCGCCGTCGTCTCCTTCCCAATTCGACGCAGGTATTCACCGAAGCATCCGTGCCCGGTGAACACCTGCGTCATACGGTAGGTGAGTCTACCATGGCCTCTCTCCCGCCACTCCTCCAGATGTGGCAGGAGAGCCCCGACAACTGGCTTGCTGGCGTATTTGCTGATCTCGATACGCCAGCGGGTTTCAGCCAGTTGTCGGGCCTGACGCCTGATCGCTTCGATCGCCGTAGGGTCCGGCGGGACGCCGTCGAGTCGTCGCAGGGCACGGATGCGCGTGTATGACGACGCATCCGCCCCCGCGAGGAACTCGAACGGGATAAGTCCCGCCAGAGCCATCGCCGCCCCGTAGGAGATGGTGCGGTATCCCCTTATGACTCTGATGGCCAACCGCCGCTGCAGTCGATGCACTAACTGAAGACTGCGGCGGCTGGCCATCAGGGATCGTGCCCAGACTGGTGCCCCGTAGGACACCATGGACCGCACCACCCCCACGTAAAGGCGGCGCACCTTCTCATCGGGTCCCCCGAGATTGGGCATTATACGGCCCAATGCGGCCGCAGCCCGCTCCACTCGGGGGACCAGGCGATCGAAGTGTCGATCAAAACGCCAGTGGCTGTCGAGGTCGAGTCCCAAATACCTCAAACTGGACCCAACCTCGACCCATGACTCACCTACCCGGACCCACGAGGGGGGGGAGGTCCCCGCGACCGAGGCCTGTTGTGGAAAACAATAGCCTCGGTCTTGCGGGGATCAATGCTCAACCCCAACTCGCGGATCCGTCCGACGACGGCGGCTACTGCCACCTCGACCAGACGGATGGTCCTCTCCAGCTCCACCCCGACGGCCAGAATGTAAGTGTCGTCTGCATAGCAGACGACATAACAGCCGTCGGGGAGGGCGGCCCGCAGGACGCAATCGTACCCCAGGTTCCACAGATATGGTCCCAAAGCGGAACCCTGGGGTACGCCGCATGTGGTCTCCCTGCAGACAATGCCGTCCCGGCCCTTGTACACTATCCACCTGTCTTGCAGGTAGGAGCCCGGGTGCCTCCCCTAGCTCTTGACGGGCCTCTCGGACCAACTCTCCCTGGTTGGGCACATACTTTCTCATACATGGAACACATTCGCGGGGTGGGGGGAGGGGGTATAGTCTTCTCTTCGCGGCTGCGTGCGATGGCCTAGACCAAGGGGACTATGCCGTACTCGGTAAGGAAGCCTTGGCGGGTTGCCGCCAACCCTCCGACCTACCGGACGGGGGGCGGGAGACAGTTTTAGTGAGTAGGCCACGGAAACCGTTCCTCTTCTAGGGCGCCGGAAGTGGGAGTCTCACACTACCCGGATTATCTGGGTGTCCGAAACAGGATTTCTGTCTTCCTTAAACAAAAAAAAAAGATTCATAAATAACAAAATTATTGATAATTTTCCGTTCCGCATAGTCGGTTCGGTGAATCGATGACTGATGACCTATATAAAAAACCTTTAAAACGTATAGAATAAGGTATTACTAGAACATTTACACCACTTTGGCACGTTTGGATTCATAAATAACAAAATTATTGAAAATTTTTCGTTTCGCATAGTCGGTTCGGTGAATCGACGACTGATAACCTATATAAAAAACCTTTAAAACGTATTGAATAACGTATTACTAGAACATTTACACCATGTTGGCACGATCGTATTCATAAATAACAAAATTATTGAAAATTTTTCGTTCTGCATAGTCTGTTCGGTGAATCGATGACTGATAACCTATATAAAAAACCTTTAAAACGTATAGAATAACGTATTACTGGAACATTTACACCAGGTTGGCACGATCGTATTCATAAATAACAAAATTATTGAAAATTTTTCGTTCCGCATAGCCTGTTCGGTGAATCGATGACTGATAACCTATATAAAAAACCTTTAAAACGTATAGAATAACGTATTACTAAAACATTTATACCACTTTGGCACGTTCGTACTCATAAATAGCAAAATTATTGAAAATTTTTCGTTCCGCATAGTCGGTTCAACGCCCAGTTCGAACATACCAAAGTCCATAAGGCATAGTCGGTTCGGTGAATCGATGACTGATCACCTATATAAAAAACCATTAAAACGTATAGAATAACGTATTACTAGAACATTTATACCACTCTGGCACATTTGAAATCATAAATTACAAAATTATAGAAAATTTTTCATTCCGCATAGTCGGTTCGGTGAATCGATGACTGATGACCTATATTAAAAACCATTAAAACGTCTACAATAATGTATTGCTAGAACATCTATACCACTTTGGCACGATTAGATTCATAAATAACAAAATTATTGAAAATTTTTCGTTCCGCATAGTCGGTTCGGTGAATCGATGACTGATGACCTATATAAAAAACCTTTAAAACGTATAGAATAACGTATTACTAGAATATTTATACCTGTGTGGCACGATCGTATTCATAAATAACAAAATTATTGAAAATTTTTCGTTCCGCATAGTCTGTTCAGCGCCCCGTTCGAACATACCAAAATCCATCCGGCATAGTCGGTTCGGTGAATCGATGACCGATAACGTATAAAAAAAATCATTAAAACGTATAGAATAACGTATTACTAGAACATTTATACCACTCTGGCACATTTGAAATCATAAATAACAAAATTATTGAAAATTTTTCATTCCGCATAGTCGGTTCGGTGAATCGATGACTGATAACCTATATAAAAAACCTTTAAAACGTATAGAATAACGTATTACTAAAACATTTATACCACTTTGGCACGTTCGTACTCATAAATAGCAAAATTATTGAAAATTTTTCGTTCCGCATAGTCGGTTCAACGCCCAGTTCGAACATACCAAAGTCCATAAGGCATAGTCGGTTCGGTGAATCGATGACTGATCACCTATATAAAAAACCATTAAAACGTATAGAATAACGTATTACTAGAACATTTATACCACTCTGGCACATTTGAAATCATAAATAACAAAATTATAGAAAATTTTTCATTCCGCATAGACGGTTCGGTGAATCGATGACTGATGACCTATATTAAAAACCATTAAAACGTCTACAATAATGTATTGCTAGAACATCTATACCACTTTGGCACGATTAGATTCATAAATAACAAAATTATTGAAAATTTTTCGTTCCGCATAGTCGGTTCGGTGAATCGATGACTGATGACCTATATAAAAAACCTTTAAAACGTATAGAATAACGTATTACTAGAATATTTATACCTGTTTGGCACGATCGTATTCATAAATAACAAAATTATTGAAAATTTTTCGTTCCGCATAGTCGGTTCAGCGCCCCGTTCGAACATACCAAAATCCATCCGGCATAGTCGGTTCGGTGAATCGATGACTGATAACGTATAAAAAAATCATTAAAACGTATAGAATAACGTATTACTAGAACATTTATACCACTCTGGCACATTTGAAATCATAAATAACAAAATTATTGAAAATTTTTCATTCCGCATAGTCGGTTCGGTGAATCGATGACTGATAACCTATATAAAAAACCTTTAAAACGTATAGAATAACGTATTACCAGAACATTTATACCACTTTGGCACGGTTGGATCCATAAATAACAAAATTATTGAAAATTTTTCATTCCGCATAGCCGGTTCGGTGAATCGATGACTGCTAACCTATATAAAAAATCTTTAAAACGTATAGAATAACGTATTACTAAAACATTTATACCACTTTGGCACGTTTGGGTTCATAAATAAAAAAATTATTGAAAATTTTTCGTTCCGCATAGTCGGTTCGACGCCCAGTTCGTGTGACGTCGGACGACCGACGTTGATGTTAGTTATAAGAACATATATACTCTATCCCATTACTATTCAACATATAACCATAGCCTGTAAGTCATTATACATCGACATTAGCTTATAAGACATATATATATATAGTCTACCTCACGATTGTCTCTTACGTAACCATATGTAACCATAGTCTGTAAGACGTATATACTCCGTAGCCTGTAAGACGTTACGTAATTAGGTTAGACACTCACTCGGCACTTTTCCATCCAAACCTATTCTCCGAACCTCAATCTTACAAACATCCTTTACTTGAGCTCCTTATCTTATAAACATCCCGTCGACATCGATCTTTTCCTCCTGACTCCAATCTCATAAACATCCTCTTCCAACTCCTTATCAAATAGCCTAAACATCCTCCCGATAAATCGACCAAAACACTTCTAAGAACCAGTAACCACAACATCCTCTTGCATCAGTCCAGAACCTTTCAGAACAAAGCTCCAATCTCCTTTGTCTCCCAGCTGCATAAATACCACCCCATCCTATCCGCCCGGCACAGTTCTGCGCCACGGTCACCTAGGAGACAGGTAATCCTGCTCCAGGCCCGTCGATATCCAAGACACAACAATCATACTTCCTTTCGGGAGATCGTAACCGACTCCCCTTGGCGACCGAGTGAGTAAGGAATATTATAAAGGAATATTGTACGAAGCACATATATATTTGAAGAATATACATATATACATTGAACCACATCTACCTTAAATCTACGAAACCTGCACGACGCGAATCTATTCTCATAATCATCCGAGTGCTTATGCTAACGCATAAGAGAATACAACTACTTGCTACCCGGTATAAGAATATTTCGACGTCTCCACACGGCAACTCCACGGACCCAGGGTTTAGACGCGTGCTTAAGAGCTGCGTTCGCCTGAAAGCTGAGTGCAACATAGGAAATAACGGCCGATAACACGAGTGGAATCTCGTATCATTTCCTCACGGAAGCCAGGCCGTAACATCTCCTGTTTTCGCACTAAGTTCTCTTCGGAACTTTCGATTTCGTTCTAAGTCCCCTTCGGTACTTTCGAATCGATGAAACGGTCATCGACAACTATTATAAACGGTAACTTTACTCGATAAAAAAACATTTTTTGAGTTTTTCACTACGATTTATTACGTGCGCTACATTCAGGTTGAAATTCATAAATGTTTATCGCTAATTCAAATATAAGTACAAGTTCTGGCAGCGTATTGCTTTTCGTATAAGTGGCTTAAATACAAGTTCTGGTGGCGTATTGCTTTTCTTATAGGTGGGTTATATACAAGTTCTGGCAGCGTATTGCTTGTCTTATAGGTGGCTTAAATACAAGTTCTGGCAGCGTATTGCTTTTGTGATTCGTAGCGAAATTTAAAGTTGCCTCCGGCGTATTGGTTTCTTTCTTTGGTAGCAAATAACGATCGTTCTGACTCGAACGTTCTTGCATGAAAGCGAATGGTAGATTTCTTTCTCCACTCTTTTTTTTTTGCCTTCTTGAATCTCATTTCGTACTATATATTATTATATACATATATATTATATATGTATATTTTTTCATTTGTTTTTTTTTGGGGTTCTCGCCTAACCGACAAGACGAATCCCCAAGCATAGGGCTGAGTCTCAACAGATCGCAGCGTGGTAACTGCTCTACCGAGTACAACACCCCGCCAGGTACCTAAGTCGTCTACAGACGATTCCGAGTCTCGACGTCGAACTTGGAGTACCCATGATCGACCGTTAGAGCGCCGTGGTCGTCGTGCGGTGAGATCCCGACGACGAATCCGATGACGCCCATACGGCAAACTGGGGCCCGTGCGATGAACGATCCGAGGATCGTCCACCTAGTAGTGTCACATTGTTTTGAGCCTTTCGACCCACACGAGACTCCTAGAAATATCGTTGCCAACTTTGTCTAGAAAGGATACGGCCTTAGAGGTGTTCAGGCATAATCCCACGGATGGTAGCTTCGCACCACCGGCCGCTCGACCGAGTGCGTGAACCAAATGTCCGAACCTGCGGTTCCTCTCGTACTGAGCAGGATTACTATCGCAACGACACAGTCATCAGTAGGGTAAAACTAACCTGTCTCACGACGGTCTAAACCCAGCTCACGTTCCCTGTTGGCGGGTGAACAATCCGAAGCTTGGCGAATTCTGCTTCGCAATGATAGGAAGAGCCGACATCGAAGGATCAAAAAGCGACGTCGCTATGAACGCTTGACCGCCACAAGCCAGTTATCCCTGTGGTAACTTTTCTGACACCTCTTGCTGAAAACTCTTCAAGCCAAAAGGATCGATAGGCCGTGCTTTCGCAGTCTCTATGCGTACTGAACATCGAGATCAAGCCAGCTTTTTGTTAATCCATTCATTTTGTTTTGGTAAAAATAAACCAGAGGAATGCTTGGAACTTCAAAAAAATCGCAATAAATCTTGATAAACCAGAGGAAAATTGCGGTAAACCTTGATAAACCAGAGGAAAGCTTGGAATTTGTTGAAAAATTGCAATAAACCTTGATAAACCAGAGGAAAGCGTAGAAATTCGAAAAAAATCGCAAAAAACCTTGATAAACTAGAGGAAAAGGTGGAAATTAAAAAAAAGCAAGAAAAAGTGTTGGTTTAGTGTTATTTTTGGAAAAATGTGGAAAAAATGCAAGAAAAAATCAAAGAAACTTGAAAAAAAAAACAAAAAAAAGACAAACCTTGAAGGAAATCGAAAAAAAGAAAAAAAAACTCAAAAAAACTTGAAAAAACTTGAAAAAACTAAAAAAAAGTCGAAAAAAAAAACAAACCTTGAAAAAGGTCGAAAAAAATCGAAAAAAGCAAAAAAAACTTGAAAAAAATCGAAAAAAGTCGAAAAAACTTGAAAAAAGTCGAAAAAAAAAAAAATCCACTAGGTCATGTTATTATTAGGTTATAAATAACCTGTTTCAATAACTAAACCAAGTGGAAGTGGTATAAGTGGAAGTGCAATAAATAACCTGTTTCAATAAACAAACCAAGTGGCAGTGGTATAGTGGAACAGTGAATATAACCTAAAGGATTACCTAACCATGTGGTACAGTGAGAGTGGAACAGTGAATATAACCTAAAGGATTACTTAACCATGTGGTGTAGTGAACAGTGGAAGAGTGAATATAACCTAAAGGATTACAAACCAAGTGGTGTAGTGAACAGTGGAATAGGCAATAATAACCTATTATAATACAAACCTTGTGGTGTAGTGCATAGTGAAATAGGTACATATAACCTATTATATTACAAACTAAGTGGAATAGTTACAGTGGAAGAGTGAGTGTAACGTAGTGTATTACAAACCAAGTGGAATAGTGAATAGTGGAATAGTGAGTGCAACCTGGTGTATTACCAAACCTAGTGGAATAGTGAATAGTGGAATAGTGAGTGCAACCTGGTGTATTACCAAACCTAGTGGAATAGTGTATAGTGGAATAGTGAGTGCAACCTAATGGATTACCTAACCTTATGGAAGAGGATGCATGGAATAGCGAGGATAACCTACAGGATTACCTAACCTAGTGGAATACTGGTGAGTACCTATTACCTCTATAAAGGTTAGGTCCGATTAGGATACCCGGTAAAAGGTTAGGTCCACTTAAGGTATTATTGGTAAGGTTAGGTCACATTAAGCATATTTTAATATACACCTAACCAACTCCATACTTCTTGTGTGTTAGGTTAGGTTAGGTGGACACCAAATGGCGCACCTAAGTGTCGCAAGTCGGACCTCCACCTCCTCGTGGTGGTGTCTGAGGAGTGGGACAAATCTTAATGTTGTCCTACTTGCTAACGGAGGCCGGCGAAACCTCAAGAACTATGAGGCGTTTGACAAACACTTATAGTATGGGGAGTAGCGACCCCAAGGTATCTGAGCTCCTAGTATACCGTAAACCTGTGGTCATGTTTCGCAGGAACGGGGATCTTACCTTAATTGGTCGGATCGTGAGGATGACAACCTCTTTAAAAAATCCCTAATCCCAAGCTTTAGCTGCGGTGAAGAGGATGCACTCCCTCCTGTGTCTGACGAGCCACGGCGTGGGGGTGTGGTTGATGGGAGCATCAACCGCTAGTATGCCAATCTCCGGGGCACCTGCCACCCCCCGGCAGTAAAAGGCCTCTCAGCGTATGGCGGCTCTGCGCTGAGAGTACCCAAATCCGACCATCTCGTGGGAATATTCATGAGCTCTATAAACAAAAACAAAAACCTAAGCTTAAATTTAAAAGATAATAATGTAAAAAAGGATACAACTAGCAATTCTTCTAGCGATAATTCTAGAATAAAACCTAGAATTATTAGGCAAGAAATTCTAAAGGACAAAGAAAAAAAATTAATCAGAGAATTCTTTAGGAACAGGAATCTGAGGGGACCATGGACAGAGGATAAAGGAAACAGCTCCATTGAGGCAGCTAGCGAGGGAGAGGACTGGCCGGAGAAGGGACAGGGAATCTCTTGGCTTTATGAGAGTGGTACACAAAAAGATGATGGTATAAGAAATGAAAGAATTGCTGATATTATAGGTATAGGACAGCCTAAGGAACTAGTAAGGGACGAAGTGTGTGACGAACAGAGACTGGATTCCACGGGGAAAATTCCGGAAGATAGGGAAGAGCAAGAGGAGGCAAATGAGGCAGGAATGACAAGTAGAGACATAGATGCAAAGGACCCTAAGGAAGGCTTTACAGACACTAAAAAGGTAAGTGAAAACAAGAATTTGCCCAAAGACCTTATTAAATACTCTAAGGTAGCAGGCGATCTAGGGGACGCAACCAAAGCAATTGGACAAATCGTAATACTGAGTGGAAACTTAAGAAGGAAAATGAAGCAGAAAATTATAGATAAAATAAGAGAAAATATGATAGTGATTGTCAAAGCGGAAGAAGGCGGAGATATTAGCGGTTTAATTGATGGTCTTAAAAATTGGGCATGGGATATGAAAAGAGTAGTCGAGATATTGAACTCAGCCCATAGATTTAGTTTTAATAGACTCAGGAAAATCAAGGAACTGATCAAGGAAGGGGAACAAAGTATCGAAGGACTTTTTCTAAAAAGCGAGGTGGGGAGGGTAGAGAGAGAGAAAGGCTTGGATAAATCGGAAGGGCCCATAGTGTCATGCAAGGATAATGAGGAACAAGGAAATTTTAAGACAGTGGAAAAGAAAAGGAAAAGACACGGTAGGAGGGAGTTAGATGACTCGGAGAGTGACAGCTCACCGAAGGATATAAGGCCCAAACATTATAAAAGAAGAACAGGCGAGAATTTTATAAGTATAAATGAAACCTTGAAACAGAATAGAAATAGCATAAGTAATTATATAGCGAATCAGGATAGGGAACAAGTAAAGAAAGATAAGAATAATAGAGAAGAGGGAGGGATTGTTAAAGTCGGGTGTGGACAAGAGGCGAACTTTGAGCATACTCTAAGACGAATTAAAGATAAGATTATGATAGGAAATATAACAGTTAATTGGATAAGACAAGCAAAGGGTGGGAAGAAAATTCTTTTCTATATGCAAAGGGAGGAAGAGGCAAAGAGTTTAAGGGATAGGTTAAGAGGAGCTGGCTTTGATGCTGAGGTGAGCCTAGGTAAAAGAGCTAAGATTATGATAGTAGGTGTCGAAGCTGATCTCAACGAGGAAGATATGGTGAAAATCCTTAAGGAAGAATATAGGACCCAGGACGTTAGAGTTATCTTCTTTAAGAAGACACCTAGAGGAAATAATAATGCATGCGTGGAGCTTAGAGAACAGGAGGCAAGGGAACTCCTAAAGAGAGATAGAATCAAAGTTGGCTGGACGAGTTGTTAAATTAGGGAATACACAGACAAAAGGAAATGCTATAAGTGCGGCCAGACGACACACCTTTCATGGGCATGTACCCTTGAGAAGGGGGTCTGCTATACCTGCGGGGTTGAGGGACATGAGAGTGTGTGTTGTCCTAAGAAAATGAATTATACTCCAAGAAACTTTGATAGAATGGAGCAGGTTTATCCGGAACGGAAACACTTAGGAGTTGAAAAAGAGGAGATAGGATATTCGAACCCTCATACCTTTAACAGAAATCATGGGGTAATAGATCAGAACCAAGGACTAGAAGAGGTAGGTAGGAGTAAGAACATAATAACCGAAGATTATGCAGAAGGAGGTGTCTATAAACTAATAAAGAAGCCTTCTGAAGAAGTCTTTGTAAGGACGGTAGGTACCCAAACTGAATGGAATACTGAGGGTCTGGTTACTTGGAGTGAGGTGGTCAAAAGACACACAAATTACCAAAGGAGGGAAGAGGGAAGTAATAGAAGAATACATGATCCCTGCTCGGGAATTATAAAGGAGGGAAATGGATTTACAGGGGACAGAAATCATATAGAAAAGAGGGAGAAAAAGAATAAAGGAGTGGAGGGCAGGATCAGGAAGCACAAAGGAACTGCGGTATACATTAAATTTGATAAAAGTGAAGGGATTAAGGATATAGGAATTCTAAAGAAAACAGTAGGCACACCAAAAGAAATAAGGGTTACCTCAATGAGAACGGCCAGAGGGGGAGGAATAGTCTTAGAGGTTGATGGGAAAGAAGAGATTAAAGGATGGGTTGATCACATTAGCAAGAAACTAGAAGGGCGGGCCATAGTAAGGAAATTAGAGCCTAGGGAAGGAATCAAAATAAGAAAAATTGACCCTTCTGTAACGTCCCTGGAAGAATTTTTTTCTTTTAAATATGGCAGTCCTATGTTCTATACGTATACGCGCTAATAATTTAGTTACCGACGGAATTAGACTATTACCGACAGTATATAATATACTATTACTTTATGTATAAATTTCGACGGTCGGTAACTGATGTTATATACATTTTTGATTTATATTAATTATTTTATGATTTTCATTTAAAATAGATAGTATGCTTCATAAAGACAATCAAATGTTTAGTTAGAATAGTTAAAACAAGATTTATGTATTATTTTATAGTTATTCTAATAAATGTATAATTCTATATGGAAAATTCCGCGATGCTATGTGCCTACGTGCCGCGATGCTCACCCCGAATTTCCTGGTATTCTCGCGCAATCTTAGAGAAAGATAGGAATACATTTTACAATTACGATATTATTAATTACTAAAATCGTTAGTTAAACAAATCAGCTAATACATATCAAGTCTACCAATATAATGTTATACGGAACTAAAGTCAGACAATAGTTTATTGCAGTGTATATTGTAAATTAGAATATTACTCTATAGAATGTTCGAGAAGCATCATATGCTTATACATTAGATTCAATCCGAATAGAAGTACGTGCGTAGCGTATAGAAGAAGACAGCGAATGCAATTTTCATTAAAACACTATTAAACCATAATTTTTGTATCAACAACATAAACCACCGAGTAGAGTGCGATATTAACTATGTAATCAAATCGTTCATTTTCATAAATAATGTCTAATTACGAATTTATACGATAATTATATATTTCGGCATTATGGGGGTTTTCCGAGAATTTGCCAGACTGGCGAGTATAAAAGCCGGAGCGAAACTCGCTCAAATCGCAGAACAGTTTTCGAAGTCGAGCACGCTAGAAGTCTCCTGGATAAGTATAACCGGAACAGTTTTCGCTGTCAAGAGCCGACACGATTCTTAATACTTGACTGGTAAAGCGAGTATACGCCATTTGGATACTTGATCGTGGGTCGTTCTAGTAGCCAGCGAACAGCAGGCTCCCCATTCAAACGGTCTCGTCTCTGAAACTCCGTTAGGAGAGTGCTATACTTTGCGCCAAGAAAGGCTAAGATATCGAAAGGATAGCTCTCAGCTACTCATCTTGATTTTTGTCGGATTGCTAACGCGCCGTCAGATTCTCGGAGTTCGCTCTGGGTAGTTTCGTAGCCAGCTAACGCAGGCTCCCCATTTGAGCGGCTTGGTCTCTGAAGCCCGTGTCTTTTGGGTGGCAGTTCAGCAATTACGATTTTATATTAGAATCAATTGATTTGCTACCCTGTTAGACTTATACTGTTCACCCTTTTCCTGTATCGTTGGGTCGTTCTAGTAGCCAGTGAACAACAGGCTCCCCAATTAAGCGATCTGGTCTTGGCTGTCAGTGTTCGTTTTGACTAAAAGGGTCATGGACAATTAGTTGTCGAGCCAAATTGAAAGAGTAACTGTTCCGAGATAAAAATTCATTTAGATTCAAATAGAATTTGCAAAGTTTGAATTAATAAAAGAATATTGTTCTGTCATCAGCGTAATTACAGTAGTCGACTACACCGCGTTAGATATCGATTAAAATCATTGATCTATCTAATTTTGCGAAAGCGTATTTAGGTACACTTAGAGATCACACTTAGGTCATGTTCCTCGCTGCGGTAGACTATTAACGCGCTATTATTTCTATCAATCTCATAAAAGAATATTCATTATATAGATTCTATCTCTATTAACCAAAATAACAATTGTAATTGCGATAGCGTACAAACAAGAATTAAATAATATCGAATTTAGTTTATTTACGAAAGCGAAGTTAGTTTTGTTTGAAATCAGAACTAATTAGAAATCAGATCATTTATTACATACTGTTTAATTTACTGAGTTCTATTATTTCTATTCTTAATATTATATCAAGATCCATTTAGTTCCGTTCATCAAGTTAATATACTTTTTATATTTTGTTGTTATTTGTTATTTGTTAAATTCATTAGTTTTAGTAGATTTATTGAATAAATCTTGTTGTTGAAAGATATTGACCTGTGGATTTCACTCCTTAACCGCACACCACACGAATCCCACAATCTTTAGATTTAGTTATTTTTCAAAACGAGTCGTTCAGTTGGTAAAAGCCGCTCTTTACCTAACTAGCGCAGTTAACTTCTGAACTTAGGTTCCAGAGTCGTTACACTTCGGTAAATATGGAAGAAATTAAAGAATCGGTTATAAAGGAGTAAAGCAGTTTGAATTGCGAGGAAATCGATGATATAGAAATTATAAGAGTTTTCTCTGAATTCGGGGGACATCAGACTGCTCTGATGAAGCTCCCCACAAGACTGGCAGCCCCTTTATTAAACAAGGGAAGAATTAGAATAGGGTGGTCAATCTGTTACATCAACAGATATGACAAAATCCTGATCAAGTGCTGGAGCTGTGGTGGCTTTGGGCACTCCACAGAAGGGTGTAACAGGAAAACAATTGATAAGACATTAAAGGAAGATAGAGGGAACCAGGGAAAGAGAGAATTTGTAGATAGGTTGGTAACTAGGAAAGAGAAAGAGACGGATAGTTTAGAGATTGTCTGTGTGTATTTAACGTGCAGTTCCCGCCATCACAGCTCTACTACACGGCCCCCATGGGCGCGGAATTGAGATACGCCCAATTAGCGCGTCCCCGCCGAAGCAAGGACTACCAGAAACGATACCAGGCTCTACGGGTCCCGGTAACCGACCTCTGGTGGGGCCGAGTGACTTTCCAACACTCTACCAGCTAAGACAGGCTGGTACCCGAGCTGTTGGGACGCAGCTCACCCGCCGAGGGCCCGACTAGCAGGCCCTCTAGCCAGCATGCGGCTTTTAAACCACTGCCCCCGCGATGGTCCAACCCACGACCGAGCCAGGGTTGCCCCCGTAGGCGCCTCGGTCCCCGCGGTACCAGTCAGGATCACTGGTGGGATCTGCGCGACCGAAGTCGCTTCCATTTTGGGGGTCCCGCAACCCCCGGCAATGGTCAGCCGGCGACTCGAGTACGTGGAGACGCCAACCTCCAAAGGCCACGAGTAGGAATCGACCATAAGGTCTTTGACCTCCTCGCGACCACCCTGCGTACCTCATACACCCATATACACACACTACGCATTCACACACCTTCTTCTCCTCACAAACACACTTCTCGCATACACACAGAAACATTCATACTTCTCCTTGCATTCTAGCACACCACTCACATCCACACTACCATCCTCTCTCTTTATTACACCACATGCATTCAGATCTCGGAGATCATCATACATACTACATTCAGTCAACACATGTTTCCAGTCTTCACACACAGCACCACACATACAATGCTCAGTATCACTTCGACCACATTTATACAAATACGCATTCATACTACCATGCCCAGTCAACAGAAAACACGCAAACACACTAGGTTCAAAATACACACAGCTTTCAACAAACCTAACATTCTTCACGTACTCATAAGTCACTCGCCCTTTCTCACTCTGATCCCATCTACTCTGCCAACAATCATACACTCTTCCATTCACAGTTTCCACACACTCTTCCACAGTCCGTCCATCCAACTCACTCAAAGCGACGATTTCATTCACACACAGACTCTTACCATTTTTCACTCTATCACACATACCTCTTCTCACGCATTCAAGGTCCCAAGGTAGGACACCCATCAACACTTGCATACTATCCGTCGAAACGGTTTTACAAACATTCAAACATGCATGCAACACAACACGCTGACATCTATTCAACAATTCTCTAGCATACCCAAACTGCATCACGTCATACCACACACTCGCTCCATACATCACACACGCAACAAACAGACCTTTGTACAACACTCTCACAGCTTTTCTTCGCATACCCCATTCTCTCTTCATCACTCTTCTCATAGCACCCACTACATTCGTCACTTTCTTCCGCACATAATCGAGGTGTACTTTAAAGTTCATTCTCTCACTCACCCATATTCCCAAATACTTCACTTTCTCTACATACTTTAAAGGCTTTCCATTCATACGTACAATCGGTCGTCTACTCGCAGCCATACTACCTTTCAACATCATGGTCACAGTTTTACTTTCGGACACACTCACACCTACTTCCGCACCCCATTCACACACTATTGTCATCCATTCAGCACCCATTCGCTCAATTTCCACTCGGCTCTGTCCTTCAACCATTACATACAAGTCATCCGCAAAGGCCACACACTTACACCCACGTTCTCTCAAACGCCGCAGGAGCCCGTTCATCCGTCCAATCCACAGGAAAGGACCAGAGACGGACCCCTGCGGACATCCTCGCACAACATCCTTCCACACAATTTCATTCACACCACACATACATGCTGTCCTTCCCTGGAAGTAGCTCCTCCAGAGTGGCATCTCTGCGCATCCTGTCTCATTCAACCAGCCAAGCACACTCTTCCTTTCCAGATTATCAAACGCTCCTCTAAAATCCACAAATATACCCAGCACATACTTCTTTCCACTCTCTTGCACATACTCTCTCATCTTTATCCATGCACTCTCTGTCGAACGTCCCCTGCGAAAGCCATGCTGCGCATCATCCATACTCTCATTCACTCTCCGTTCATGTCTCTTAACCATCATTCGCTCTAATGTTTTCCCAAACACTGACAGCAGGCTTATTGGTCTATACGACGCAGGGTCCGTTCGCGGCTTTTCAGGGGACTTCAGCAACACAATTACGCACGCTTTCTTCCACTCACTCGGAAAATATCCATACTTCAAACACGCATTATACAGTCTCAACAAACATCCCGGAATCGCATACCAAATCATTCGCAACATTTTCGCAGTTATACCATCCATGCCAGGTGCCTTGCCCAATTTTGCTGCCATCACAGCCTCATTCTCTTCATTCCAATCAAACTCTTCCACTTCATTCACACTCTCTTCCACACCACTCACTCCCACCGAGATACTCGAGGCTGGGAAGAAACAATCTAACAAAACTTGCGCACATTCTCTCCATGTGGAATAACTCCTACCATCAATATTCAACGAACTCATTCTCTCCCTCGCATTCTTACCTCTACATATTCTGTATACAGGACCCCATGGCTCCAGGTTCGACGACACACTCACAAACTTCCGCCAACTCTCTTCTTTCACTCTCCACAGTTCACGCTTATACTCTTTCATCAAACACTTATACCTGGTCAAGCATGCATCAACATTCTCGCCTCGTCTTCTTTTCGCTCTTTGCCACAACTTCCTACTCTTTCGCACTTTAGCTTTCAGTCTTCTTAATTCATCCGTCCACCATGCTATCTTCCTATCATTCATTCTTATTCTCTGTTTCATTCTTTTGTCGTTCGAACCTTGGATCCAGTCCATCAAATATTCAAGCATTCTATCCACATTTGTTTCATCACTCATATCTTGCCCATGCATCAACGCATACTCCATCAGATCATTCTTATATTCTTCCCAGTCCACATCTTTGCATATCCATCCTTTCCTTACATTCATAACATTTTGCTCACTCTCATCATACATCATACTTATTAATATAACATTATGGTCACGTATTCCCCAGTCATTCTTCACTTCCCATTCAAGGCGGCACCTGGCTAACGAATCATTCATCAGAGTGACATCAATGTCACTCTGCCCATTCACGCCCGAGAAAGTATAATACTCACTCGGCTCATTCAACACAATCATTCCATTCGCCAAAATCCACTCTTCCAGAATCCTTCCACGCATCTCATTCTCTCTACTGCGACCCCCACCCTTGCTATACCACAAGGGCGAGGTCGCATTCGCATCCATTCCGAATAACACACGCTTCCCCCTCACATACTCTCTCACACGCTCCATGTACGTCAGGTAGGGCTCTATGTCAGAACCCCACCTGCAGTACATGGACACCACATACATCTCGCCAAAGTCCCCTTTCAGCCAAACACACACACCATACTCATTGGTATATTCACGCACACACATAACCTCCACATTTACATCCCGAACAACCACTGCAGCCTTGGCAGGGTCATCCGCACACACATACACTTGCCATCCACTTGGCAGCCCTTTCACACACCCATGCGACACATACACTTCCTGCAAGAGAGCCACACTTACATCCTTTTCATTCATAACAACATTCAAATCACACAACACACTATACGCTTTCTGACAATTACACTGCAATATTTTCAAACATTCAGTCATCACATATCCTGGCCTTCTCTCGCTCTAACATTCTCACATATTCTGGGCATTCACTCGACAGAACCGAGTGGTCACACGCTCTGCCTTTCATTTTGCAATTTCTGCACACACACGCACTCTGACACTTATCTCTTAAGTGCCCACTTTCACCACACTTTTCACACAATCTTTCCTTCACACTACATTCACGCATCATGTGTCCGAAAGAAAAACATTTGTAGCATCTCATCACATTTACAAAGTCACGCACCTTACACGCTCTCCATTTAATATACATTCGCTCCTCACTCATCAACACATCACGCATTCTTTTTGACACCTCGATTATGACATTACCAACATCCGCACCTTTCTTGTTCACTCGACTCACTATTCTCACTCTATCTTTGAACTCCATTTCAGTTATACAACTCATTCATCAGCTCATCATTCGTCATCTCATTCGCTACATCAAACACAATCAGCTTAGGTCCCACTCTCTTGGGTGTCTCTACCTTGAGACCCACTTCCTCTAACCGTTTACTCTGCTTAATCATGTCCATTTCTCGCGCACTCGCCGCTTCAATCACCAACCCTCCACTTCTCGTCTTTCTCACCGCTTTCACCCGCACATTCAGACCACCACTCACATTACTCATTACTTTCTCTTTCACCTGTTCACTCGTCATTTTCACGCTTTCATCCTTCGACTTAACAACCACAGCAAACGTTCGCACTTTCGGTCTCTCAGTCACACTTGCACCCTTCATTCGCTCAGTCACACCAACATCAGTCCTTCCAGTCACACTCGCATAGCTCACTGGCGCAGGCATACTCGCACGATCAACCATTCTTCGACACTCATCCAATCGTCCACTCAACCGCTCATTCTTTGCAATCATTCCCATCATACATTCCTCATAGTCACTCACACATCCTAAAATAAAATCACATGCATTCTTGTTAACACGGTTTGCCTCTGTCAGGAGGAACCGCCTTAACTTATCTCCCACTTTCCTCATCAACTTCAATTCCTTCACCTCCTCCTCTCCCTCCTCTACCTCTACTTCCTCCTCCGGTGCACCCAGCCTGGTCCGCTTTCGCGGGCTCAGGCTGCGAGTGCCCGGCCTCCTACCCTTCCCATTTCCCTCCCCACTTCCTCCACTCCCGCTCCCCTTCGCCCCAAATCCCCGAGTTTTACATTAGGTTCCATAAGGTTCCCACGAGCTGGGACGTACAACGGTCACTCCCCGGGTGACGCCCTTCCCGGGGAGAAGGCTCAATACTCATGAGGTCGCCAGGTATCATGAGGTGGCCGCTAATGGCTGGTGCTCCCACCAGCCCACCCCCCAGTGCAAGACTGGGAGGTGCCCCATCGCCACGCACCATAACTTGGGGTTAGGGTATTTTTTATAGAGGTTTACATCCTCGCGACGCAGCCGGTTAAGGCAAGCTCCCCGTTCCTGTGAGACATGACCACAGGCTTACGGTATGAGCACAAACCCCGCTAGGCGGTCCGCCGTTCTCCCGTTAGCATAGAGGCCCTCACCCTTGGGTAGCACCGAAGTACTACCGAAGGGCATAGAGTGCCTCTATCCCAGCGACCACCACGAGGAGGTGGGATATCCGACTTGCGTCAACTGACGCCATTCGGTCACCACGGATAGTTTAGAAGGGGGTCGCCTGAGGTGTGATACTGATGCCCTTGAAATGGAATGCGATAGGGTAAGAAAAGCGGTCGACGTACTAAAGAACCTCGCGGTCTCGAGGGGTTTAAGCGATAATGCTGAGGATAGGGAAAGAAATAATAAAATAGGAGCTAGTGAAACTTGATAATTCAAACTTAGTACATCTCTATAACCTGTGATAACAGTAAATTGTTGTGTGTCTTGTAACGTCCCCGGGGAAGACCAGTTCCGTCCGATAATCAAAGAAAGTACTTTAATGATAATAAGTTTTTATTTTATTACCGACCGCAAATTACCGACCGCACCATAAAAATTCGCGTGGTAATGGGGTGGGGTAGCTTACGCGTGCAACATTGTTTAGAATAGATCACCGATCGATGGCGCGCGCGTTAGTTAGAAAGAGACAGAAGATATACTTCGAAACAGAATTAAAATAAATTATTATTTAAATGTTTATATTATATATATTATTAATTATTCACTCATTATAAATTGCGTTATATTTTTAATTATTATTTTATGTATTATTCGCGGTTAATTATTTCTTCTATCAAAACACTTATAATTTGCGTATATAAAAATTATTAAAAATGCGATTTAACGGGAAAACTTGTGAAAAACTAATTAATAGTAAATCAAAGCGTATTTTTCCTAATCAAACTAATATATATTTGCTACTAAATAAAGCGTAATAAAAGAATAACTACTTTTTGAGCGGGAAAAACCCACGATTCTCGGGGTATAAAAGGGCGTGCAGCAGCGGCTGTCAGGGCAGAACAATCTTTGCAGTACTACGTGCCGGACCTCTTAGGAAGCGACAACTGGAGCAGTTTTAACTGGTAAGAGCCTACAAGATTCTTAGTTTTGACTGGACAGCGGGTATCAGCCATTTGGATACTCGATCGTTGGGTAGTTCTAGCAGCCAGCTAACGCAGGCTCCCCATCATTGAGCGGCTTGGTCTCTGAAGCCCGTGTCTTTTGGGTGGCGTTTCAATAACTTCAATTAATAATTAAAGTAGAGTCATTTTATTTGCAACCCTGTTGGTCACACGTCGTCATTTGATTCTTGCATCGTTGGGTAGTTCTAGTAGCCAGCTAACGCAGGCTCCCCAATTAAGCGATCAGGTTTTGGGTGTCGATTTGTGCTCCGACAAAAAGGGCCATGATCGAATTAGTTTAGAATCAACCAAAGAGTAACTGTTCCACGTCCAATACAAATTTTAGAGTTAATTTAAATAACCAAATATTGTTCTGTCAGTTTTGTTAGGATCTAGATCCATTATAAATTGCGTTGTACCTTTGTTATTGCGTACATCATTATAAAACCGCGTAATCGAAGTAGTTAGCTACCGTTCCGCGATTTGCGACAACTAAAAGTCTATTATACTCTGTTTTTACGTCTAGAATTCAGTCATATACATATACATTTTTATATTCACTAAAGAAATTGTTAATTATAACTCTCTTTCTCATAATTACTTGAATAAACCTAATTAATGAAAGGTATTAACCTGTAGATTTCACTCTTTAACCACACGCCACCACGATCCCACATTCTTTTAGTATTAGTTATAGTAAAACGAGTCGCTTAGTAGGCAAAAACCGCTCTTTGCTTCATAAGTGCTGTAAATACCTGATACTAGTATCAGGGACGTTACAGTCTCTGTGTCTTTTGTCTTATACCTATTTATTTATTTTATTTGCGTACCCATAGCTTGTTTTGCTTCTCTGTCTTATTGTGTTAGTATCTTATTTATTAACTACCAAATTTATAGATATTTGTTTTAACTTATTAACGACAGGTATGAAACCTATACGAATCATACAGATTAATCTAAATAAAGCTCCTAGAGCGCTGGGTTTACTATTAAATAAGATGAGTAGGGAGGATTTCGATATTGCACTAATCAGCGAGCCCCCGAAGAACACAGGAAATAATTATTTCATAAGAAGTAATAACGGTGGAGCGGGGGTTTTAGGTATGAATTTGTCACGCAATTTTGAACCACTGAAGGTCAGTAAGGATTATGTAGCATGCATATATGGCGACATTGTTTTAATTTCTATCTATATATCTCCCAAAGTTAAGATTAGGAATTTCAGTGTAATCATGGATGAACTTAGCGAACTAATCAGGGTTATTCAGATTAAGAGCAGCTTTAGAGGTATTCTAATTGCAGGAGATCTTAACGCGCATTCGGCTAGATGGGGCAGAGTGGAAAGATGGAGGGTTGAACCTAGGGGGAGGGAATTGGAGGCATGGCTGGACAAACACAATCTGGTATGCCTTAATGATAGAAAAGAGGTCACCTTTGAGAACAAAAGAGGCGCCACAAGCATTGATATAACTTGTGTTACACCCGACTTATTGGAATATATGGATTTTTGGAAAGTGGTGCAGGAAACGACTTTAAGTGACCATAAATATATAACTTACCAAATAGCAAACACTAGCATCGGGAACATTATAGTAGAACCTTCAGGAACTAGGGCCCCAGTCACGACAGGATGGAATGTTGGAAACGTAAAGAATAAAAAGAATAAATTAATCCAAGAGTTTATTAAAGAAGCGGAAGGGTTAGAGGAGCTATTTAATAACATAGACACTCGACATCTAGCAGAATCAAAAATGAATTACTTCTTTGGAATGGTGTGTGATAAGGTTTTCAGGAAAAGGAGTATGGGTAATAGAGGTAGAAAAAAGCATGCGTACTGGTGGGATGAAGATACAAAAATAGCTTGGAATAAATGTAATAGGGCAGCACGAATATTAATGAAGAGAAGAAAAAAGAAGGAGTCAAACTGGATAGACTACAACAGGGCATATGAAAACCTCAGAATTTGTAAGTTAAGATTTAAAAAAATGATAAAAATAAAAAAGGCTAAGTGCTGGGATAAATTAATTGGGGATCTAGACAGGGATGTCTGGGGGCTTGCGTACAAGATAGTTTTTAAGAAATTTAGAAATCGATACCCCCCTTTAAGCTGGAAAGATGGGATAGGGGTGATAGATACCTTCTTCCCAAAGGGAGAACCAATACCTGGATTGTCGGAGGATACACTAGAGCGTATTAGAGAGGAATGTGAGATGGACTTAGAAATTACGACAGAGGAAGTAATTAGTAACGCGAGAAGAATTAAGGGAGGTAGGGCGCCGGGCCCGGATGGTGTCCCGGGTGTAATAGTTAAGCTATTGGCCCAAAAATGTAGTGAGAAGATGGAACTCATCTTTTCTAGCCTCCTGAAAACTCTCTGTTTTCCCAAAGATTGGAAAATAGCAACGGTGGTTTTAATACCGAAAAACGCAGACCTGGGATCTAAGAAGTTCAGACCTATATGCCTCATTAGTGAAGTTGGGAAATTTTTTGAAAGGCTGATTGCCAGTAGATTGGAAAAATGGACAGATAACTATTACGGCTTAAATAAACGACAATATGGTTTTAGAAAAAAGAAATCTACAGTTCATGCTCTGTCAGAATTAGTTGGGTATATAAAGGAAAGAAAGGCTTGGAAAGAGAAGGTGGTCGCAGTAGCACTAGACATCAAGAACGCGTTTAACTCTCTAAGTTGGCATGCAATAATTGATTCGTTAAGGGGAATGGGGGTGCCGCAATACCTTTTGGCACTTATTTTCTCCTATCTGAAAGATAGAAAAGGTACGGTAAATCTAACCGGAGGAAGTTATACCTTTGATGTAAGTAGGGGGGTCCCTCAGGGATCTATCCTCGGGCCCCTTTTATGGGTGCTGACATACGACCAGATCCTTAGGAGCAGCCTGGCGGTGGGGCTCAGGGTGATCTGTTACGCAGATGACACCCTGGTCCTGCTGTCGGGCAGTAATCCTGACCGTACATTCAGTCTCCTGTGTAAAGGTATAGATAAAATTGAGACACGCAGATTGAGAAACTAGGCTTACTAATCTCTACGGAGAAAACGGAGGCGATAATTTTCAACGCCAATAGAAACGATAGGGATTGGCTAAAGCTGACCCTAAACATTAGACAAGATATTGTTAAGCCTAAGGAAAAGATTAAATACCTGGGAGTCTGGTTGGATCCAGAGCTCAACTTTAAAGGGCATCTGGACCTGCTGGAGAAGAAAATAGACGTCACACTAAACGGGTTGGCAAAGCTGACGCCTAATATTAGGGGTCCGAGGATAAAAAAGAGAGCCATGCTTTCTTCGGTTGTGTACTCTATTGCGTTGTATGCGGCTCCAGTGTGGGCTGAAACTCTAAAGAGGAGAAGTAACCAAAAATATCTAAGGAGAATTTACAGGAAATGCGCACACATTATATGTAGCGCATATAGAACAACTTCAGGCGATGCGGCCGGGGTAATTGCGCCACTCCCGCCTTTGGACTTAGAGGCGGAAGGGCGCAAGAAGTTTTTCGTGCGGACCGAGGCTAGTACAATTCAAGCATGTTTAGATAAGAATAATTCAAACTCAAAGGGAGTTTCGAACAGCGAAGCGGCTTAAGTTCCAATCCGAAAGGAAAAGGAGCGTTGCTGGCAACTTCCGGTTGCCTTCCTAGCGAAGGCAACGAATGGGAGCAGCAACAACCTCGGGCTACGCTAGGAGAGACAAGCGGAGAGGGAGAATAGCCTTCGAGCGGTCGAATGTCGGCGACGCGAGAGAACCGAATTAATTCGGTGATCGAGTGGAACTGGCAGGAGAGAGCGAGGAGAAAACAAACAGAAAATTCAAGCTCAAAGGGAGTTTCGAATAGCGAAGCGGCTTAAGTTCCAATCCGAGAGGAAAAGGAACGTTGCTGGCAACTTCCGGTTGCCTCTCTAGAGGAGGCAACAAATGGGAGCAGCAACAACGGCGGGCTACGCTAGGAGAGACAAACGGAGAGGGAGAATTGCCTTCGAGCGATCGAATGTCGGCGACGCGAGAGAACCGAATTAATTCGGTGATCGAGTGGAACTGACAGGAGAAAGCGAGGAGAAAACAATCAGAAAATTCAAACTCAAAGGGAGTTTCGAACAGCGAAGCGGCTTAAGTCCCAATCCGAAAGGAAAAGGAGCGTTGCTGGCAACTTCCGGTTGCCTTCCTAGCGAAGGCAACGAATGGGAGCAGCAACAACGGCGGGCTACGCTAGGAGAGACAAACGGAGAGGGAGAATAAGCACCGAGCAATCAAATGTTGGCAATACGAGGAAACTGAACGTCCACCTGGGCATGGTACCATTAGGGGACATTTTGGCGACTGAGTAGAACCAACAGGAGAACGCGAGGAGAACAAACATGCAAACGAAACTCAATCTGGAAGCGAGACCCGTTTAGCAGAACTGTGTCGGGAATGCTGGCAACTTCTGGTCGACTCCTGCGGGGAGACGATATATGGAGGCAGCATGAACGGTATACAACGCTGGAAGGGAGGAGCGGAAAGAGAGAGAAGCCTGCGAACGATCAAATGTCGGCGAAACAAGGAAATCGAAGAAATTCGGTGACCGAGTGGAAGCGACAGGAGAAAGTGAGGAGGAACAAACAAGAAATGGGAGCTCGAGGAAAGCTTTAAATGGCGAAGCGGCTTAAGCTTCAAACCCGAGAGGGGAAGGGGCGTTGCTGGCAACTTCCGGTTGTCTCCGCGATGGAGGCAACAAAATGGGAACAGCAACAATGGCGGGCGACGCCAGGAGAAGCGATCCGAGAGAGAAACACGGCCGAGCGATCAACCGGAGACGATGCGAGGCGCTGAAGTGGCTGAGTGGCTGCATAGCTGCAGGGGCACTAAGGAGCCGAGCGGAGTCGACGGGAGAGAGTAAGGAAAAGCACACGAGGAGGCGTAGGAGATAATCCGAAGCTGAAACGTGAAATACGAGCGCGGAGAAAATCTAGTAGCGAGCGATCAAAGTTCCAATCCGGAAGGAAAAGGAACGTTGCTGGCAACTCTCGGTTTTCCGCTGAACAGCGGCAAACAAATGAGAGCAGCAACAACGGCGGGCGAACTATGGAATTTCGAAGGCTCGGAGAGACTTTTCGAGCTGAGAGCGGCGGAACGACGAACTTGAACGTCAGCCTGGTCACAGTACCATTAGGGGGCGAATCGGGAACCAAGGGAAGTCGCTCGAAGAAAGAAAAGCAAAAATTTGCCAAAAGCAATGGGCTCACATAGCGTCGGGAGAGAAGACTGGGCGAAATAGGAAACGCGGAAATTAAACTTAGAATTAAAGTAAAGTGGGGTAAATTAAAACAAGGTTAAATTAGAGTTGGACTAGAAAGGGAAGGGAATTAAAACACGAAACAGGCGCGAAATTGCATTGGTATAGACCCGAATTGAAGAACAAATTTATTGGGCGAGAGATTAGGTAGTAAATTGAGTAATTAATTAAGTGAGTAAAGTAAGTAGAATTCTAAACAAATGTTCTTACTTCACTGGTGACCCTCGAACCGCGAATTACGTCATCTAAACCCTACGGCGAACTCCGATCCGCGAAGTACGCTATTTTAGCCCTTCGGTGACCGCCGACTCGCGAAATACGCGATTTTTACCCCTTCGGTGAGCTCCGATTTACGAAATACGCGTTTTTAGCCCTTCGGTGAGCCCCGATTTACGAAATACGCGGTTTTTAGCCCTTCGGTGACCGCCGATCCGCGAAATACGGCATTTAGAGCCCTGATAAGGTATTGCGAGTTAATCAGGGAGGCCGGGAAAGCCAGGAGAGTAAGAACAGGAAAATGAAACAACACTGCCGATATAATGCACATATATTTTATTCCTTCACACTACATCAGTTATATAGATAGATTAAATGACCTTTAGACCAAGTATCACGTTAATTATTGCTAGTTAATGGAACAAAGACGATACCGTATACTTACTCGTATATATTGGCAGTGCGATGGTGAAACTTAGGTGGAAAGTGGGGGGAGAGGTCGCGACTCCAGTCGTATGTGCTCGACCATTGAGAGGAGGTGCTGAGGGGGCGTTCCCAAGTTCAGCTGGAGGTCAGTGCTTCTCGCCCGGGTGCCTCCCCTAGTTCTTGACGCGCCTCTTGGACCAAATCTCTCTGGCTGGGTACATCCTTTCCCATACATGGAACACATTCGCGAGGGGTGGGGGGAGGGGGGATAGTCTTCTCTTCGCGGCTGCGTGCGATGGCCTAGACCAAGGGGACTATGCCGTACTCGGTAAGGGAGCCTTGGCGGGCTGCCGCCAACCCTCCGACCTACCGGACGGAGGGCGGGAGACAGTTTTAGTGAGTAGGCCACGGAAACCGTTCCTCTTCTAGGGCGCCGGAAGTGGGAGTCTCACACTACCCGGATTAGCTGGGTGTCCGAAACAGGATTTCTGTCTTCCTCAAACAAAAAAAAAAAAAAAAAAGATAAGAATAAGAATAGGAATTTAAATAGGGTTAATATCAAGAGAGTTATTAAAAAAGAAATTGATACCGAATGGCAGAAGAGATGGTCTACAAAAGTACAAGGTAGTGGTGCTGCCTGGACCTTTAGGCTAATCCCAGACATAATTGCCTGGAAAAAAAGGAAGTTTGGGGAGGTGGGTTATTACTTAACCCAGGTGCTAACTGGGCACGGCGCCTTTAATGCTTTCCTGTATAAAATTGGCAGAAGGGAGAACCCAGCCTGCAATTACTGTGTGTGTGGATGGGATGATGTCATACACACGGTCTTTGTATGCGAGGGATGGAGTTCATATAGAAGACAATACGGGGTTCCGGGGAGGGAGATTCTTTCTTCCCCCGCAGGCCTGGGTGCCTACCTTATTAGTTCGGAAAAGAATTGGGGGAGCTTTGAAGCATTTTGCAAGACAGTACTCAGTAAGAAAGAGAGGGATGATAGAGATCTAGGCTTTTAAGAGCAGGTAAATAAACATAAATAAATCTTACTAGACATAACCAGTATGCACATACCTGTTAATATTAATACTAATACTATTGATTCTTAAATTAAGATAAGGTATGCCAGGCTGGCTCCTTCTAGGGGACCTGCTTGGATGGTTTTAATATTTAGGCGTTAAGTTTGTTAGATAAATTTTTAATATTAAGATAGGGGATAGAACTAACCCTCCCTTATTTTTGTTATAGACAGAGGCCCAATCTTGGACAGCATGGAGGCGTGCCTCGGGACTGAAGACCAGTTTATACAAGATAGATGGAGTTAAAGCACGATTGGGAAGTAGGAATTAGACTTCCAACATGTATGTTAGTATCTTCTTTTGGTTAATAAATGTAGCGTATATGTGTAGATCTTTTTTTTTTTTTTTTTGTTTGAGGAAGACAGAAATCCTGTTTCGGACACCCAGCTAATCCGGGTAGTGTGAGACTCCCACTTCCGGCGCCCTAGAAGAGGAACGGTTTCCGTGGCCTACTCACTAAAACTGTCTCCCGCCCTCCGTCCGGTAGGTCGGAGGGTTGGCGGCAGCCCGCCAAGGCTCCCTTACCGAGTACGGCATAGTCCCCTTGGTCTAGGCCATCGCACGCAGCCGCGAAGAGAAGACTATCCCCCCTCCCCCCACCCCTCGCGAATGTGTTCCATGTATGGGAAAGGATGTACCCAGCCAGAGAGATTTGGTCCAAGAGGCGCGTCAAGAACTAGGGGAGGCACCCGGGCGAGAAGCACTGACCTCCAGCTGAACTTGGGAACGCCCCCTCAGCACCTCCTCTCAATGGTCGAGCACATACGACTGGAGTCGCGACCTCTCCCCCCACTTTCCACCTAAGTTTCACCATCGCACTGCCAATATATACGAGTAAGTATACGGTATCGTCTTTGTTCCATTAACTAGCAATAATTAACGTGATACTTGGTCTAAAGGTCATTTAATCTATCTATATAACTGATGTAGTGTGAAGGAATAAAATATATGTGCATTATATCGGCAGTGTTGTTTCATTTTCCTGTTCTTACTCTCCTGGCTTTCCCGGCCTCCCTGATTAACTCGCAATACCTTATCAGGGCTCTAAATGCCGTATTTCGCGGATCGGCGGTCACCGAAGGGCTAAAAACCGCGTATTTCGTAAATCGGGGCTCACCGAAGGGCTAAAAACGCGTATTTTGTAAATCGGAGCTCACCGAAGGGCTAAAAATCGCGTATTTCGCGGATCGGGGCTCACCGAAGGGTTAAAATGCCGTATTTCGTGAATCGGCGGTCACCGAAGGGGTAAAAAACGCGTATTTCGCGAATCGGCGGTTACCGAAGGGGTAAAACCGCGTATTTCATGAATCGGCGATCACCGAAGGGGTCAAAAAGCCGTATTTCGCGGATCGGCGGTCACCGAAGGGGTAAAAACCGCGTATTTCGTAAATCGGGGCTCACGGAAGGCTAAAACCCGCGTATTTCGTGAATCGGGGCTCACCGAAGGGCTAAAAACCGCGTATTTCGTAGATCGGGGCTCACCGAAGGGCTAAAAACCGCGTATTTCGCGGATCGGGGCTCGCCGAAGGGGTAAAAATCACGTATTTCATGAATCGGCGATCACCGAAGGGGTCAAAAACCGTATTTCGCGGATCGGCCGTCACCGAAGGGGTAAAACCGCGTATCTCGTGAATCGGCGGTCACCGAAGGGGTAAAACCGCGTATTTCGTAAATCGGGGCTCACCGAAGGCTAAGATTCGCGTATTTTGTGAATCGGGGCTCACCGAAGGGCTAAAAACCGCGTATTTCGCGGATCGGGGCTCACCGAATGGGCTAAAACCGCGTATTTCGCGGATCGGGTCTCACCGCAGGGGTTACGCGTCATATTTCGCGGTTTGGAGCTCACCGAAGGGCTAGAAAGAGCGTAAATTAACGTAATTCGCGGATCGGAGCTCACCGAAGGGGTTAAAACTTCGTATCTCGCGGTTTGGGACTCACCGAAGGGCTAAAACAGCGTACTTCGTGGATCGGAGTTCGCCGAACGATTGAGATGACGTAATTCGCGGTTCGAGGGTCACCAGTGAAGTAAGAACATTTGTTTTAGAAATCTACTTACTTTACCCACTTAATTAATTAGTCAATTTACTACCTAATTTCTCGCCCAATAAATTTGTTCTTCAATTCGCGTCTATACAAATGCAATTTCGCGTTTTAATTCCCTTCCCTTTCTAATCCAACTCTAATTTAAACTTGTTTTAATTTACCCCACTTTAGTTTGACTCTATGTTTTAATTTCCGCGTTTCCTATTTCGCCCAGTCTTCTCTCCCGACGCTATATGAGCCCATTGCTCTTGGCAAATTTTGCTTTTCTTGCTTCGAGCGACTTCCCTCGGTTCCCGGTTCGCCCCCTTATGGTACTGTGACCAGGCTGACGTTCGAGTTCCTCGTTCCGCCGCCCTCAGATCAAAAACTCTCTCCGAGCCTTCGAAATTCTATAGTTCGCCCGCCGTTGTTGCTGCTCTCATTTGTTGCCGTTGTTCAACGGGAATCCGAGAGTTGCCAGCAACGCTCCTTTACCTTTCGGGTTTGGAGCTTAAGCCGCTTCGCCTATTAAAGCTTTCCTCGAGCTTCCATTTCTTGTTTGTTCCTCCTCACTTTCTCCTGTCGCTTCCACTCGGTCACCGAATTTCTTCGATTTCCTTGTTTCGCCGACATTTGATCGTTCGCAGGCTTCTCTCTCTTTCCGCTCCTCCCTTCTAGCGTTGTATACCGTTCATGCTGCTTCCATATATCGTCTCCACGCAGGAGTCGACCGGAAGTTGCCAGCATTCCCGACACATCTCTGCTAAACGGGTCTCGCTTCCAGATTGAGTTTCGTTTGCATGTTTGTTCTCCTCGCTTTCTCCTGTTGATTCTACTCAGTCGCCAAAATGTCCCCCAATGGTACCATGCCCAGGTGGACGTTCAGTTTCCTCGTATTGCCAACATTTGATTGCTCGGTGCTTATTCTCCCTCTTCGTTCGTTTCTCCTAGCGTCGCCCGCCGTTGTTGCTGCTCCCATTTGTTGCCTCCGCAGCGGTGACAACCGGAAGTTGCCAGCAACGCTCCTTTTCCTTTCAGATTGGAGCTTAAGCCGCTTCGCTATTCAAAACTCCCTCTGAGTTTGAATTTTCTTTTGTTTTCCTTACTTTCTCCTGTCAGTTCCACTTAGTCCCCGTACTTTGTCCGGTTTCCTTGTGTCACCGCCATTCGATCGTTCGGTTTTTCTCTCTCTCAGCTCCTCTCTTCCAGCGTTGTAAACCGTAGTTACTGCCTCCATTTGTTGTCTCCGCGTAGAAGTCAACCGGAGGTTGCCAGCAACTCCGATTTCCTTCACCGTCCGAGTCTCGCTTCGAGATTGAGTTTGTGTGTTGTTTCTTCTTACTCTCTCCTGCTGTTTCAACTCGGTCACCGAGAATGTCCCCTTATGGTACCATGCCCAGGTGGACTTTCAGTTTCCTCGTTTTGACAGCATTTGATTGCTCGAAGGCTATTCTCCCTCTCCGTTTGTCTCTCCTAGCGTTGCCCGCCGTTGTTGCTGCTCCCATTTGTTGCCTTCGCTAGGAAGGCAACCGGAAGTTGCCAGCAACGCTCCTTTTCCTTTCGGATTGGAACTTAAGCCGCTTCGCTATTCGAAACTCCCTTTGAGCTTGAATTTTCTGTTTGTTTTCTCCTCGCTCTCTCCTGCCAGTTCCACTCGATCACCGAATTAATTCGGTTCTCTCGCGTCGCCGACATTCGATCGCTCGAAGGCTATTCTCCCTCTCCGTTTGTATCTCCTAGCGTTGCCCGCCGTTGTTGCTGCTCCCATTTGTTGCCTCCGCTAGAGAGGCAACCGGAAGTTGCCAGCAACGTTCCTTTTCCTCTCGGGTTGGAACTTAAGCCGCTTCGCTATTCGAAACTCCCTTTGAGCTTGAATTTTCTGATTGCTTTCTCCTCGCTTTCTCCTGTCAGTTCCACTCGATCACCGAATTAATTCGGTTCTCTCGCGTCGCCAACATTCGATCGCTCGAAGGCTATTCTCCCTCTCCGTTTGTCTCTCCTAGCGTAGCCCGCCGTTGTTGCTGCTCCCATTCGTTGCCTTCGCTAGGAGGGCAACCGGAAGTTGCCAGCAACGCTCCTTTTCCTTTCGGATTGGAACTTAAGCCGCTTCGCTATTCGAGACTCCTTTTGAGTTTGAATTTTCTGTATTCTCCTGCCTCTCCCGCTGTATCTGTTCCCTTGTTCGCTCCTCTTTCTCCTGCCTGCCTTAGTCCTCAGTTGTTGCATCCTTCTTTACTTATCAGAGGCGTCCCCTCCGTCGATGTAGTCCTCTTTTTGTTCCTCTGCTTGCCCTACGTTTGGTTGAAATTTCATCAGAGGGATGAAATGGCGCACTTCCTTGGTCAGCGCTTAGGGATGAAGTGAAAACCATGGTTCATGGAGATTTTGTCCTACGAGGAGGTGTAATGGAAATCGGCGCGCTTTGTTTCCACCAAAAAGTCAAAAAGTCAAAACATCAAAATTAGTGTGTTTCGGCTTCACCGAAGGGGTGAAATCCGCGTATTTGCTAATCGCGGTTCACCGACGGGGTGAAACCACGTTTCGCAGCAGTTTGTTTCCACCGAAGAGTCAAAACCTCGAAATTAATGAATTTCGAGACCACCGAAGGGGTTAAATCCGCGTATTTGTTAATCGCGGTCCGCCGAAGGAGTGAAACCACGTTTCGCAGCGGTTTGTTCCCACCGAAGAGTCAATACATCGAAATTAGCGAATTTTGTGTTCACCGAACGGGTTAGATCCGCGTATTTGCTAATCGCGGTTCACCGACGGGGTGAAACCACGTTTCGCAGCAGTTTGTTTCCACCGAAGAGTCAAAACCTCGAAATTACTGAATTTCGAGTCCACCGAAGGGGTTAAATCCGCATATTTGCCAATCGCGGTTCACCGAAGGGGTGAAACCACGTTTCGCAGCGGTTTGTTTCCACCGAAGAGTCAAAACATGGAAATTGGTGAATTTTCTGTTCACCGAAAGGGTTTAATCCGCGTATTTGCTAATCGCGGTTCACCGAAGGGGTGAAGCCGCGTTTCGCAGCGGTTTGTTTCCACCCAAGAATCAAAACATCGAAATTAGTGAATTTCGAGTCCACCGAAGGGGTTAAATCCGCGTATTTGCTAATCGCGGTTCACCGGAGAGGCGAAACCACGTTTCGCAGCGGTTTGTTCCCACCGAAGAGTCAAAACATCGAATTTAGTGAATTTCGAGTCCACCGAAGGGGTTAAATCCGCGTATTTGCTAATCGCGGTTCACCGAAGGGGTGAAACCATGCTTCGCAGCGGTTTGTTTCCACCGAAGAGTCAAAAAACATCGAATTTAGTGAATTTCGAGTCCACCAAAGGGTTAAATCCGCGTATTTGCTAATCGCGGCTCACCGAAGGGGTGAAACCACATTTCGCAGCGGTTTGTTCCCACCGAAGAGTCAAAACATCGAATTTAGCGAATTTCGAGTCCATCGAAGGGGTTAAATCCGTACATTTGCTAATCGCAGCTCACCGGAGGGGTGAAACCGCGTTTCGCAGCGGTTTGTTTCCACCGAAGAGTCAAACATCGAAATTAGTGAATTTTGTGTTCACCGAAAGGGTTAAATCCGCGTATTTGCTAATCGCGGTTCACCGAAGGGGTGAAGCCACGTTTCGCAGCGGTTTGCTTCCACCAAAGAGTCAAAACATCGCAATTAGTGTATTTTGTGTTCACCAAAGGGGTTAAATCCGCGTGTTTGCTAATCGCGGCTCACCGAAGGGGTGAAACCACGTTTCGCAGCGGTTTGTTTCCACCGAAGAATCAAAACATCGAAATTACTGAATTTCGAGTCCACCGAAGGGGTTAAATCCGCGTATTTGCTAATCGCGGTTCACCGAAGAGGCGAAACCACGTTTCGCAGCGGTTTGTTCCCACCGAAGAGTCAAAACATCGAATTTAGTGAATTTCGAGTCCACCGAAGGGGTTAAATCCGCGTATTTGCTAATCGCGGTTCACCGAAGGGGTGAAACCACGCTTCGCAGCGGTTTGTTTCCACCGAAGAGTCAAAAACATCGAATTTAGTGAATTTCGAGTCCACCGAAGGGTTAAATCCGCGTATTTGCTAATCGCGGCTCACCGAAGGGGTGAAACCACGTTTCGCAGCGGTTTGTTCCCACCGAAGAGTCAAAACATCGAATTTAGCGAATTTCGAGTCCATCGAAGGGGTTAAATCCGTACATTTGCTAATCGCGGTTCGCCGAAGGGGTGAAACCACGTTTCGCAGCGGTTTGTTCCCACCGAAGAGTCAATACATCGAAATTAGCGAATTTTGTGTTCACCGAACGGGTTAAATCCGCGTATTTGCTAATCGCGGCTCACCGAAGGGGTGAAACCACGTTTCGCAGCGGTTTGTTCCCACCGAAGAGTCAAAACATCGAATTTAGCGAATTTCGAGTCCATCGAAGGGGTTAAATCCGTACATTTGCTAGTCGCAGCTCACCGGAGGGGTGAAACCGCGTTTCGCAGCGGTTTGTTTCCACCGAAGAGTCAATACATCGAAATTAGTGAATTTTGTGTTCACCGAAGGGGTTAAATCCGCGTATTTGCTAATCGCGGTTCGCCGAAGGGGTGAAACCACGTTTCGCAGCGGTTTGTTCCCACCGAAGAGTCAATACATCGAAATTAGCGAATTTTGTGTTCACCGAACGGGTTAAATCCGCGTATTTGCTAATCGCGGCTCACCGAAGGGGTGAAACCGCGTTTCGCAGCGGTTTGTTTCCACCGAAGAGTCAAAACATCGTATTTAGCGAATTTCGAGTCCACCGAAGGAGCTAAATCCGCGTATTTGCTAATCGCGGCTCACCGAAGGGGTGAAACCACGTTTCGCAGCGGTTTGTTTCCACCGAAGAGTCAGAACATCGAAATTAGTGAATTTTGTGTTCACCGTGGGGGTTAAATCCGCTCATTTGCTAATCGCGGCTCACCGAAGGGGTGAAACCACGTTTCGCAGCGGTTTGTTCCCACCGAAGAGTCAAAACATCGAATTTAGCGAATTTCGAGTCCATCGAAGGGGTTAAATCCGTACATTTGCTAATCGCGGTTCGCCGAAGGGGTGAAACCACGTTTCGCAGCGGTTTGTTCCCACCGAAGAGTCAATACATCGAAATTAGCGAATTTTGTGTTCACCGAACGGGTTAAATCCGCGTATTTGCTAATCGCGGCTCACCGAAGGGGTGAAACCACGTTTCGCAGCGGTTTGTTCCCACCGAAGAGTCAAAACATCGAATTTAGCGAATTTCGAGTCCATCGAAGGGGTTAAATCCGTACATTTGCTAGTCGCAGCTCACCGGAGGGGTGAAACCGCGTTTCGCAGCGGTTTGTTTCCACCGAAGAGTCAATACATCGAAATTAGTGAATTTTGTGTTCACCGAAGGGGTTAAATCCGCGTATTTGCTAATCGCGGTTCGCCGAAGGGGTGAAACCACGTTTCGCAGCGGTTTGTTCCCACCGAAGAGTCAATACATCGAAATTAGCGAATTTTGTGTTCACCGAACGGGTTAAATCCGCGTATTTGCTAATCGCGGCTCACCGAAGGGGTGAAACCGCGTTTCGCAGCGGTTTGTTTCCACCGAAGAGTCAAAACATCGTATTTAGCGAATTTCGAGTCCACCGAAGGAGCTAAATCCGCGTATTTGCTAATCGCGGCTCACCGAAGGGGTGAAACCACGTTTCGCAGCGGTTTGTTTCCACCGAAGAGTCAGAACATCGAAATTAGTGAATTTTGTGTTCACCGTGGGGGTTAAATCCGCTCATTTGCTAATCGCGGCTCACCGAAGGGGTGAAACCACGTTTCGCAGCGGTTTGTTTTCACCGAAGAGTCAAAACATCGAAATTAGTGAGTTTTGTGTTCACCGAAGGGGTTAAATCCGCGTATTTGCCAATCGCGGTTCACCGAAGGGGTGAAACCACGTTTCGCAGCGGTTTGTTTCCACCGAGAGGTCAAAACATCGGATTTAGTGAATTTCGAGTTCACCGAAGGGGTTAAATCCGCGTATTTGCTGATCGAGGCTCACCGAAGGGGTGAAACCACGTTTCGCAGCGGTTTGTTTCCACCTAGGAGTCAAAACATCGAAATTAGTGAATTTTGTGTTCACCGAAGGGATTAAACCCGCGTATTTGCTAATCGCAGTTCACCGAAGGGGTGAAACCACGTTTCGCAGCGGTTTGTTTCCACCGAAGAGTCAAAACATCGAAATTAGTGTATTTTGTGTTCACCGAAGGGGTTAAATCCGCGTATTTGTTAATCGCGGTCCGCCGAAGGAGTGAAACCACGTTTCGCAGCGGTTTGTTCCCACCGAAGAGTCAATACATCGAAATTAGCGAATTTTGTGTTCACCGAACGGGTTAGATCCGCGTATTTGCTAATCGCGGCTCACCGGCGGGGTGAAACCGCGTTTCGCAGCTGTTTGTTCAATTTCGAGATTTCGAGTCCACCGAAGGGGTTAGGCTTTGTGTGTGAGAGCGTGGTATAACGACTTTCATATGTCGGTTCCCAATAACCGCGCGTGGATCATTTCAGCCTTTAAACTGCTATTACTGATAAGAGAGCTGTGAAGCCTTTTCCTTATGGTGTATCTTTAACCGTACTTCTCCGGTGAGTTCAAAGATTTACCACAGCTTGAGTTGCTAGCATTGTTTAACTCCTCTTGTTGCTATATTCATGCTGTCCTGATCTCATGTCGCCGCCGCATGGTGTCGCTCCGATCTCGTCATCGCTTCTGGGCATTGTGTTTTCATCTCTACTTATCCCTACCTTGCGGCTCTACTTCCGTCTCCACCTGCATCCATTTGCATAGCACCTTGCATCAACGGGTTAACCGGTTTTTCTGCTCTACTTTCCGCCATTGTTTCCTGGCGCCTAACCTTTGTGAGTGTGTAGTTTTATTCCTGTAAGTACGTGTGTGTATGCGTATATTAATTTCTGTTAGTCTATTTCTACATAATTCTTGTTGTTATTATCTAATTATTCCATTTTATTTCCACGTGCTGTGATATATGTGCTCTGTCTAGTCTCATTCTTGGTTAGTGAGACTGCTTGTTATCTCTTTGTGCTTGTGCAGTTTTAGCTGATTTGTCTGTGATCCTGTTTAATTAGCTGCCGTTTGGTTCTGTTTGCTTTATTCATGCCGTCTACTGTCATTTCTTCTTTGCTCCAAAGTTCTTGCTTGTGTTGCATTTCGTTGTTGCTATTTTCCTCGTCTTGTGGTGGTTGGTTGTGTGGTTGCATTTAACATTTGTAGTTAAGGGTTGTAATTTAGAGTTAATGTTTGAAGTTAAATTGCCAGTTTGTTCAGTATTGTCGCTACTGTTGCTGTTTTATGTGAAGGTATTTAATAGGGTTAATAGATCAATAAAGAATAAAATTATATGAATAAAATGAATAAGATGTCGTAAGGATGAAGTGAGACTAAAAATATAATTATGAGATATACAATAAATCTGACTAGGTAAAGTAGTCGGTCAGATAAGGTAGTATAGCATAATGCAGTATATATATATATGTATGTATTATGTATATATATATGTATATTGTATATATGTATATGTATATAATTGTAATTTGCAATGATGAGTGTATATATATATATATATATATATAGTAGAGTAAGTATAATAGTTTGCGGATGTCTAGATACCTATTTACCTCCCTTTCTTTCTTTCCTTTCATTTTTCCCCTTGTTGGTTAATTGTGTAGTGGGTTTTGTTCTCTCTTACCTCTGTCGTGTATAATTTATCCCTGTTTGTTTAAATCTGGTTGTTTCTCTTGTTGCAGGTTGCTTGGCAGTAATCTGCTGTGTTCCTGATGCTGTCTTCGCTGCAGTTTTAGTTGCTTATTTGCTCATCTTGCTTTTGCTCCTATTTTTGCAGGTCAACGTTGCTGCTGCTACACATTTGGGTAAGTTTGTCTATCACCTACCTTTGTTTGTTCCTTCTATGCCTGCTTAATCCTACTGTCTCCTGTTTTCTATATTTATTAATTATTTATTCTGTTTTAGGTTCAAGGCTTGATTTTTGCTTCCCATATTTAATTTCCATATTTGTTTGTTGGATTCTCAGGTTTGTAGTTGGTATCATTTCTACCTCTGCTTCTCATCTTATTTTGTTTGGTTGCTGTTGTTGTCGTTATTCTGTGTTCTGTTATTACCTCTTCTTCCTTTCTTTTCTCCTTTTTCCTCGCCCCTAGCTGCTAGCCCTTTCCCTGCTTCCTTTTCCTCACTCTCTGGTTGCTCGCTTCGCCATCCTGTTTGATTTTCCTTCTGTTACCCTCCTTATTCTTCTTTTATTGATTTATTATTTGTTTCTAGGTTAGGTCATCCTGCCTGTTGTGGTTTTCCACTACACTTCTGACGACCTTTGCTGCCCAGCTGCCTATTTCTTCCTATTTTCTTCAACTTCTTGCGGTGTGGTGTTCTTTTCTTGTCTGTCACTACCGCTTTTGGTTTTCTTCTTGTCTGCAGTCCCTCATTGTTCCTGAGGTAAGTGTCTCATTTATGCTTCATTGCTTTATTTCTTGTTTATTATTTCTTTATTTCTTGTTGTCGCTTATGCTTAAGTTTAGTTTAATTTAGTTTAATTAATTTAATTTAATTTATTTTAACTAATTAACTTCTTAGTTCAATCTATTTTCCTTTAATTTAACTTTGATTTAATTTATTATTTTATCTATTGGTGCTGTAATAATTTTCTCTTTTTCAGGTGTTCATCGCTTCTGCGTCCGGTTTCTTTCCTGCTGCTGCTTCTTCTTACTTTCTTCTATCGCTATGACTTCTTCTGTGTCAATCCTTCAGTTGAATCTTAACAACTGCCGTTTAGCCCAGGACCTTGTGTGGCAGTCTGCGAATGAGCGCTGCGCTGACTTCGTGTGCATCTGTGAGCCGTATGAGATTAGAAGTGAGTGGTTTGTGAGTTTGGATTCTTCGTGTGCTGTGTGGTATCGCCCTTATTCCTCCTCTGATTTTGGTGTAGTGCATTGTGCTGCTCGTGGTGATGGTTTCGTGTTTGCTGAGTCACGCGACTTTTGTGTGCTATCTTGTTATCTTTCCCCTAACCTCTCTCGTTCCGCTTTAGACAGTGTTTTGTCGAATTTATCCTCTTCCATTCTTCGGTCATCAAAACCTCTTTTTCTTTGCGGGGATTTTAACGCTCGTTCTCCTGCTTGGGGTTCCGACTCACAGGATTCCCGCGGTCGTCTCCTAGAATTGTTTTTTAATGAGCTAGGTCTCATACCTGTTAATAGCATTGGGGGTCCTACTTTTCATCGCGGTGGCTTCTCATCCCGTCTAGATTTCGCTGTTTGTTCCCATCGTATACTTACATCTTTATCTCGTTCCGTCGTGCTTCCAGATTTCTCCGGTTCGGACCATTCTTACCTGTTCCATAGCTTTACCGTCCTTCCGACTGGTTCCCCTTCATCCGTATCTGGGTTACCTTCATCTCAGTCTACATCTTCACCAATTCCTGTATTTCCTTATCTTCCTTGCTCACGCACTTTGGATATTGACGCCGGGATTGACGCTCTTACTGCCTCTTCCCTTAACACCCGTGACTTCTCCGCCGCCTCTCCTTATTTTACCTGTTCTGAAATTGATGCGGAACTAGCTTTGCTTCAGTCACTCTTCGATGCTTCTCGTCCCTCCCGTCCTTTGAGTCGCAAAAGGCGCCGCGATGCTCCTTGGTGGTGCTAAGAATTAGCTAAATTACGTCGTAAGACCCGTGATGCTCGTAATTTCTATCGGCAAACTCTCGCTCATGATTCTGCTCTTGCAAATGAGCTGGTTTTGCCTGTATATCCTCAAGCTCGTCGAGCTTTTAAATCTCTGGTTCGTAGTCGCAAGAACGAGTGCTTCCAAGAGCTAGTTAGTGAGGTTCAAACTGATGTCTGGGGTCGTCCTTATAAGACCATGATGCGTAAATTACGTGGCGTTCAGCCTCCAGTGTCTTTAAACCGTGATGAATTTTGTTTAGCAGTGCAGGCTCTCTTTGTTTGCTCTCCTGCCTCCGTTCCTCGCTCTCTTCCATCTGTTGCGTCATCTGCATACCTCTCGTCGTCTAATGTTTTACCTACATCGTCTCATGCTACTGAGCCCATTGTGACTGTGTCTTCTGTATCTGTTCTTCCGGCCTCCTCTTCTGCTCCTTCCTTTCATAATACCTTTGTTAATGACGATGGTTCTGATGCTCCTATCGGTCCTTTAACTGTCGCCTACTCTCTGGCTCGTATCGGTCCGAAAAAAGCTCCTGGTCCTGATGGCATGACTGGCGAGATTGTCCGTGTCATTGCTAAAATCACTCTCCCCTGGCTTACAAAACTTTATAATTCCTGTTACTTCAATAGTTATTTCCCATCCTCTTGGAAAAGTGGTCGTTTGGTTCTAATCCCTAAAGCTGGTAAACCTTATTCTTCCTTTGGTGATCTTCGTCCTCTGTGCATGTTACCTCATCTAAGTAAGGGTTTCGAGTACTGTCTTCGGGAACGTCTTCTTGAGGCTGTTCGTGTTTCTGGTGGCTTCTCCCCTCGTCAATTTGGCTTTCTATCAGGTCGGTCCACTCTCCAAGCTATGCGTGTAGTAACTTCTGAGTGGGATCGTGCTCGTTCCGTTACTAGGCATTGTCTTCTTGTAACACTTGATGTAAAAAATGCTTTTAATACTCTTCGTTGGAGTAACATCCTTGAAACTGCCTGCTCTCGGGGTTTCCCTCCTTCTCTTATCCGCATGTTATCTAGCTACCTCTGTGACCGTCGCGTTGGTACCTTCCTTTCCGATGGAACCTGGATTGAGCTGCCGGTGTTTGCTGGTGTGCCTCAGGGTTCTGTCCTAGGTCCTTTATTATGGATTCTTGCTTATGATAGCGTGTTGGATGTCGCGCTCCCAGGGGATGCTATCACCGTTGGCTTTGCCGACGATATGGCTTTGGTACTTGTTGCTCGTTCCTTGTGCAGATTACGCTCCCTTGCCGAGGAATGTCTTCGTATTCTGGGCTCCTGGTATACCTCTCAGGGGTTAACGTTAGCCACCCATATGACCGAGGCGGTCCTTCTTACTGGTCGTCGTGTCCCCCGGGGCCTGACTCTGCTTCATGGCTCGAATTCTATCCGTACTTCTCCTTTCGTTCGCTACCTTGGGGTACTCCTCGGCAACAGTCGTCTCTATCGTCAGCATATTGACAAAGTATGCGCGAAGGCTTTGGCTGTTGCCAGGCGTTTGTCTCTTTTGCTTCCTAATCTGCGTGGTTGCGGCTTCACCAGCCGTTTACTATATTATTGCGTTGTAGAATCAACTGTTTTATACGGTGCTCCTGTCTGGTTTGAGGCCGTGAATTTTTCCTCTATCCTTTCTCGCCTTCATTCGACCCAACGTGTCGGTCCTCTTCGTATCTGTCGTGCCTACCGTACCGTGTCTACTGCAGTCCTATGTGTTCTGTCTGTTTGTACGCCTTGGGAGTTTCTTATACATTTCCGCACTATTTGTTTCGAGCTTGATCCTCTGTCCGACGGCGCGGATGCTCCTCGTTCCATTGACCTTTTAATGAGACGCGACTGGCAATCGTCGTGGAGTACTTGTCCCACGGGTGATTGGACTCGTCGCCTCATTCCAGATCTTCACTTTTGGATTGAGTCTGGGGGTCCACGTATTTTGAATTTCCACCTTACTCAGGTGCTGACCGGTCATGGCTGTTTCGTCAGCTACCTCCATCGCATTGGTCGCACTTCTTCCCCTATTTGTTGGTTTTGTTCAGCCGGTGTCGAGGATGATGCCTATCATACCCTTTTTTCTTGTGCTCGCTGGGAGAATGAGCGTTCTTCTTTGTACAGCGCTGTTGGTCCTCTTTCTCCTTCCAATTTCGTTCCAATACTTTTAGGCGATGTTTCCCATCGTCATGCAATCCTCCGTTTTGTGCGCTATGTTATGTTGGTTAAGGAGCAGGTAGAGCGTTCCTTAGACAATCTCCCTTTACGTTAGTGTTATTTTATGCTATCTTTCTTTTCCTGTTTATGCCCTTGTGGTTTCACTATTGCTTGCGTGTCCTTTTCTGCATCGTAAGTTGCTGTATGTTATGTTATTGTGCATCTCGTGAACATACGTCGTTTCCTGTGTCCTTCTACTTTTGGGTGTGTGTGTGTGTGTGTGTGTGTGTGTGCGCGCGCGCGCGCGTGTGTGTGCATGTGTGTACTTGTGTTGTGTGTGTGTATGTGTGTGTATATGCATGTTGTTATATGCATGTTATTGTTTGTGCTGTATGTTGCTGTGTATTTGCTGTGTTTTATGTGTGAACCTGGGCTATGCTGTTTATGTGTGTTCCTTCAATCGCTTCCTGAGTCTCTTGGTGCTAGTGCGTGAGTTGTGTATTCCTGGCGTTTCCTGTGTAGGTGTAAGCCACCTTCCTTGTTCCCTCTGCGGCCCTTCTTCCATTCTACCGGGTTTTATTGTACCTTATTTGATTTTATTTAATTCATTTAATTTCTTATTCGGTTGTTTCCGTCTAGATTTTGCTTCTTATCTTCTCTCTTTCCTGGGGTGTTATTTCATCTGCCTCGTCCCTTGTTTGTCATTTGTCTCTGTGTCTTTCTTCATTTCCATTGATTCTCCTTTCATTATATATTTCTTGCTCATTTCGCTTCCGTCTTGTCTCATTCCTTGTCTCTATTTCAGGCCTTCTTGTTACCCTTCCAAGGGAGTATGTCTCCAAGTTAAGTAGCCTGATTATTTGTTATTTGTTAGTTCTAGTTTATTTGTTAATTGTCAATTCCAATTGTCAACTGAGCTTATTTTCCTTCTTGCCTAAATTGGAGTTTTTCACTTTACTTGTCATTTGTGGATACTAATGCTGCTTGTTTCTATTTCAGCCTGCCTTTACATTGGTTTCCCTGCTTGTTGCTGCCATTTCTGCGCTCCTCCTCTGTTGGACCTCGTAGCTGGGTTGAGTTAAGTATTTTAGCTTCTGTATGTGTATTATTTTCCATTTTCTTCTTGTCATTAAATTTGGCAAATGTTGCTCCTTCCCCTGTCCTTCTAGTGACCTACGGGCTGCAAGGCTGGAGAAGTGTGTAGAAGTGGTAGCCGCGGTGCTGTAATGCTGAAAAGCTGAAAACCTGGGAACCTATGAAACTGTAAGCTGAAAACTGAAAACCGACGATTAAAGTCTTAGGCCTGACGACTGCAGCGCTGTATGGGTGAGTAGCTGCAAATAAGGGCTGTAAATAAAGGCTGTGAATTAAGGCTGAAAACAAGGTTACGAGGCTGCAGGCTGAGCTCTGGCGATCTGCCTTGATCTAGTTAAGTCAGTCCTGCTCGCTTCATTTTGCCTACTTTGTTAATCGCTAACTTAACACTGAGTTAATGTTAGGCTATGCTCATTAAGATTAATTAAGTTAAGTTAAGTTTCATCTACCTGCTGTTGATGCTTCTCATGTACCTTCTTGTCCAATTTCGATTTCGGTTTCTTTTGGTTTTGGTTTTGGTTTCGGTTTCTTTCGGTTTCTTTCTGCTTCGTCTGCCATTGTGCTCCCTAACGCCACTTGCATTTAGAAATTGCTATCTATTATGCTCCGGTCTATTTTAGCTCAGTTTCCTGCTGCTGTCGCTCACTTCGCCTTCCTTTATTTCTTAGCCAACTTCTCTTTTAATTGCTGGCTCATTGTCTTCCATCCATCCTCCTGCCCCACTATTGGGCAGTTGATTTAGCTCAATTTAGTTTAGCTTAGTTTCTATTTGCTGCGTGTCTCCTATGTGCCGTGATTAATGGCTAGCATTTGTTCTGTTTCAGGTTTTCTTCATCCTGTCTTCGCAGCCGCTTGTCATTTTGCTGCTTCGCCGCTCATTTTCGTCTTGGCTTCGCCATCTGTTCATCCCGCTCCCGGTGCTCCATGCTTTCATGCTGCATTTTGCGTTTTGTTGTTCTGTTGTCCTTGTTAGTTCGTTTCTGAGCCACACTGTGTGGTCCGCTTGATTATTTATATATATGTATATGTGTGCGTATCTATCATTCTTATTTGGTGTTACCGAGCCTGTCTGGTTAGCGTGTTGCAAGTTTACGTTTATGCAGTTACCCGCCTATAGATTGCAGATTATATTGCTGAGTGTATTGCGTGTATTTCGTGTATTTGCTTGTGCGTTGCCAGACTGCCTTAAACTATTAAGGTTGTCTGCCATTTAAGCCTTGCACTTTATGCATTCATGAATCTATCCAGCCAAGTTTGATTCACTGCATACTTTGTACCTCTGTATATTTGTTAAGCTTAGTATTGGCTTATAATTATAGGTTACAAGCCAATACTATGCTACTTAACAATCCTGTACTTTAACAACACTGTAATAAGTTTAGGATTAGCGACTTAGATTAAGTTTAGATTCAGGCTTACATTTTATTGATTATATTTAATTATATTTGATTATATTTAATTATTTATTATAATTTAATTGTAATTTAATTTAACTATAATTAAGTTCCTTGTCCTGCTTCATTTCCTCATTTATCCAGTCGTCTGTCTGCCTTTATTCTTTATCTGCGTGTCCATGTGCCTGTGTATGCTATGTGTCTGCGAGGTAATGCAATCTGTCACATGTGTATTGTGTCACAATTTGCCTATCGTGTTTATGTATTTTCCTTGCCTACAACTCTCGTGCCTAGTTTGCGCATTTAGGATTAAGGCTAGTTGTCATGTTGGGAGGAAATAGGTTACTTATTGAACTGCGAATTATAGATCAAATTGGGGTTCTCGTTGTGTAGCTTACTAACTTTAGGCCAATGTGTGGTGTTTTGTCTTATTTATTAACTCGAGATCTGTAATTTGTTTCAAGTTCGACTTTAGTTAATCTGCTTTATATCAGATTGGATAATCAGTTTCCTGCATCTATGTGTTCGTGGGTGCGTTATATGCGCATTGTACTCCGTGTGTCGCGATTGTGTGTTGCCTAATTTGTGCGGTGTGTCTAGCATGAGATGAGGTGTATGTCTAGTGTGTGATTTTATTGGATTCCGTGTTCTGTTGTGTCGGTTGTCTATATTCTAGATCTGTTGTTATTTGGTATTTGTTATATGTTCCTATTTACGTTTCGTCAGTCTGTTGGTCTAAGTTCATTAAAGTTTACTTAGGTTTATGTTTATTTATTGCTTGAATTCTCTTGCTTAACAAACTACTTGGTTTACATATGGGCTTACTGTCTACCTTACGACTACTTACTACCTATTTTATTTCATTTTTATTTCATTTTATTTCATTTCATTTCTTGTTTCTTGACGTACATTATATATTTATATATTTACATATTTACATATTATATACTATGTCTTATCCTATTACTATATATGTATTATATAAACTTGCATATTATATTACATATTTTATATTACATATTACGCGTCTATTTTGGTGACTTCACAATCTTTAACTTAAGCCTATTCTTTAATATTACCATTGATATTCTCCAGCCCTTTTCTTTTCCTCGCTCATCTTGTCTGTTATTCTTTTATCCCTACCACGGATCCTTGCTGGTGCTAGGTCTAGGTTGGCTGACTCGTTCCTCTTTTCCCCTTTCTTTTCCTTTTTCCCCTTTCTTCTTGTCGGTGCCCATGTTGTTGCTGCTGTTGCGCCCGTCATGTTCGCTGTCCTTTTGATTTCCCTTCCCTCTTACCTTTTCTCGCTTGCCATCTCCTCTGTTTTCCCTCCCGTTGTCTGTATTCCTCCTCGGAAAGAACGGACGAAGTTCCTGCCACTTCGTCCTTAGATTTCTTTCCTGTACCAATTTTCTTGCCGCTACCCTCGTACATTCAAGATAGGCCGTACGATGACAAGTCCCCTGTAATCCTTTAATGTATTTGAAGCGGACCTCTCCCTTTTCTATTTCCTGGTTGTATCCTCCCTTTCTAATTGCTAGCATCAATTCCTCTTCCTCTACATCAGGATCTGATATTTTTATCGCTACCTCCACCGTCTCCGTATGGAGCCTTGCTTGCCACTTATTTCCCCCCTCTTCATTTATTGTCTTCGCACATTTTCCGCCTATTTCCTTCCCTTTGTCCTTCTGTATTAATATTAGTATGTCCCCTTTTCTAGTTTCCCTCATCTCTATTATATGCTCTGCATATGGTGCTATCTTAGTTTTCAGCCACTTGATGGCCCCCCAGTAGCTTAATTCCTCCCTGGGGTAGCTCACTACTACCACCACTTCCCCTTTGCCCCCCATTTCTTTTCTGTTCTCCTCTCTTTCCCCTCCCTTCCCCTCGTTTTCCTTGTTTCCCTCTTTCCCTTCTCCCGCCTCCCTCTTACCTCTTTCCTGTTTCCTTTCCTGCTCTCTGCGTTTGCCCTCTTCTTCCTCCTTTATCCTCCTTTCCCTTCTGATTCTCATTATTATTTTCATGAGCTCGTCTTCCTCTTTTCCTTCACCTTCTTCTACGCTCTCCCCTTCTGTCTTTCCCTTTATCTTTCCTTCGTCCCTGTTCCCGCTTGGTTGTTTCTGCTGTTGTCCGTGTTTGTGCCTCCCTCCTTCTTGTTCCTGCTTATCTCTTACCTCCTTCTTGTTGCTCCATTTCGTCAGTTTGACGAACGGCTGCATTCCCAGCTCCGTTTCCGGCATTCTCTCCATTTCGATATTTACTTCTTGGTCTTCCACTATCGTTGCCAACTTCCTTTTGGCCCTCCCTCTGTTTTTACCCTCGTCCTCTGCTTCTTCCCCGCTTGTTCCCTTTGTACGCGGCGTGGAGGTCGTCATTTGCATTTCGAAATCCTCCTCTAACTCGCAGATGGAGGCTTCTGCATCCTCTACCGCTTCGACAGCCTCCATTAAGGCCAGCTCCTCCTCCTCCTCTTCCTTACTCGTTTCTTCTTCCTGCCTTCCTCTCTTGCCTTTACCGTTCCCTCCTTCCTCCATTTTCGTCTTCCTTTTCTTACCCTTTCCACCCTTTCCTTCCCTATTCTCAGCTCCCTCGTCCCGCGCCTCTTCTTTCCTCCTATCCTTCATCCTGATCTTATCCTCCACGTTGCTAATTGCTTCCTTGAGCAATCTGTCAATGTCCTCCGCGGTTACTCTGCTTCCCTTGTACTTTTTTATAGCCTCCATTTCTGCCCTTGCTTTGTCCTTCCTATTTTGTTAATTAATTTTTTTTGTTTGTTTTGTTAACTTGTTAATTTTGTTAGTTTGGTTATTTTGTTACGCTAAGTTAGGTTGAGCTTTGTTAAGTTGATTTAATTTACGTTAAATTAAATTAAATTTAGATTAGATTAACTTGGATTAACTTAAATTAAGTTGAATTAAGTTTAAATTTAATTTGAATTAAATTTAAATTGACCCAGGTTAAATTAGATTATATCGTAATTACTACTACTATTGGACTAAAGTTGAGATTAAAGTTGTAATTGAAATTAAAATTGCAGGTAGAATTAGAGTTAAAGTTAAAGTTGAAACTGAGATTAATTATCAATTAGTTCATTATTTATTTGTTAATTGTTCAATTGTTTAGTATAATTAATTTCATTAATTAATTACTTAATTAATTAATTAATTAATTAATTAGTTAGTTAATTGCCTATTTTAATTGTGATTACGTTATAATTTAAGCTAAGTTAGGTTATTGTTGCTGTTCATTTATTAGGTCCTGTTAGCAGTTGTGGCAGCAGCATATCTGTTCTGCTTCGTTATGTTAAAGTACCTTAAGCTACCATAACATAGCATAACATAGCATAACTAGGATGGACATTAAGTGCAAAATATAGTAATGTAAAGATGTAAAGTAAGGTAATGTGAGAGTAAAGTATAATAAGGTAAATAAGATAAGATACAATAAAATAATATAATATAATGTTAATGGTAATAATAATATTTAGTATTAATAGTAATAATATAGTGTAGTCTCCTTACCTTTCCTTGATCTCTACTACTATTTCCTCTATCACCACTCCACTTTTACTTTACGCTTCGCTTGTCTTCTCTTTTAAACTTTAAATTCTTGTCACCCTCGCTATTACTCTTGCCCTTGCTAACTCAGAATGAGCTGTTCCTTAACCTTCAGGTTCCATGTAACCTACCTTGCGCTTTCCCACTCCTTCCCCATTCCTACTCCTCGTGCCTCCCTTATCCTTACTTTCTTCCTGCTTTCTTTACCATCAACTTTGATTTAATCTTGTTTGCCTTTACGTCTCATATTTGCCTTTTCTTTTCCTCTCTCTTTGCTGCTTCAATCCTTTGGTTTCCTCCTGCATCTGTGCTCCGTTTGTTTATCCACGTCTCCTTTACCCTTTGTCGCCTCCACTTGTGCTGTCTTGTGTCCTCGCTGTTATATGTTGTTGTTGTTAGCTGCTTGTTTACCTCTTGTCAGCTTGTCTGCTAACGTTCCACCGCTGTTTGTTAGATTTGTAGATCAAGTTTCGTGCTTTTAGGCTGTCGCTAATCAGTGTAACAGCTATACCAATGCAAGGAAGGAGGTAGAGATAGGGATGAGGAGTAGCGATGCAGTATACCTATCTAATGGTAATGTGATAATATGATACTTTAAATCTCCTCATTTCCTGTATTATAATACAATTATATAATACCATACACTACAATAATACAATTTGTATATATAGCCTAGTATGTCATAGCATAATCTGTTAACCAGCAGTCATAGCATAATCTGTTAACCAGCAGATGGGCCAGTAACGATTTTGTATGCACGTGTCTAAATTATTTGCCTTTTATTGTTGCATCAAATCAGTCTGTACCCATATCCATATTGTTATTGCTATTGTACTATGCTATTATTGTTTGGTTATTATTATCTTTATTTAACTTAATTTAATTTATTAATTAATTTAACTTAGTTTAGTTTAATTTAGTATGGCCTTGCCCATTTAATTCATCTTATTAGTGTGAACTTGTTGTTTCTCTTATTAAGAGCCTAGCTTCTCTCCTCTCTATCCTGTCCCTCTTTGGTTCCTCATCAGGGTCTTGCATTTATTTGTATGTAGCCTGTTTCATCTTCCTAGCCGCCATTTTGTTGTATTTTGCTCTGCCGCGCCTTGTTCGCTCGCTGGTCAGCGTTTCCCCCACCCTTCTTGCTCTCCGCCATCTTTTCTTTTCTCTGTCCGTGATTTGCTTCCCAAAGTTTCCATCTACGCCCACTTCTTGTTCTGCCTACCTGTTCTTCCTTGTCCTGCCTCGTTCTTCCCATCTGCCTGTCTTTCTTCTTCTCTCTCTCCCTGCCGTTTCGTCACCCATGTACGTTGCTATGCCTTGTCCCGCTACCTGCCTGTCGCGCTCGCTAAGTTATTTCTTGCCTTTACCGTTCCTCGCCTGTGCCTCCTTTTGTTCTGCTTTCTGTCCGTGTGTCCTTTTCAGCTGTGTCGCTGTCTTTACTCCTGCCTATTGTTCGCTTGCACATGTTTTATTTCGTGTTTTAGGTGTTATTTGTCGTTGGACTTTATCGTTATATCGCCTTTTGCCTGCTGATTGTGTTACTGTGCTGTTACTGCCTGTTTCCGGTACCCTGTGCTTTTTCGCTGGTGCCGCTTCTTTCTTTTTGTTCTTTAATCTGTTTATTAGTTTATTATTTATTTCCTCGCTCTACGTTTGCTGCCATCTGTTCTCCATCTGCCTGGTTTACTGCTCAGCCTGTTCCTCTTGATTTTATTCTCCTTTTATTAATATTATTTGTTTCCTGCTTTCCTTTACTCTTCAATCCCTTATTCCCTGTACATTCCTTTATCTATTCTTTATTCACGCATGCTTCGCGCGCTATCTATCACCATGAATTGAGTTAAATGAGATTCAAGCTCCCGTCGAGTTTAAGTCCGCGTATTTGCTAATCGCGGATCACTGAGGGGGTGAAACAGCGTTTCGCAGCGGTTTGTTTCCACCGTAGAGTCAAAACATCGAGTTTAGTGAATTTCGAGTCCACCGAAGGGGTTAAGTCCTCGTATTTGCTAATCGCGGCTCACTGGAGGGGTGAGACCACGTTTCGCAGCGGTTTGTTTCCACCGAAGAGCCAAAACATCGAAATTTGTGTATTTCGAGTCCACCGAAGAGGTTAGATCCGCGTGTTTGCTGATCGCGGCTCACCGAAGGGGTGAAACCGCGTTTCGTCGCGGCTTGCTTGCACCGAAGAGTCATAACATCGAATTTAGTGGATTTTTAGTGAATTCCGGGTCCGCCGAAGGGGTTAAATCCGCTTATTTGCTAATCGTGGCTCACCGAAGGGGTGAAACCGCGTTTCGCGGCGGTTAGTTTCTACAGAAGAGTCAAAACATCGTAATTAGTACATTTCGAGTCCACCGAAGGGGTTAAATCCGCGTATTTGCTAGTCGCAGCTCACCAGAGGGGCGAGACCACGTTTCGCAGCGGTTTGTTTCCACCGAAGAGTCGAAAACATCGAAAACATCGAATTTTATCGAATTTAGTGAATTTCGAATCCACTTCTATGCCTGCTGTAAAGCTGTGTAAATGTGTAAGTAGTAGTAATGACGCCTAATAATAGTAATAATAATACTAGTAATAGTAATAATTATAATACATAGTTAAGTCAACAACATGACTATAAATACAATATAAGTAAAGTAGTATTATACAAGGTGAATATTAGTATAAGTGTAATAAGTAAACGAATAGCGGAAATAAAGAATAAGCCTAAAAATAAATAATGGATAATAATTAAATGAGTAATCAAATAAGTAAACAAGTGAATAAATAAGTAAGTATATAAGTAAATAAATAAATAAGTAAGTGGGTAAGTCTGTGGTAATATAGTAGTAATAATATATAATATATAATATATAATATATAATAGGTAAGCCTTTGCAAATTATGTTTTCACGCTTTCTTCGCTCATCACCGCTATATCTATTATATTTATTGATATGCTTGTTTCCTTTCTAGTCTGTCCTATTCCGTGCTTATGCTGATGTCCCGTTACGTTGGCGCTCCTTGTTGTTTCCTATCTATTATTTCGTACTCCTTGCCTGAACACTGACGTTGGTACGCCTGCTCGCCGCCCGCGCTCAGGTGGCGTCTCGTCTATGCACCTGCCGCCATGTTCTCTTCTCGCGTCGTCACGTTGTCCGCACCACAGGTATATGTTCCTTATTTCGTTTTGCCTATTGTGTCTTATTTCATTGATTTTCCACAGGTCTCATCGTATTCGTATCCTGTTTCTTCCGCTGCTGTTGTTTATTTCTGCTTTGTATCAGGTGGGTTATTTTATGTTGTCTTTATTTCTCCCTTAGTTGTTAATGATTTCTCCCTCTTGTCCTTCCTTGATTGCTGTCCCTTAGATTTCCTTTTCTGTTGTCTGAAGTTTTCCTGTTTCTTGCCTTGTTTCCTATTTCTCTTGCATCTTGTTTCTTCTGTGCCTTTCTTTCCGTTTCTTCATATTGTTGCGATCTGTAATCGCTGTATTTGCTGTATTTAACCGTTTCCTTTATTGGGTTTCTGCCACTATTCATTCTTGTGTCTGCATCTCATATCCCTTGACCGTCTTCTTGTTCCTTATCTATATTAATTGTATATAATAGTTACTACTTTATTAATTTCTTGTCCTACTTCTTGTTTTAGCTGTGATGTGCCACCTCGCTTCCTGTTTCCTGCTGTGGAGAAAAGAAACGGAAGTATAGATGTGTAGGAAGAGGCCGTTTCATGGAAGGAAAGGAAGATTTATTGGTTTAATTTACAACAGGAGAATAAGGATGAGGCTACATGCTGGTGTCGTGAGGGTGATTAAGCGTCGCAGGGTGTGAAGGCTGAGGTGAGTGCAAATGCTGTCGTTCAATTCCTATATTATGGTTAGTTGCTTCTAGATTTTAAGCATGTTGTCTAACGTTCGTGCCGTTTTAGTCTGTCTAAGTTGCTCTTTGTCATAGTTTGTAGATTGAGTTTAGATCTTTCGGCCCCATAGGGAGAGATAAAACGCTTGTGAATTTAAAGGTTAATTTTAATTACATAAATATACTATGATCATGCATCGTTGCGGTTGTGTAAGAGTGTGAAAGGTTTTGAAGTTGTGGTTGTGGAAGTTGTGAATGACGGGTGCGGGTGCGCAGGTACTTGTAGCGATACTTTCGTGTAGAGCGCGGGATTTTGGCGACATCTCTCTCTCTCTCTTTCTGTTTTATGGTTTCCCATCACGTAACCTCGTCTAGCCGCCAGATGTTACGTCCCGCGGCGCTACCTGCGCCGGTCTTCTGTCGTCTAGCCTTCTTGACGTGTCTAGTCGTTTATGGCTTGTTTTGGTTCTCTCCCTTGCATGGTGTTTGCTGTTCTCGTTTTGCTTGTACCTGTTTCTGTTCCTGTGTCTTGTACCTGCTATTCCGGTGTCGTTTTCCTCGCTGTCTGTCCCTTTATTAAGGTGCTGTTCGTATTTTATCCTGTTTTCACCACTTTCCTCACTTTCTTTGTTGTTCTACTTCCTCCGTGAGTCTGACATTTCCTTGTATCGCTTCTTATGTCTTCTATTCGTGTGCATTTAGCCGTTTCCTTTTCTTCTAGCTCCCATTAATAGATTAATTTAATTTATTAATTTAATTTAATTTAATTTAATTTAATTTAATTTAATTTAATTTAATTTGATTTAATTTATTTGAAGTAGTATCTTCGCGTTCTTATTTGTTCCGCTGTGATGTTGTGTTGTTTTGTTTTGTTGATTTTCTTATTTCATTTATTCCGGTTTTATTTCTTGCTTTTTGCCGTTGCAACAATTAATTTGCGTGCCCCGCTCATCTTTTCCATTACTTGTTGTCCGCTTCTTTCCTAGATGTCGCCATAATTTCTTTCCAATGTGTGTGTTCGCCTTAATGCTGCGTACTTCTTCACGCATCGCGACGCTGCGTTTGCCCCGACGCTAGCACTAACTCGCCGGCTTAACCTAACCTTTTTTTTTTTTTTTTTTTTTTTTTTTGACGAGGGGAAATCTTCATAGACACCCCCACTCCTCGGGGGAGGAGCGGGGGTAGTGTGAGATTCCTACTCACTAAAACCCACCGGTGGTACCCACCCCATCGGCGAGGACGGCCAAGGGGACCGTAATTACATCCACCCTCGACCGCCGCCGCTGGCGCAAAGGCGCCGCACCTCGAAATCAGGAACGATTCCCACCCCTCTGCATGATGCACCGAGTCGGCCACGGTACCACGCCGCAGCCGACTCGCCCCCAGGCTGCTTTCAGCGGGGTCCCGAGCCCCCGCTCGGAACCCACTGCAGCCCTGACAGGCACCAGCCGTGGTCGCTGGTTAGGTGCCTGCCAGCCAACTCCCCGAACGGTGTAGCCCAGAAAGGCTACACCCTTCTGTCCTCTTCTTGAGGACGGCCGCGACTGGCATTGTTTCTCTGTGCCGGCTTGACTGTACGCCTTGGTTTTGGGGCGCACCCGCGCGCCCCCAGTCGGTGGTTCGCCGGCCTGCCCAGATCGCGGCAGAGCGGGCACTTATCTTTCTCCGCCGGGCACTCCTTGGCGATGTGGCCTTCTTCGCCGCATTTATAGCACATGTGCGACCTATTGTGCTCCTGGTCGCACATGGCGGCGGCGTGCCCTCTGTGCAGGCACTTGTAGCATCGCATGGCTCGATGCGGCAGCACGACAATCCTCGCCGTCGTCCATCCCACGCGGACCTTCCCTGCTTTCTCCAGGGTCCTCCCTGCCTCCATGGGACACCTGAGCCAGAGGGTCCCCAGGCTCCTCGGTGTCCTCTTTATTTGCCCTACCTGTATGCTCTCAGGCGGGCATTCCGCTATCTCGGCCAGGGCGGCCTTGACCTCTTCCTCGGTCGCTGCATCGTCCAGACCCAGGACGCGCATCTCTACGGTCCGCGTGGGTTGGCGAAAGACGACATCGGAACCCTCGAATGCCGGCTGCAAACGCCGGACGAGTTCCGCCACCTTCTGGTGTCCATCGGGGCCCGGAACACTTAAAATTAGGCCCCCGGTGGCTGACTTCTTCGGCCTGATTTCGGTGATGCCTATTTCCTGCAGTTGAGCGGCCGGCACGGCCTGCACCGCCCTCCTCATGGCTTCTGAGTATGTGGTCTCCGCACCCCTAGGGATGGTCAGGGTGATAGGCGCCACCTCGTGGGCCTTCGGAACCTTCGCCTTCTTCAGGACGGGTTTCTTCTTCTGCGGCTTCGGCTTCTGGCCGGGTCGCGCAGTCGCCGCTGCAGGTGGCGCAGTCTCCGCGGCTGCCGCTGCCTGCTTCTTCATCGACTTCTTGGCCTTTCTGCCAACTACCGTTGCCCAGGTCTCAGGGGCTGGGGCAGCAGGAGCCTTAGGCCACTCTTGCTGAGGCCTGGGAGGGAGGGGTGCACCACCGCTCCTCCCTCTTCTTCCTCTCTGGGCCGGGACCTCCGGCGGCCGGGTGGCCCCCTGGAATTTCCTGCCGCCTCGCACTTCTTCGGTGAGGTCCTTCACCATCACCGTCAGGCTGGTGACAAGGCTGGAGAGTTCGTCCACCTCCTTGCTCCGCCTGGGCGGCTCCGCTTCGCATCGCTCCTCCGCGGGTGGTGTATCTGGCTCCGTCTGTCGGCAGGGCTCCGGTGACGCCGACAACGCCGCCGCCTCTGCCTCCATGGCTCTCCTTTTGAGCGCCTCCTCCTCGATGGGGGACGAGGTAGTCGAGCGCTGGCTTGCCCTCCTTTTACGCGGGGGCGTCGGCTCAGGCTCCGTCAGACGTGGTGGGGAGGGGGGGGGGGCATATAGCCACCGGAGTTGCCCTCTCCATCAGCTGCGTCCTCAGATCCTCCATCTGCTTCTTCATCTCATCGGTCTCCTTGCGGAGACTGTCGACGCTCCTTTGTAGGCGCTCCTTGTCCATCTCGGACATGGCCAACGCCTGTCGCAGCTCCGTAATTTGTATCGCGTCGCTGCCCTCCGACTCCGGCCTCTTGCCCAACTCCACGGCATAGGCTTCTATCGTATTCGCCGATATTCTCAATTCTCTGACTGCGGTCCCCTTTAAATTGCGGGAACCCGCAGCCACGCGTCGGACGTTGTCCGCGTACCGCAGCATCTCGGCTACCAGGTCTGGTCGCGGCAGCCTTTTCGCCTCCCTCATGAGATCAGAGATCTCCGGTAACGGCCTGGAAGACTTGGACGGCGGTGGGACTTCGGACGCCGGGTCCAGTGCTTGTCGCTCCCTGAGGAGCTCCAATGCCTCTCGGAGCGCTTTATTGTAGCGCTCCTTGGCAGCCGCCAAGCCGACGTACTCGCCGGTGCTTGGCGGGCGTCCTCTACGCTCCACACGAGGAGAGACGCTCCTCTCCTGCCAGTCCACGTCGATGAATATCTCGGAAATGTCGCTGTCATCATCCTCATCCAAGTCAGTGACTCTTCTTCCTCGCGACGATGGCCGTCGTTTCGGGGCCGGAGCAACGAAAGTAGCAGCCTCCTGCTGACCGCGTCTCTCGGCCCACTTCTGCCTCGCGAATCTCTCGTGGGCCGTGTCCGGCCTGTCCGAGTCCGAGCTGCAAGGCGTCTGCTCGGCGCTGCTGCCGCAGCCATCACCCCTCTGAGGAGCGCGCTCGACGACGTCGCGCGTTCTTCGCAAGCGCCCCACCGACGGAGCGGGCGTGTTACATCTCACCACCGGGATGGTTAAGGTGGCCATGCCGCTGGTGCTCGGCATGCTTCGCGCGCCTCTCTCTCCACGCTCCTCTTCAACCCCTTTCATCTCCTTAGTTTGGCCGCATTTAGCGTTGGCGGCCACAACGTGTTGGGTTTTGTTTAAATCTTCCATACCAGTCCCACGAGTATGGTCGGAAAGGAGGTCACCCCGGGCAGAGCCGCCATACCCGGGGAAGCCTAATTACTCGGGGGGGTCGGCAGGTACCCCCGAGGGAACCGTTAGAGACTGCCCAGTTTAACGTCCCGGCAGCCATGCAACTCTCGGCACGGTTGGCCTACACACCTTAGTTTGGGACGACCCCCCGAAACCCCAATCGCCCCCTTTTCGAACCTCCGTGCGAGCCTGTCCGGCATGGTAGTACCTGCCAGGGTCGAAGACCCCGCCGGCATAGCCTCGACACATCATCGGACCTACTTCAGGAACGACCCCCTTTTATGTGGACTCTTACCACAGGCAGGGGATACCGTGGCCGTATTCCGCCCCGCGACCACACAGCGGATTTTTTTTTTTTTTTTTTTTTTTTTTTTTTTTTTTTTTTTATAGAGGTTTACCCCTCGCGTGGCCAGCCGGTTAAGGCAAGCCTCCCCGTTCCTGCGAAACATGACCACAGGCTTACGGTGTCTAATAATTACCTCGGATAGTGATACATCGCTTTCGACGCCGGGCGGAATTAGTAAGAGAAGGGCGGAAGTACCAACATACAGTCGAAGAACCTATAACGGATGAGACTATGGAAACAGGAAGAAATCGAGGGGACACAGCTCAGTCAAAACCTTTTAATGGTATGGTTAGGATTATCAACAAGGAAGGGAGGAAGTATGAGGAAATGTTAAGGGAAATTAAGAAGAAAACGGATATGAGTGGGTGTAATATCATCCAAACAAGGAAGACGAGGGGCAGAGAGGACATTATGGTATATGTGGAAACAGAGGAGGATTTAAAGAAGGTATACGAGAGGATCAGTAACGCAGGATATGATTGTGAGCGTATTATTGGGAGGAGAAAGAAAATTATAGTCACAGGAATCAATGCTGACGTAGAGGAACAAGAAATCTTAAGTGTTATTAACAAGACAGTTAATATGGAGGATGGTAGGATAATTTTTTGCAGAGAAAATGTAATAGGAAATAAAACGATATGCGTGGATGTTAAGGAAGAGTTAGCTAAGCTGTTGATAGAGAAGGAAAGGATAAAAGTAGGATGGACTATGTGCAGAGTCAGAGAATATGTAGATGAAAGGAGGTGTTTTAGATGCGGAGCACGTAACCACCTAATTTGGAATTGTAAGCTCACGGAGAACGTGTGTTTTAAATGTAAAAGGCCAGGGCATCTAGAGAGAAACTGCTTTAGACAGGAAAGGGGACAAGCGCAAGAAGCATCAGTGATTGAAATGGATATGGATAGGGGAGGGAAACAGAACGACGGACAAGGGAATAAGAACAAAATAATAGGTAATAAGACGAGCAACGACGGGGCTAACAGGTATGACGTGCTACTACAAGATTGGGAAGAACAAGAGGAGGTTGATCAGACACCGGTAACTAAGGAAATGAATAGAATGTGGAAGAATTTGATGGCGCACTTTAGTCAAGCGGAGGCTAGGGAGGTGGGAGATACGAACCGGAAGAAAAGTTTTAGATCTATTGGAGTTCAAACTGAAGATATTATTACGGTGCCACAATCCACGCCAAAGTGGAGTAATGTGGTCAATAGGAACCTGGATAAAGGAGTAAAGAGAGATAGGATTGGAAGAAATGAAAAGGGGGAGGAGGATATTCTAGGTAGAAATACGGATCTGGGAAATAAGGAGGAGAAAAGAGGAGATATTAGGAAGCATAAGAATTGTGCTGTCTTCGTTAAGTACAATTCCGGAAACTACAAGGAGAATTTAGAAGACTTAAAAAAGAGGGTGGAGTCACCCAAGGATGTCCAAATTAGGGAAATACGTGAGGCTAGGGCGGGAGGAATTATTATTGAATTCATGCAGGGGCAGGATGGGGATTCTTGGATCAAACAAATGGAGAGGAAGATTCAGGAAGTTGGCAGGGTAAGACGTTTGGAGCCAAGGGAAGGTTTGCGGATTAGAGGGATAGATCCACTCATGGAGAGGGAGAAATTTAAAGAAGCCCTAGTACGGGAGTTGGAACAGGAAAAGGTTAGTGAGGATGCTATAGAAGTGGTACGTTATTTCAGGGAGCAAAGCTCACATAGGACAGCAATCGTGAAAATTCCGGTCAAAGTAGCGGAAATGTTAATTCAAAAGGGAACGATTAAGACAGGATGGACCAGGGCTAGAATCTCCAGATTTTCGCGAATTTTATTGCGATGCTGGGGATGCGGAAGATATGGACACTCTACACAGAGTTGTAGGGATGCAAGAGGCGGGAACAAGGAAATGAGGGGAGATAGGAGAGACCTTTTACGAGCCACAGGAAACATAAGGGAACATGGGAACGAAGAGGGACAGGGTAATGAGGAGGGAGAAACGAGTCAGGGAAATATGGGAAATAAAACAAATGTAGCGTTAGTTTTGGACGATGTAAGAGAGGTGATGGCTAAGATCACAAGTTTTCAGGAGGATAGTATGTGGGAAAAAGAATTGTGAAATAATAAAGAGGCTATCTTTACTTATCTCTTACCGTTTTTTTTTTTTTTTTTTTTAGCTTATTATGCCTAATATAAATAGGATCCGAAGTGGGGATAATGACAGTAATCCTGTTAAGTGTGTACAAATCAATTTAAACAATTGTTATGGGGCGCTGGATTTGCTGGTGCAGAAAATGAATAAAGAAGGAATACAGATAGCCTTAGTCACCGAACCGCCAAAGAAAATTGGGAATTTAAAGTGCTTGTGGAGTATTAGCAAGAAGGCGGCCATTATTATAAACAATAGAGAACTAGGAGCGTCAGGATTAATTGTATCTAGGGATTTCGTTATTGTGGAGATTTTGGGTTTTGTGTTTGTTTCTATGTATGTTTCACCTAATGTAGATTTAGAATATTTCATAGATTCATGGGACAGATTAACTCGGATAATTAAGAGACTATATGAGAATGGCAAGACTAAGTGTGTTATTACAGGAGATTTTAATGCACATGGTAGGATGTGGGGCGCCAATGCACAGGATAGGAGGGGGGAAGTAATTGAGGAATGGATTTTAAGGGAAAATTTTATTTGCTTTAATATAAAGGGAGTTCCAACTTATATGAGTGTCCTGGGCGAATCGGTAGTGGATCTTACTTTAGGGTCAGCTGGGGTGGTTGAAAACCTCAGAGATTGGATCGTCAAGGATGAGGAAACTTTCAGCGATCATAGGTATATTTGCTTTACACTACTACTTACCTGTAGAACTGAAGTTTTGATGACAACACAAGGCAGACTTTGGAACCTAAAAAAGATTAAAAAACATAAATTAGCGATAATTGAAAGTTTTAAAGACCCTTCGAAGTGGGGGATAAATGAAAGTATGGATCCTGTTAAAAGTATCAATATGGTGTTAGCTAGGGTTGCGGATAAATTTTTAAGAAGGAAGGCCAAAGCTAAGAGTAAAAAACAAACATACTGGTGGGATTCAGAGATAGAAGTATTGTGGAAGACATGCAATAAGAAAAGAAGATATGTTATGAAAATAAAGAAGAAATACGGAATTCATGATAATTTTTACCTTAAGATTAGTGAGGAGTATAGAGACCTGAAAAATAAACTAAAAAAATTAATTAAGAAAAAGAAAGGAAAATGCTGGGATATGCTTATAAGGGACTTGGATAGAGACGTGTGGGGGAAGGCTTTTAAAACCGCAATGAAAAAAGTTAGGTGTAGGGAACCCCCTCCTTCTATGGAGGAGGGCCTGACTGCAATTGGGGAACTCTTCCCCAAAGGAAAGGGGATAAGGGGCAGAAAAAGAAGAGAGTTTCAAAGTGATAATATAAGAAGGGAGTGGGGGGATGCCCTTCAAATCTCTGAAGAGGAAATTAAGAGGGTTGCAAGAAGGATTAAAAAAGGGAAAGCCCCTGGCCAGGATGAGATCCCAGGGGAACTTTTATACTTACTGGCAAAAGCGAATAGTAATTTCCTGGCAACTCAGTTTACTCGACTGCTTCGGGAGTGTGAATTTCCGTCTGGCTGGAAGGTTGCAAGGGTGGTACTGATCCCTAAATCTGGAAATTATGAGAGTAAAAAATTCAGACCAATTTGTCTAATTAACGAGATTGGAAAACTTTACGAACGTGTAATACATGACAGAATTGTAGATTGGATGGAGGTAAACGCACCGTTGCACAGAAGCCAATTTGGCTTTAGAAAGGGTTTATCTACTTTAGAGGCTATTAAAAGATTTATCAAAAAAACTAAGAGAGCCGTTAATGGTGACGGTAATGTGTTGGCAGTCGGCATTGATATTAGAAATGCGTTTAACTCCATCTCATGGGCTTCTATTATAAAGGCTCTTGACGATTTTGGCATGCCCTCCTATATTATCAAATTGATAAAGAATTATTTAAAAGAAAGGAAGGGAGTCATCCAGACAACTGATGGGCCACTGGATTTCAATATCACACGTGGAGTCCCGCAGGGTTCAATTTTGGGACCTCTGTTGTGGAATTTAGCATATAATAAGATCTTACGGTCCATGGAGGAGTTAGGGGTTACACCCATATGTTATGCAGATGACACTCTGTTGCTTGTTAGAGGAAAACATTTAAAAAAGATGATAAGGAAAATAAATAGGATATTATGTACACTGGTGAAAGAACTGGAAGAGATGGGGCTGAAAATTGCTCCCGAGAAAACAGAGGCAATCTGCTTTGGGAGGCTGAGCAGGAAATTCAGGCACCTAAAAATTAAAATTAAAGAGACAGAAATAGAAATTAAAAATAAAATCTTATATTTAGGTGTTCTTATAGATAATAAATTAACTTTTGACTTACATCTAAGACGCGCGGAAGAGAAGGCCAATAGTGCGCTCCAAGCGATAGCCCGTATCCTCCCAAGGGTGAATGGACCTAAGACCAAAAAAAGGAAATTATTAGTATCTATAGTTTACTCAATCGTATTATATGCAGCGCCGATATGGGTGGAGGCCCTTGGGAAATCTAAAAAGAACCAAAAGGTTATCGATAAAATATATAGGAGGTGTGCGCAGTTAATATCTGGGGCTTATAGAACCTCGTCCGGCATGGGGGCGGGTGTAGTTGCTGGATTGCCGCCTTTGGACCTTATAGCCAGGATGAGGGGTGACATTTATGAGGCGGTCGTTAAAAAGAAAGCTGATGATGGAATAATTATGAAAAAAGAAAAAATGGGCATAAAAAGAGAGCAGGAGATTATTCTGTTAGAAAACTGGGAAAGGAAATGGATGGAGTATAGTGGCTCGGAATGGACAAGATCTCTCATACCTGAGGTAGTTCCGTGGATTAAGAGGGAATTTGGGGAGTTGGATTATTTTTTAACGCAATTTTTAACGGGTCATGGAACTTTCAACTCGTATTTAGAAAGGATAGGTAGAAGAGATTCACCCGGGTGTAGATACTGCCGTAAGGAGGACGATACTCCAGCGCATACCGTGATCTCCTGCCCATTCTGGTCAGGGGTAAGATCCCAGTTTGGGTTTAGTTGTTTTGGGTCCTCTACAGAGTTAAGGGAGTGTCAGAAGATGATGCAGAAAATGTTACACAGTAAAGAGGAATGGGACAAGATACAAGGAATGATTGCAGCGATCATTAAGAAAAAAGAGGATGATGACTGCAAATTAGGCTATTAAGGTTTTTTGAAGGCTTTTTTAAGAGTTTTAAGATTTTGTAAGTCTTTCAGTTCTTAGGGATGGCCTGGGGGGGAGGCACCTGCCCTTATACATGTTTGTATTTTGTAACTTAAGTATATGTGTGTGTACTTATTTATTTTATTGATGTACTTTTTGTGTTTTTAGATTCTGACTAGTGTGTTTTGCAATGTCATTTTATGTAATAGAACAGGGTAGGTGCCTCTCTGTGCTTAGCCTGGAAGGGATGACTCATCCTGTATCTGTGAATGTGCATGGCGGGTGTGGGTAGATGTGTGAGTCTCTAGGTGAGTGTGTGTGTGTGAAGGTGAGTCTCTGTGTATGTGAGTGTGTGTAAAGATGAGTTGTCTGTGGGTGCGTGTGGTGTGTGTGTGCGTATGGGGGTTTTCTTTTTGTTTGTTTTAGGTAGGTTTTGGGTATACTGTAGGTAGGATTTAGGGCAGGGTTTTTTAGGGCAGGGTTATTTAGGGCTTAACCGACCTAACTCCCCCTGGAAGGTGGGGCCACCTGCGTTCCCACAGGTGAGCGTACCCTTCTTGGGGGCAACCGCCGTAGCCGGTCCCAAGCCCGGTTGAGAAAGGTAGAGGGGCCTAACCGTACCTAACCTGTGTTCCCCCCGCCGGCCATCCAACGTCGGGTGCAGAAGAGATGCCGAGAGGCGAATACTCTGCACCCGGGCTGAGGAACTCCAACTCGGCGATGGTTTCGGCCCTCAAAAAAAAAAAAAAAAAAAAAAAAAAAGCTTACGGTGTGATCTTAGGCCCTCCCTAAACTGGAGGACCCGCCGTTCTCCCGTTAGCATGGAGGCCCCCACCCTTGGGTAGCACCGAGGTACTACCGAAGAGCATAGAGTGCCTCCACCCCAGCGGACACCACGAGGAGGTGGGAGATCCGACTTATGGCACACTGCCACCATTCGTCCACCAAACTAACCTAACCTAACCTAACCTTATAAGCTTTCTACCATTTTATCATATTCTTATAAGCTTTCATGCAATTATCATATTCGCTGTTATCATATACGCTATTATCATATATCCTATTATCATATTCACTATTATCATATATCCTATTATCATACACGCTACTACCATATAAGCAACTGTCATACATGCTCTTCCCGATTAAGCATTCTCCCACAAGGTTAGGTCAACTTAAGCATATTTAATATACACCTAACCAACTTCCTACTCCTCCTTGTGTTAGGTTAGGTTAGGTGGACACCAAATGGCGCACTTATGTGTCGCAAGTCGGACCTCCACCTCCTCGTGGTGGTGTCTGGGGAGTGGGACAATTTTTAATATTGTCTCACTTGCTAACGGAGGCCGGCGAAACCTCAAGAGCTATATGTTGTCTGATAAACACATATAGCATGGGGAGTAGCGACCCCAAGGTATCTGAGCTCATAGTATACCGTAAACCTGTGGTCATGTCTCGCAGCAACGGGGGTCTTACCTTAATTGGTTGGACCGCGAGGATGATAACCTCTATAAAAAATCCCTAATCCCAAGCTCTAGCTGCGGTGAAGAGGATGCACTCCCTCCTGTGACTGACAAGCCACGGCGTGGGAGTGTGGTTGATGGGGGCATCAACCGCTAGCATGCTAACCTCCGGGGCACCTGCCACCCCCTGGTTGTATAATGGCCTCGCAGCGTATGGCGGCTCTGCGCTGGGAGTACTTAAATCCGACCAGTTCGTGGGAATCTCATGAATACTGCAAACAAAAATAAAAACTTTAACTTAAGCTTAAATGTAAAAGAGAATGATGAAAAAAAGGATATAAATAGTAAGGCTTCTGACGATAGTCCTAGAACAAAGCCCAGGGTGATTAGGCAGGTGATTTTAAAAGAAAAAGAAAAGAATTTAATTAAAGAATTTTTTAAAAGTAGGAACCTTAAGGGATCCTGGAAGGAAGACAGGGGTAGCAGCTCGATGGAGGCATTTAGTGAAGGAGATGACTGGCCGGAAAAGGGGCAGGGGATCTCCTGGATTTACGAAAGTGATATAGAAAAGGAAGATACCATAAGGAACGATAAGATCGCGGACATCATAGGGATAGGACAACCCAAACAGCCAACAAAGGATGAAGGAGGATATGGGCAGGAACTCGAGGTTATGGAAGAACTGCCGGAAGTCAAGGGAGAACAAGAAGAAACTAAGGAGGCAGAAAGGAAAACTGGTTACAGAGAGACAAAGGACCTATTGGAGGGACACATGGATACAATAAAGGTAAGTGGAAACAAGGATTTTACTGATGAAATAATTAGGTACTCTAAGGTAGCAGGAGATCTAGGGGATATAACCAAAGAAATAGGACAAATAGTAATTTTGAGCGGGAACCTAAAAAGAGAAATGAAACAAAAAATTATTGACAAAATAAGGGAGAACATGATTGTGATAGTCAATGCCGAAGAAGGGAGAGATATTAAGGGATTAACTGATGGTTTAAAAAACTGGATATGGGACATGAAGAGGGTTGTGGAAACATTGAATTTAGCTCCCAGATTCAGCTCTAGCAGACTTAAAAGGATTAATGAGTTGATTAAGGAAGGGGAAAAATGCATAGAAGGGTTATTCCTTAGGGACGAAATAGGTAGGGTGGAGAGGTAGAAAGGCTCAGAAATTCTGGAAAGGCCGTCAGCGGTGAGTAAGAATAAGGAGAAACAAGGTGACTTTAAGATCGTTGAGAAGAAAAGGAAGAGATGTACGGGGGGGAGACTAGAGGAATCGGAGAGCGACAGCTCACCGAGGGATATAAGACCTAAGCAGAGTAAAAGAAGAATAGGCGAAATCTCTTTTAAAATAAATGAAACTCCAACACAGAATACAAATAGTATTAGTAACTATATAGGGAAACAGGACAAAGAGCAAACTAAGAAAGATAAGAACAATATTGAGGAGGGAGGTATAGTGAAAGTCCGGTGTGGACAAGAGACAAGTTTCGAGACCACTCTTAGACAAATTAAGGATAATATCATGTTAGGCGGTATTATAGTAAACTGGATTAGACAGGCCAAAGGGGGTAAAGAAATCCTCTTCTACATGCAAAGGGAGGAGGACACAAGGAGCCTGAGAGACAGATTAAGGGGTGCAGGCTTCGAAGCTGAGGCGATCTTAGGTAGAAGGATAAAGATAATGATCACAGGTATCGAGGTGGATCTTGACGAGGAAGAAATGGTGAGGGTACTGTAACGAGGCATATTTTTGTCCCTTACTTTTTGGGGGTAACCTAATTTTTTCTGGTTATGCCTCGTTACGATGACCCTCCCGGATTGCCAACCCCACTCCTCCGCCTGAGCGGATTCCTCGCCACGGGGGTCAGTGCGTGTGTGTGTGTGGCGTGTTTTCTTTTTTTTTTTTTATTATTCTATTTTTATTATTCTCCTTTCTTTCTTTTCTTCTTTTCTTTTATTTATTTTCGCCCTCCCCACTTCCAACCGGCGGCCAGAAGAGCCTGCAGCATCCCCGGTCGCGGAGGAACCCCTCTCTGGGCGATAGAGGTGCGGGATGGGCCCACTACGGAAGGACGCGGCTGTCCGGTCGCGGCACCGCCCCCGTCATCCTCCGCGGGGGGCGACCGGCAGCCCAGCAGCAGAAAGCGCCAGGCCTGGGGACGAGCTACCCCCGACCGCCACCTCGAGAGGGCCCCAGGACCTGGCTTCCCCAGAGCACCACGGGATGGCCCATCCTCGACGCCGAAATCCCCGGGGTGGGGGAATACCGCGAACCGGGGAAGAAGATCGAAAAGCAGAGAAGTCAGCGAGCCGCCGAAACGCGATAACGCCCCGCTTATTTGCCAGTCTTTATTTGCCGCTTTGCGTTTTTTTTTTTTCTTTTCCGTTTTCCTTGTTTTTCTTTATTGTACGCGTTAATCGCCGTGGGTGTGTTGTTTCTTTTGCTTTGTGTTTTTTTTTTGGTGTGCTGTGTGCGAGTTGCCGCCCCGGGTGAGAGGATTAACGCCCCCGACACCGAAAGAAAGGTAGGAGCCTTATCGCTACCCCGTTCTTTCTTTTTGTTGTTATTGATTTGTGCGTGGCGAGGGCGATAGGACCCTTGACCCCAGTGACGAGGACCCTAGAGGCCGCGGACGGTGTAATTCGACACCGCCCTTCCCCCCTAACGCCGAACCGTATTTTCTGTTTCGCGTTTCGCGAATTTCTTGCACTGTATTTAAGATTTAGGACCAACGTCCCCTTGTTGTCCACGACCCCTAAGAGGGCGTGCTCCCGCGCGGACGAATCTCCAGCGGAAACGCGATCGAAGCCATTTTGTACTACGCGTGCGTACCGTGTGCCCCCGCGCCGCGATAGCCTCCCTCGCAACTGGCGAGTTAACCCCTTTTCCTTGACCGTCGCCTGTAACGCGTGGGGCCCACCACCGTTTCTTTTGTACTCCCTTTTCTTTTTGCTGGCGTGGCCTATCCAGGCCCAAATAAATCTCTCTTTGTGTTGGATACAAGATCGCGGGTCTTTTACTACTTTTTTTTCTTTCCTTTCCTGGCCCCCCCTCTGAGTCCCGCTCCCGACAGAGCAGCCGGAAGGGCGATTACCGCGGACGAGTGCATTAGCACTGGCGCCCCATTAGATAAATCGGCCGTGGGTGAGCGTATCGGTGAGTGGAGGACAGTTTTCCCTAACTGCCCCCACCCTAGGGACCCCTTTCGGGCTTTCCCCCCACCGATCCGTCACAAAATTGGCGCCCAACGTGGGGACGGATCGGTGGGGGGAAAGCCCGAAAGGGGTCCCTAGGGTGGGGGCAGTTAGGGAAAACTGTCCTCCACTCACCGATACGCTCACCCACGGCCGATTTATCTAATGGGGCGCCAGTGCTAATGCACTCGTCCGCGGTAATCGCCCTTCCGGCTGCTCTGTCGGGAGCGGGACTCAGAGGGGGGGCCAGGAAAGGAAAGAAAAAAAAGTAGTAAAAGACCCGCGATCTTGTATCCAACACAAAGAGAGATTTATTTGGGCCTGGATAGGCCACGCCAGCAAAAAGAAAAGGGAGTACAAAAGAAACGGTGGTGGGCCCCACGCGTTACAGGCGACGGTCAAGGAAAAGGGGTTAACTCGCCAGTTGCGAGGGAGGCTATCGCTGCGCGGGGGCACACGGTACGCACGCGTAGTACAAAATGGCTTCGATCGCGTTTCCGCTGGAGATTCGTCCGCGCGGGAGCACGCCCTCTTAGGGGTCGTGGACAACAAGGGGACGTTGGTCCTAAATCTTAAATACAGTGCAAGAAATTCGCGAAACGCGAAACAGAAAATACGGTTCGGCGTTAGGGGGGAAGGGCGGTGTCGAATTACACCGTCCGCGGCCTCTAGGGTCCTCGTCACTGGGGTCAAGGGTCCTATCGCCCTCGCCACGCACAAATCAATAACAACAAAAAGGAAGAACGGGGTAGCGATAAGGCTCCTACCTTTCTTTCGGTGTCGGGGGCGTTAATCCTCTCACCCGGGGCGGCAACTCGCACACAGCACACCAAAAAAAAAACACAAAGCAAAAGAAACAACACACCCACGGCGATTAACGCGTACAATAAAGAAAAACAAGGAAAACGGAAAAGAAAAAAAAAAAACGCAAAGTGGCAAATAAAGACTGGCAAATAAGCGGGGCGTTATCGCGTTTCGGCGGCTCGCTGACTTCTCTGCTTTTCGATCTTCTTCCCCGGTTCGCGGTATTCCCCCACCCCGGGGATTTCGGCGTCGAGGATGGGCCATCCCGTGGTGCTCTGGGGAAGCCAGGTCCTGGGGCCCTCTCGAGGTGGCGGTCGGGGGTAGCTCGTCCCCAGGCCTGGCGCTTTCTGCTGCTGGGCTGCCGGTCGCCCCCCGCGGAGGATGACGGGGGCGGTGCCGCGACCGGACAGCCGCGTCCTTCCGTAGTGGGCCCATCCCGCACCTCTATCGCCCAGAGAGGGGTTCCTCCGCGACCGGGGATGCTGCAGGCTCTTCTGGCCGCCGGTTGGAAGTGGGGAGGGCGAAAATAAATAAAAGAAAAGAAGAAAAGAAAGAAAGGAGAATAATAAAAATAGAATAATAAAAAAAAAAAAAAGAAAACACGCCACACACACACACGCACTGACCCCCGTGGCGAGGAATCCGCTCAGGCGGAGGAGTGGGGTTGGCAATCCGGGAGGGTCATCGTAACGAGGCATAACCAGAAAAAATTAGGTTACCCCCAAAAAGTAAGGGACAAAAATATGCCTCGTTACAGTACTTAAGGAGGAGCATAAGATCCAAGAGGTTAGGGTCATTTTCTTCAGGAGGACAACGAGAGGGAACAATGCATGTGTTGAATTAAAAGACCAGGAAGCAAGGGATCTCTTAAAAAGAGAAAGAATCAAATTCGGATGGACAAGCTGCAGAATCAGTGAGTACACGGATAGAAGAAAATGTTTTAAATGTGGACAGATGACTCATCTCTCATGGGCATGTACCCTCGAGAAGGGAGTATGTTATACATGCGGCAAAGAGGGGCATCTGAGTGCGAGGTGCCCTAGAAGAAAAATGTCTAGTATCTCAGGTAGAATGGAGGAGGTACTAGTGGAACAGGAGTATGCAAGAGGTAACTATGAAGAGGTAGGGGACTGGAATACTCATGTAGATAATAAGAGACTTGGGGGATTAAGTCAAAAGATACAGCTAGGAGACATGGGTAGGAATAGAAACATAATAAGTGAAGGTTATATGGAAAGTGGTGCCTTTAAACTAATAAAAAAGTCTACCGAAGAAGTCTTGGTGAGATCGATTGGTACACAGACCGAAGGAAATAATGATGGTCTGGTCACCTGGAGTGAGGTTGTCGAAAGGCAACCAAACTACCAAAGGAGAGAGGAGGCTAGAATCAGAAAGGTACCTGACCCCTGTACTGGAATTTTAAAGATAGGAAATAGACCTATAGAGGGAAGGGAATATATGGAAAAGGGAGAGAGGAAGAATAAAGAAGGGGAAATCAGGATTAGGAAACATAAGGGTACTGCTGTGTATGTTAAATTTGACAAGAGTGAGGGAATAAAGGACATAACGACCTTAAAGGAAACAGTAGGGTCCCCCAAAGACATTAAAGTAACCTCAATGAGGACTGCTAGGGGGGGGGGGGAATAGTATTGGAAGTTGAGGGTAAAGAGAAGATCAAGGGTTGGGTAGAACATATTAGTAGGAAATTAGAGGGGCGGGCTAGTGTAAGGAAACTGGAGCCCAGGGAAGGGATTAAAATACGTAAAATAGACCCCTCGGTAAACATAGAGGAAATCAAAGAGGCAGTGATTAAAGAGTTAAATAGTCTCAACTGTGAAGAAACAGAGGACTTGGAGATCATAAGGATTATACCTGAATATGGGGGCCATCAGACCGCTTTGTTGAAGCTTCCAACAAGACTGTCAGTCCCTCTAATAGAAAAGGGAAGGGTGAAGATAGGGTGGTCGATCTGCCACATTAATAGATACAATAAGATATTAATTAAGTGTTGGAATTGTGGCGGATTTGGTCACTCCACAGAAGGGTGTAATAGGGTAGGTAAGACACCAAAAGAAAACGGACGGAAGCAAGGAAGGAGAGAATCTCCAGGCAGAGTAGCAAATATTAAGGAGAGAGATACAGATAGTTTAGAAGGAGACCGGCTTAGAGGTGTTACTAATGTCCTTGAAAGGGAGGGAGGTAGAGTAAGAAGAGCAGTGGATGCTCTTAGGAATTTAGCGGGATCGAGCGGTCTGATGGTTTATGACGAGGATAGAGAAATTAATAAGATTAATAAAACAGGGCCCGGGGAAACTTAATAATCAGATTAATATAACCAAATAGCTGCGAAGACAGTAATTCGCTGTGCGATTCTCTCTGTGCTTATTGTACCCGATCAAACTTTCGTATTGTAGATTTATTGTGCTGTGGTTTTGTCCTGTTCTTTGTTTCTGTCCTAGAGTGGAAGTCCTTAGATATTTATTTTATTTGTTCTTAGTCGTTTATTTATTTATTTATTCTATTTAATTATTTATTTATTTATTATTTATTATTGCTGAATATATAGCTACTGTATTAAGCTATTAAAGAGCACTATGGAAACTACAAGAATTATACAAATTAACCTGAATAAAGCCCCTAATGCGCTAGACCTGTTATTAAATAAGATGAGAAGGGGGGAATATGAGATCGCAATTATTAGCGAGCCCCCGAAGAGAACTGGAAATAATTACTTCATAAGAAGTAATAATGGCGGAGCGGGAATTCTAGGGATGAACCTGTCACGCAACTGTGAGCCATTGAAAGTTAGTGATAATTTTGTGGCGTGTATATATGGAGACATGGTGTTGATCTCTATGTATATATCCCCCAAAGTTAATATTAGAAACTTTAGTATAATTCTGGACGAAATTAGTGATTTAATTAGGGATATACAGAGTAAGGATTGTTTTAGAGGTATACTCTTGGCGGGTGATTTAAATGCACACTCAGCTAGATGGGGTATGGTGGATAGCTGGAGGGTTGAACCCAGGGGTAGGGAAGTAGAGACCTGGTTGGATAAACATAACCTCATATGTCTTAATGACAGAAATGAGATTACTTTTCAGAATAAAAGAGGTGCTACAAGCATAGATGTAACAGTTGTCACACCCCAATTATTTGATTATATTGATGCGTGGAAAGTAGAGCAGGAAGTTACCCTAAGCGATCATAAGTATATTACTTACCGATTAGCGAATGTCAGGAGGGAGAATAACTTAGTAGAATCTCCAGAAAGTAGACCTCCTGATACGAAGGGATGGTGTGTTGCGAACCTAAAAAATAAAAAGAAGGAATTAATTCAAGAATTTACTAAAGAAGCAGAGAGTCTGGAGGAACAAACTAATAACCCAGATAATTGGCATTTATTAGAATCAAGGATGAGCAATTTGTTTGGAATGATATGTGACAGGGTACTTAAAAAAAGAAACATGGGAAACAGTCGGGGGAAAAAGCATGCATACTGGTGGGATAAGGAAGCAAGAGAAGCATGGGTCAAGTGTAACAGGGCTGCGAGGATTTTAATGAAAAGAAGAAAAAGGAAGGAGTCAAGCTGGCAGGAATATATAAAGGCATATGAGAAATATAAAAGGTGTAAGTTAAGTTTTAAAAAACTGATAAAGTTAAAAAAGGCGAAATGCTGGGATAAGTTAATTGGGGATTTGGATAGAGACGTGTGGGGTACGGCATACAAGATAATTTTTAGGAAATTTGGAAACCGATATCCCCCCCCAAGCTGGGAAGATGGGAAGGAGGTGATAAATACCCTCTTCCCTAAGGGAGAAACAGTACCAGCAATAACAGAAGGTATATTGGAAGGTATTAGGCAGGAATACGCAAAGGATCTTGAGCTGACCACAGAGGAAATAATTTTGAACGCGAAAAGGATCAAGGGAGGGAAGGCGCCGGGCCCGGATGGTATCCCGGGGGAGGTAATTAAGTTACTGGCCCTAAACTGCAAAGAAAAGATGGCAGCTATCTTCTCCAGCCTCCTAAAAACCCTCTGCTTCCCCAAGGAGTGGAAGACTGCAAGGGTAGTTTTAATACCAAAGAATGCAGACATGGCATGCAAGAAATTTAGGCCAATTTGTCTTATTAGTGAAGTAGGAAAATTCTTTGAGAGAATAATTGCTGGTAGACTAGAAAAGTGGGTCGACAAGAACTATGGTTTGAGCAAACGGCAATTTGGCTTTAGGAAAAGAAAATCTACTGTGCATGCGCTGTCTGAGGTAGTGGAATATATAAAGGAAAGAAGGGCGTGGAAGGAGAAGGTAGTTGCCGTTGCGTTGGACATTAAAAATGCTTTCAATTCATTAAGTTGGCATGCAATAACAGATGCGCTAGGGGTAATGGGGGTGCCGCAATATCTGCGTGCACTCATAGTTTCTTATTTAAATGATAGGAAAGGCATTGTAAACCTAACTGGGGGCAGCTACACCTTTGGAATAAGTAGGGGGGTCCCACAAGGATCTATCCTCGGGCCCCTCCTATGGGTGCTGACCTATGACCAGATTTTGAGGATCAGCCTGGCGGTGGGTCTCAGGGTGGTCTGCTACGCAGATGACACCCTGGTCCTGCTGTCAGGCAGAAATCCTGCACGTACAACCGAACTTCTGGCCAGAGGAATTAATAAAGTTATCACACAAATTGAAATGCTGGGCTTACAGATCTCTGCGGAGAAGACTGAGGCGATTGTGTTTAACGCTAATAAGGGTGATAGGGAGTGGCTAAGGCTAACCCTATGCATCAGAAGTGAAACTGTTAAGCCAAAAGACAAGATTAAGTACCTGGGAGTCTGGCTAGATCCAGAACTCAATTTTAAAGGGCATCTGGACCAGATTGAGAAAAGAATAGAAGTTACACTTAATGGTCTGGCTAGGCTGGCGCCCAATATGAGGGGCCCGAGGGCTAAAAAAAGAGCTATGCTTGTTTCAATGGTTTATTCGATTGTGTTGTATGCTGCTCCGGTGTGGGCAGATACTCTAAAGAGAAAAAAGAACCAGAGGTATATTAATAGGATATATAGGAAATGTGCGCAGATAGTATCTAGCGCATATAGAACTACCTCTGGGGACGCTGCTGGAGTAATTGCGGCACTCCCACCCCTAGACCTAGTGGCGGAGGGTCGCAAGAATTTCTTTGAGCGATCTAAGAACTGTATAATACAATTATGCCTAAATAAAAAGAAGAAAGAAATGATAAATAGAGTCAATATAAAGAGCGATATTAAAAAAGAGATCGACAAAGAATGGCAAAGTAGATGGGCCACGAAGGCCAAAGGCAGCGGACCGGCGTGGACCTTTAAATTAATTCCAGATCTAATCTCCTGGAAGAAAAGGAAGTTTGGGGAGGTGGGTTATTACCTAACTCAGGTACTATCGGGTCACGGCGCTTTTAATGCCTTTCTGTACAAGATTGGAAGAAGGGAGAACCCTGTATGTAGATACTGCGGGTTTGGAATTGATGATGTTAAACATACGGTTTTTGAGTGTGAGGCATGGAGTCTTTATAGGAAACAACTCGGGGTTCCGGGGGTAGAGATCCTTCCTTCCCCCACTGGATTGGGCGCTTAACTTACTAGCGATGAAGAAAAGTGGGGGAAGTTTGAAACTTTTTGCAGAACAGTACTCTGTAGAAAAGAAAATGATGACAGATTATTAGGCTTTTAACAATTGACCATAGGACAATTTAAAGACTAAAAGGATACTTTGTTGGTAATACCTGTTAATAGTGAAGGCGATGGCTGGTGTTGGTATCATTATGATACGGGTATCAATACCATGTTCATCGACCTGGGTTGAGTATGGAGG